>JAKTTN010000016.1:0-102919 GCA_030581475.1 Yamadazyma akitaensis
CAGAGTCTCTTGATTTGAGCGAAATAGAATTTGAATACTTGGAAATACTCCAAAAGAAGCTAAGAGACATTGATGACTCAACTACTAATCCTACTACCACATCTCATGAAAGCCTGTGAATTACTGTATATACAAGACTAATTACCTAATAAAAAAAATATACCCGTCGGCTTGAAATGGCTGCAAAGTGTAGGATAAGGTTTGGGATAAAATAGTCAGTCTTTTTTAGGGCCTTTAACATCTAGAAACCTTCAAGAAAATTTTAGTGTTATCTCAACCGACATCGGGTGAACGTATCCTTAAAATATACTCTATAGTGATTTTCTTATTAGTGCTGCATGTAACACCCTTCAAATACCATAGACATAACTACCATACAGCTTGCTTAAAAGTATTTGTGGATGTATATATGTAATTACTGCACCTCATACACAACTTATACAAGATTCTTCTCCTTTTTAGCTTCTGCCACAAAATCAGGTGGTTTGGTGTTATGTCTTGCTTTACGAAACCAACTTTTTACTCTACGTAAGCCGGTAGCTGTTTTGTTTTCTTCTTGCTCTTGTTCCCACTTTAGGAAATTTTGGGTAACCGTTCTACAAATTTCGAGTTCTTCAAGATCCTCCGGACCCATTTCTGTAGCAGTGTTTTGCGTTTGTAGGGTATTCGAATTCATAATCAGACTTGAGTAACTCAGGAAGCTAAGTTCAAAATCTCGTGAGCCTGTTGCCTCCCAAATGGGTTTGAAGTTTTGACATCCTGCCTCAAAGAGCAGATCACTAGGGTGATACATTGGTATTATAGGATTCTTTACAAATTGTTGTTGTTGGGGTGATACTCTGGATAAGTTGTCCAAGAAGTATTGAGGAGCAGTTTCCAAAACTGCATCAGGAAAGTTTTCATCCAAGATATACCAATAAAGTTCACACGCAGCCCGAGAAGGGAACAAAAAAGAACGACGAGGGGCATTAATCATCACATCTCTGATATACGGATCAAATGAAAGATGAATAGGTTCCTTGTAAACAATTCTAAATGTGATTTGTTTTTCATGTTTGTTTTTCCAATCTTCAGAATATGATGCCGGGAGCCCTTCATTCGTTTTAAACTTACGTAAAGACGTTGCTGAGTTTGATGAATCTCTTTTGTGATTTCCGGTATGAAATTTTGCTGGTACCAATGTAGGCATACTTTTGGTTTTCAACTTCAGAGCTTTGTAGGAAGCAAAATCAAATGTAGACTTTGGAGAACATGAATTAATAGATTCAAAAGAATGATCTTGAACTTCCTTGAAAGATCGAGGGTGTACCTCAAAAGGAGGTGTATTATTGATTGGTAATTTGCTTTTGGAGTTCCTCATCAGTGCTCTATTATTAGTGTTAGATTCAGATAGCCTGGTAGAAGAATACCTCTTCTCAAATGTTGGTGATAACCAATCTAGGTATTTACTTTTCAATGATCCTTCACTTTTCTTCTTCTTCTTTTTCTTATCGTAGGGCCTGGGTTCGGTGTACATACCCTTTTTAGATAATAACTTCTGCTTTTCCTCATCTGCTTTACGCAAAGCAGCAAATTCTTTTTTTGCAGCCTTTCTTTTTGACCTCACTTCTTCGTGGTATCTACCACCAAACTTAGCACGAGCTTTCGCAAGCTTTGTTTCAATCCAGTGTGATCGGTGGTAACTAGGAAATGAAGCAACACCGTATGGAGCTATGGAACGTGTGTCTACCAGGCTTTTTGCAGCTTTTGCAACCGAATATTCAGTTGAACTAGTATCCTTCAGGTTATATGGATTCATCCAAGCCCGGGGTAAATCATCTCTACTACGTACGGGAATCACATTATATACTGAACTAGGAGTTCTCGACTTTTCCCGGGAAAGTTTGGCGCTTTTGGCTTTCAAACCTGGAAATCCACGAATCGTTAAGTAGTCGTCGATACCAAAAGTGCCATCGTCATCACTTTCAAATTCAAGGGGTATATTGTGGTAGAATTCAGGGCCGGTCATAGTATTTGTGTCTATCAATAATTGATCAGCTCGCTTTCTTGAAATCAAAAGCACAAAGCCAATTTAATATATTTTCTCTTTGGCTGCTAAAATGGATGCGAAATGTTATCTCTTGTATATAAAATATTTATTTGTTCACATCTATATTATTCTAATGAGTAACCCTTTCTATCATTACCGTTTTCAGTAATTAGACTATTTTAAGTTACAAACAGCAGCAGCTTTTTTCTTTGAATTGATGGAACTTTCACTATGCTCTACATGGCCTCTATCGTCTAAATCAACACTTCCAGCACTTTCAAATAGTGATACCTGACCAGCCAATAAGCCTAATGTGTCCAAAACTTGTGATGGATCAGACAAGTGAGCAGTTGCAATGGTGCTTTTTGTAGGTGGACCAACACTCACAGGATAGACACCATAGTGTCCAAAGTTATTTGTTGGATAACTATTAGATTTCCAGCTCGACTCGATATCCTTCAAACTCTGGAACATGTCTTCATCGGTCTTATCATCACCCAAACATAAAATGAAGTCTGGTACCTGGTGGGCTGGCAACTGATAATTATGGTCAACAACAAGGTTAGTATCCTGTTTAGATCCATGCGGATTGAGAACTAATCTCTTAACAATTTCACCTTTGTTCACAAATTTTGGTCTCACTTCCACATTTGCCTTACCTGCCATCACTTCTACGTCATATTTAGAAGCAATATGTTCATTCAAGTATTCCATGAGCTTTCTCGATTGGTACTCACCCAACTCTGGATCCGCTCTACGGTAGTGCCAAGTTAAAGCTACTCTCTTCTTTTCAGTATTGGAATTTGGAGTCTTTTCAGTGAAGGTTTTGAAAATATCTTCAACCTCCTCCTGCCACGACATATCAAAAGAATCAGCAAGATTTACCCATTCAGTACTCCCCATATCTCTCAAAAAACATCCATGTTCGGAAGATAAACCAACATTCTTTTTTCCGAACCATTTTCCCAAGAATTGCTGATCACGACCACTAATAATCCATATTTGATTCTTTGGATCAGCCGATAATATATCAATGATATCATCAAGTCTCTTGGACGGTATAGCAGCTTCTGGATCTGTTACAATTGGTGTAAGAGTACCATCGTAATCGAATAAAAAAAGTCTCCTTTCTGACTTTTGATAATGTTTCAATAATTGAGGTCTATTCAAAGCTGGGGTATAAGCCAATTTAGAGTTGTTTGTCAATTGATTAATCAAACCAGACAAGAAGTTGCTGGTCCAGTTCTGAATAGTGTTTCCAAGAACTTTTTGGTAAAGCTTGGCTTCGAGAATTCTCTTCTCGTCATTGGACATTGTCAAACACTTGTTCATGGTTCTAGCAATACCTACACTATCCCAAGGATTCACCAAGATTGCATCATTAAGAACCGTGGCGGTACCTGTGAATTCACTGAGAATCAAGGGTGAACAGTTCTTCTTTTGACAGGCCACAAATTCTAATGAGGTGGTGTTCATACCATCTCTAACGGAAGTTATCAATGACAAATCGGCTACTCTTAACAAAGCCAAATATTCATCTTTGTTAATTCTGATTTGATAATGTAGTACTGGGGTAGAGTTTAACAGACCATACTCACTATTAATATGGTTTACCAATTCTTGTACCTTCTTTTCAGTCTTAAGAGCATGACTTGAGTAGCTTGGACTAGATACTTGAATCAATACAACTGAGTCTCTCCACTCTGGGTACATTTGAAGAAACATTTCAAAGGCTTGAAGCTTTTGAACCACACCTCTCACGCTGTCTAATCTATCTCTACCAACAATGATTTTCTTATCTTGATAAATTTCTTTCAAAGCATTCACTTTTTCATCTACTTCAGGGGTAAAACAATCGTGTTCAATTTTCTTCGTATCTATACCTATCGGAAGCGTATCCGTATGAGTGTTTGAGCCATAAGCGTAAACTTTATTACCTTTGATTTCACAACCCAAAACTCTAGCACAGCAACTAAGGAAATGACGCTGGAAAGAATCAGATTGAAACACTATCCTGTTACTGGCCAACATTCCATCTAGAAGTTGTGACCTTTTGGAAATACAACGGAAGTATTCCGAACTTGGGAATGGTATATGAAGGAAAAATCCAATAAAAGCATCAGGAAATTCCATTCTTAACAATTGGGGTAACAACAAAAGGTAATAGTCATGGATCCAAATTATATCACCCGGTTTGTAAATTGACTTGATTTTCTGAAGATAGCTCTCATTAAATTTGACATAATCGTGCCAGTAATCAGATTCGTCTTTACCATTATTAGGCTGATTTTGAATATAATGGAAAACTGGCCAAAGACAATTTTCCGCATATCTCCTCCAGCGGTCTTGGTCTTTTCTTAGGAGCCAAATCGGATGAACATTGTCACTGCCATTTTTTTCCCTTATATCTTTTTCAAGATTTGCTTTATCGTCTTGACTTAAATACAATGGATCTTCTTGACTATCATCAAAACTGGCTGGATGGCGATTGATAATCTCTCCAGTCCACCCAATCAAATGGGTCTCCCACTCAGTGTGACGAGAAAGGAAAAAATGGGACGAATATAATGAAGACTGACCTCTAACGGGTTCAACTTTCCACTTGGTACCCTCTCTAAAGATTTGAGTGGAAATGTTGGTCATACAGTTAAGTATACGCCCACTGAAAGGGCCATTGGGATTCACATTAGATTCACTTGGGCTCATCGCTGGTTTGTCACCTGGATAAGCAAAAAGATCTTCCATGGCAATTAAAGAACAAATTGCGATCAGGCAATTGACAAGCTTATATGGAAATTTCCAGATAGTTGCGAAAACTTGCCGAAGGCACATACAGGATTTCCTATCGGCTCAACTGGGTTTGAATTAATTAATTGCAATCCTGTTAAGATTTATTCAAGATTTATATGTTATGGTAGCTTTTGATAACTTTAATTAGTGAATAAATAACGGACTAGCTGTTACTCTGTAAAATAAATGGATTACCTTTTTAGTCATACACAGACTCATGTCTCATCCAAAGGCGACCCAGTTTAATGAGATAAAGTTTTAGAGACAGGGGCACTAGTATAACATGGCACGATAAGACAAGAATAGTAGAGATTTCTCTCAAGCTTCAAGCTGAACTCTGTGGCTTGATGCTATTGCACTTCTGTATTTTGTTTGCTGTTACACTCTTTTGATTCTTAGCACTGTCTATCAAAGAAGCACAAGAATAAACTCAAAATAAGCATCAATCATAACTGACTTCTTTGTCGTATAATTTTTAAGAGAAAGACTCGGAACATACTCGATGATGAGTGTGGTTATAAAGGCAACCACTTATAAGTTCGGAACTTTCTCTTGTCTTTCTGCACCTCTCCCCACTTCCGTACCTGTTCGTGTGTCCCAACGCTTTCATGTTGATACGTTTACGAATAGGGGGAGGGGTCTTGTAGCTAGCGAATGCTGTTCTAAGTCTTGAACATTCTGATATATTTCTGGATGGATTTAGACTGCTTTCCGTACTAGTAGCTTTCACAGCATAACTTGTTAATTATACTTTTGAAAAAGTAATTCGTTCGTTCAAGTCAACCCTACAAATCTTAAATCTTTTGATTCACATTTATTAAGTTTTTATATATACATACATATATACTAATCCAATCACTAAAAAATAATAAAACCCAATCCTTAAGCCTCTTCATTAGACTTTTTGTACTCCTCGTAAGCAGTCAAAGCATCTTCAAAGTGGTTGTTGAACAATTCGTCGTCTTCTAAAAGAGATAAGATTTCTTGGTTGTCCAAATCCAACATCATACCGGTGATTTTACCAGCAGCTTCAGCTTCAGTAGCTCTACCAGTGCTGACGATCTTTGGGTATAATTCTTCACCCAAGATTCTCTTTTGTTGTTCTGGGGGAACAGAAGAGAGAACAGCGGCTAAATCTCTAGCCTTGGCTGGTTGCCTACCGTTTGGTGGGTAAGCACCTGGAGCAGGACGTGGTTGACCATTTGGACCGTTTTGGTAAACTGGTGGCATACCGTAAACTGGAGGAATTGGTTGACCGTTTGGACCTGGTCTACCCCAACCAGCACCAGCTTGAGGTGGAATTTGACCACCTCTAGCAGCAGCAGCAGCAGCAGCAGCCATCATCATTTGAGGGTTAGCATTTGGACCGTTTGGACCGGCATTTGGTCTACCATTAGCACCTGGTGGTGGGAAGAAACCTGGCTGTTGACCGTAGAACATTGGGTTCATGAATTGACCTGGAATGGCACCACCAGCAGCGGCGGCAGCAGCAGCATTTTGCATTCTCATTTGGTTTCTGGCTTGAATTTGTTGTTCCAATTGATTTCTTCTGACATCTTTTCTTTGAGCCAATGCGACGTATAATGGCTTACCTTCAACCATAGTTTGGTTCATTTCGGTGATAGCCTTAGTAGCTTCTTCTGGAGAAGAGAAACAAACAAAACCGAAACCCTTGGACTTACCGGTTTCATCGACCATGACCTTAGCAGAAGTGATAGAACCGAATGGTTTGAATTCGTTTTCTAATTTTTCAGAATCAATGGAATCATCCAAGTTCTTGACGAACAAGTTAACACCTTGGTACTTGGACAACTTTTCCAACTTGGTGGCTTCGTATTGTTTTCTTAATTCTTCCAATCTTTCTCTCTTCTTTTGAGCTCTACCAACGTAAATTGGTTGACCATTGATTTCCTTGTCATTCAATTCTTCAACAGCTTTGACGGCATCTTTGTGGTCTTCGAAGTTAACAAAACCAAAACCCTTAGATTTACCTTCCTGGTCTTTTTCCAAATAACTGCTGGTGATTTTACCGTAAGCTTCAAAGATCTTGGTCAATTCTTCATCGGTAAATTCAGGGGTCAAGTTCTTAACGAAAACGTTGGTAAAGTTAGCCTTCATTTCTTCGAACTTGCTTTCTCTGTCCTTCTTGGAGATGTGCTTACCAACAAAAACTTCAAGGTTGTTCAACAACATACCGTTAACGTTTTCAATAGCGGCTTCAGCAGCTTCAGCAGTTTCGTAGTGAACGAAACCAAAACATTTGCTGTTACCTAATTCATCAGTGGCGACCTTACAGGATAAGATTCTACCGAAAGCAGAGAAGGTGTCATGCAAAGCCTTGTTATCAATGGCTGGGTGCAAGTTCTTAATGAAAATGTTACCCTCACCGTTTCTTCTCAAACTTGGATCTCTTTGAGACCACATCATTCTACAAGGTCTACCCTCAATTAAAGAATAGTTTAATTGATCAATAGCCTTTTGACCATCTTCCATCTTGGCGAAGTTAACGTAGGCATAACCCAAAGACTTCTTGGTAAGGGTGTCTCTACAAACTCTGATACTTGAAACTTGTCCGAGAGGGCTGAAGATTTCGAATAACAAAGCTTCACTGACAGATGGGTTTAATTCACCAACATACAAGGAGGCAGAAGTTTCGGCAAGAGACTCCTTGCTTTCAGTTTCAGTGGATTCCTTAGCTGGAGCAGTTTGGGATTCCTTGTTGTCTAAAGACAATTTTTCTAAAGATTCTTGGATTTGGGTTGGATCAGAAGACATTTTGGATTAGTAATATATGGATATATTTTTATAAGTTTTCCGATTTTTTTAAGGTTTTTTTATATATATAATACTTGGTTCTTATAATGGTTCTGGGAACTGTTATAAGTATTAAGTATGAGATGAGTTATGTATAATCCCTAAAGATTTGATGTATATCTGCGAATTTGATGAGGTGAAAAATTTGCTGGTTCAGACACGAGCGAGAGAGAATACTGATAATAATAATAACACTAGGCGTATGTGCGGGTAAACGCTAATGCAAGGTAATATACTAGTTTAATGAATTGACGACAGGTTACATGAAAGCGGCAAAATAAGAATGAGATCTCAGGAGGCAAACATTGTGACCACATTTTCTTATAAAGGTTCTCCGGCGGCTTGCTTGTGCTTTAGCGCATACATATTATATACCAGGACCATGAAGCTTTTTGCGACAATTTATGTTCTGGGCAAGTGTTTATCCTGTAGATTTTCTAGGACCTTGTGGTGTAATTATTTGACTATCCCAATTGATCATTTATCCTCCCTGAAACGTGGAACTCCCGTATTTTGCTGTATACCAGCCATTGTACCCGCATTTGTCCTCTCTTTCCCTTGAAGCGTTCAAGGACTATTTTTTGACGCGTCTTGTTTTTTTTCAGCTATTACATACGAGCCCGGCTATCTCAACATCTTATATTACTATCTTACAGACTATCACTAGCTTGCTTGATTCTATTATACATATCATGAATCTTGGCACTCGGTACTTTAACCGGCCAGAATAACGAAGCATAGCTCCATAAATGCTTTCCTACCTTTTTATCACCAATTTCCTTCTCTGTACGATCGATGAACTCACCAACTTTGACCAACTCCGTCTTTAAAAGCTTTTTGAATACCAGTTTTTCAAGTCCCTTGGATCCTTTATGTAACGTCATTAGGGACTTTGAAACTGGCTTCAAAGTCTTCTTACACTTGTTTTCATCCATACTTTCATACTCCAAGTCGGCCAAATTTGGGGAATCAGACTTCTCGCCCTTAATGATCTTCATCTTTCTACGTCCGTTGGCGCTACCATTCTCACTGCCAGAAGCAATAGAACCTTCCCGATCTATATCGATCTTTCTCTTCTTCTTGTTCACTTCTGGTGACTCAGATTTAACTATTCTCTTCCTAGGTTTAGTTTCTCTCTTTCCGGTGGTATCTTTCCCTTCATTGTTATGTAACAATGAAAACAAGTAATCGACTCTTCTACCTAAATGAACAGAACCTGGCACTTTTGCGACCATGGCTTTCTTCTCAATCTCCTTTCCATTTTCATCTTTAGATTTTTCGGTCTTTTCGATTTTTTCCCTCTCAAGGAAAAGCTTGTTTTGCAATCCCAAAAGTGGATCATCCCTGATCTGATGCCACGATCCGTAACCAAACTTCTTAATTCCTAGTAATAACATAGAATCATCCTTGATGGACCAGTCACAGTCCCAAGAATTAACAGGCTTGGGAGATTTATAGAGTCTCCATTTTTCGGCATCTTCATTTGGGATAGAATCTTCAAGAAGTTTCATATCCTTTGGTCTATTCAATACCAACTCAGCGTTGATATTCTTAACGCCTTGATACTCAAACAATACTGCCTTTTTTTCCTTCTTCTTGGCAACCCACAAGGCAGTTCCGTCATTAAGTTTACTGTTTGTAACTTGTTGTTCTAATTCATTCAAGACTTTTTCTCTTCTTGCCTCTTCTTCTTTGACCAATTTCTTAGCAGTGTTTATAATTTCATTGTAAGCATGCTTGACAAGAACTGGATTCTTGTTTGGAATGTTACCCTCTTCAATCAATTGCTCCCACTTTCCAGATAAATCACCCAATTTTAAGATGGATCTATAAAGACTTCTAACTTCTTTTTCACTCAAGTCATGGCTGTGTGAATCTGATTCTTCATCAAATGTTTCGTGTTCTGATAACAGCTTAACAGCTGCTCTTCGCTTGGAAAACATCTCGATCTGCTGTTGTAAAAATTGTTCATCTGCTTTTCTCTTTTCTTGGTCTTTTAATTTGGCCAATTCTTCTTGTGGGATAATATCATCCCATTCAACATCAGCCTTATAATCAGTAACCTCGAACTGTTTCAAAAATTCTTCTGACCCAAGATTAGATTCTCCCAAATCAGGAGTAGTAACGTGATCTTGAGCATTGTCCAACACTTCGTCTAAATTCAACTCTTCCAATTTCTTTTGATTATCATTTTCTTTAAACATATTACCAGCTCCGAACTTTAAAATTTGACTTAATTCATTAGAACTTGGATTCGTGCCACCCTTTTTCTTGTTATTGTTAGCATCCGTAATACCCAAAGAAATAATGGCATATTCTAAAATCATCTTTTTTCTTGCCCTCTCCAAAATTTCTTCTTCAACGGTATCCTTACTCACGAATCTGTAAACACTTACATGCTTAGTCTGACCAATTCTATGTGCACGAGCCATAGCTTGTAAATCAGCTTGTGGATTCCAATCAGAGTCAAAAATAATGACAGTATCGGCAGTCATCAAGTTGATACCTAAACCACCAGCTCTGGTACTCAATAAAAATACAAAGTCCTTCGATTCTGGAGCATTGAAATGATCAATAGATATCTTACGCTGAGAACTGGGTATACCACCATCCAATCTTTGGAATTGATACCCTTTGATCGACAAATAATCCCCTAAAATATCCAAGATTCTGACCATTTGGGAAAAGATTAAAACTCTGTGACCTTCCTTCTTGAGCCTAGTCAAAAGTTGTTCTAATAATACCATTTTACCAGAGGACATAATCATACCTCTCAAAATCAGGTCTCTGGAGTTTGAACCATAATTACTCAAAACTCGGTCTTCAACCCCATCAAAGAGATATGGATGATTTGATGCCTTCTTCAATTCATTCATCACATTCAACAAACTGATCTGGCTGTTTTTACTATCAGCACCAGCATTTAAAGCAGCATAATTCTTAGTGATGATGTTACGATAATATTCAGTCTGTAAATCTGATAATTCCACTCTCAAGATTCTTTCAGTTTTGGATGGTAAAGATTTTTCAACATCTTTCTTTAATCTACGCAAAATAAACGGCAGAATTTTGCTTTGTAGATCTTTAATGTACTGTTCTTGTTCGTCATTTGGTGTTTCGAAATCGATTTCCTGGTCAATATCAAATCTTCCAGGCATTAAAAAGTTACATAATGCACTAAGTTCCTTAATATTATTCTGTAATGGAGTACCGGTGATTAACAATCGGTTGACTACTTTGAAAGATGCCAAAGATTCATACAAAGAACTTTCACTATTTTTCAATTTATGAGCTTCATCAACTGCTAGAAATTGCCATTTAATACTTCCCAATTCATTCCTTTCCTTTAAAATATATTCATAAGTGGTTAAGACAATATTAAATTTGAACTTGTTGTTGTCGTTATAAAATTCGTAATCTCTTATCACCCTTCTGGCTTCGGAGTTCCCCACGTAATAGATGCAATTTAAATCAGGTGCCCATTTTTCAAATGTCTCTTGCCAAGCTGGCATGGTAGAAAGTGGGACGACAATCAAGTGAGGACCATTTTGTCTTCTGGCATAAATAAGCCAACTTAAAAATGCAACAGTTTGAACAGTTTTACCCAAACCCATTTCATCAGCCAAAATTCCGTTTTCATTACGAGACCAAAGGAAGGCCATCCAATTGAGACCTGTAAGTTGAAAATCTCTTAATTGACCATTTTTGATAAAAATTGGTTGTTTGACAAGCTTCTCGAATCTTGGTCTTTGACTGGAAGGATAGTTGGCAGAGAGATAAGGCAAAATCTTTGAGTTCAGTCTTGTTTGGTATTTTTTCACTTGGGCAGGAGCAAGTTGAGCAATTTCTTCGGCATCTTCCCAAGTATTTGAATCATAATAAAGTCTTCTCCATTTAACAAAGTATTGCATTTTATTTGCACCGGTGTCATCGGTAACACGTTTACTATCGACAATTCTATCCACTTGAGTGAACTCTTCGTACTCATTTAATCTTCTTTCTTTTTCGATATCCATGCCTTCTATATCTTCCTTTGTAGTTAAAGGGTCGTTTCTGATTTCTTGATCCATTATCACGAATTGTTTGATATAATTATCTGCTTTTCTGAATCCTTTGTATTGTTTTAATTCAGTGTATGGATGCCATGAATTATGCAAATGTGAGATGCCTACCCACTTGATTAAAAGCTCATAATCAAGTTTAGGTTCTCCAGTTATTTCAGCGTTATCACGAAGCCTATGGTTGACGACTAGGTCAATTGCATCCTCTGGCTCAGCACTTTCTTGATCGTAGTACTCATATGTATATGACTCGGCTTCCATGTCAGATTCCAACAAATCTTCATCATTTTCTTCATCGACTGCGTAGTTAATCTGTCTACTGTTTCTAGCAGAGAACCTGAGTTCGTTTGTGCTAGTATCACCCAATTTAACTCTTCTTTTACGCTTAGATTTAGGTTTGGGGTTTAATTCGAATTCACCGTCAGAATCGGACTCCAGTACTTCATAAATCACCGGTCTTTCTGATTTAGTACTTTTCTTTGCAGCCTTTTTTCTAGGTTTACGGGAGCGATTAGAACTTTCGCCGTACGCGTCGTCATCATCTCTACCATCGTCACCGTCAAGGTAATCTTCACCGTAGTCATCACCGTAGTCATTTCCATCAGAATCAGCTTCAAGACTTGATTCTACAACTGTCCTTCTATCTCTACCTGACCGTCTTAAACCGTAGAGTTCGGGATACTGTTCTGCTTCCTTGGGAATGAATTGCTTAACCATATTGAGGATGGTTGAGTTCCTGAGTGTGTTTGCGGAGTATAAAACAGAGGAACACGTTGATTTACTACTGTAATTCAAAGTGTGTACAGTAGGTGCAAAACAATTGGAGGAGGTTGGGGTGATAAAATTTTTTCAGAGCGCGGTGAGAATAGTGATTCTGCAGATTAGTAGTAGAGTTTTGATGTGGACGTTGAAGGATCGGAAAACCAGCAAGAACTCGAAACGGCCGTATAAGGCGTTAGAAAGCCACTCGCTGATACCTGACGACTTCGGGAAACTTTCCAGCTCTTAATACGTCTGTAGATGTACTTTTAGCCTTTTAAGTTGTTCGGGTCGGATACCATCCTGGGGGTACGTGGGGGTGGCTAGGAAAGTGTCTCAGGGCCCTTTCCCAGACTTTACAAAGGTATTATAACTAAAAATGTAAATCTATACACGGGAAGCAAGGGGCGATGCAATTGGCTGCGAATTTATCACCTGTAGTGAATTTCACAACCTTTTTAAAAAACAGGTCTGTTAAATGAGACAAATGTTTGATAATTGTAAACACATCTGTTAGTATAGAGAAGTACTTGAGGCTGTTTCCTCACAATTAATAATAGATCAAATAAGCCATGTCATTTAACTTTTGCATGTAATGAAAGGGCCCCCAATAAGCTCGCTCACAGGAGATTTGCAACAAATCCGATTCGGCTGTGCACGCACCATACAAAAAGACGCTACTATATACTACTAGCAGATACTCAAATTCGACTCACAAGAGTGCTCAAATCTTGATTAGGATGAGCTAGATACGGGTTCGTGAAACTGATTTGAATTCCTAAATCTGTGGCACCCAAAACGTTTAAATTTCCCCCTAGGTGTTAGGAGTAGTCTCAGATATTTTTCCTCAATTGGTTATTCTCCCGTCTCTACCGGCTGAACATCTTCGATATCAATTGGTTGATTCTGTTGGATTGCAAGTGTCTTTGACCGTTCCACAGCCCGTACACATCACTATAGATTCTGGGTTCTGTAGCAGATTCAATTTGAATATTACAACATTTAAAAATTTTACTTTATGCAATGGCTGCAAATGTTTCAAAACCGCCGAATATCAATTTGAAAATTCTACACAATGGAATACAAAGTATATGCGTATGATCCCTTCACTTTGGAAAGCGACGGTGTCTACCTTGGCGACCAGGACGTCACGGCCTCATCGATTTCTACAATTATGGATAACCACCTGCACCTGCTGGAAGAAACACTACTGCAAGACGAGAGATCAGAGGTAGTGATCTCCAAAGAGCACCTCATAGATTTCAACAGATTCCGGCTCTCGGTAAGTGTTACATTCAAAATCAAAGCAAAATACGTAAAGTATACAGTGTATCCTCAAGATTCATCGGGCTTAGATGATGAGGATGTTGTATTTGTCAAAGTTTTGAACGAAGAATGGACCAGAAGTCGCTTCACTCTCTTCTTTTCCAAGAGATTTTGTCCTCAAACGTACCGTGCTAAATACATCAATGAATGGTCTTGCATCGAAGAATTAGCAGAAGATCCAAGATTTAATAACTGGTACTTCAGGCATGATAATGTGGAGTTAAGAATACCAGCTTGTAAACTTCAAGGAACATTCTTTCTATCCAGATGTGTTGAGAATCGAACACCACTACCACGTACTAAAATGGCCTATGACCAAGTAAGATACCAGATAAGAGTTATTAACAGTAACGGAATAGTTCATGGCAATCTAAGTTCGGAAAATATCGTGTATCACAATGACAGAGTGTACATAATAAACTACCAGAACAGTGACTTTGTGGAAGACCCTTCCAGTCAAGAGAACCTAAAAGCTGTGAATGAATATTTCGGAAAGAAAATTGTCTATTCTTGGGAAAGGAAAAACATCATGCACTGATCTTATTTGAGCTCTTTCTCTTAAGATATTGACATGCTTTCCTTCCTGCAACCATTACGTTTGTTAGTTAGCTGTACTCTAATACCACATATTCTTTTACTAGTCACTGTCACGTGAGTCAAATCTCAAAACAACACGAAATATATTTGTTGAAGAGGTGCCGTTGGGCAGGCATTAAAAGATCCCAGATAAAACTACAGCAACTATCTCAGTAACAAAGAGTCCGATTCTTCATCCTTGGGGATCTTCACCGTAAAGAGCTTCCATAAACTGCTACTGAATTTCCCTACCCTGACGGGTACTTTGCAGCCAATCAAAAGAGTACCATTTCAAATACCCATGCTCATGCTTACACAGAAAGTACACCGCGATTTGGACGGGCTTGGTACCAAAAGACGCGAAGGTCGCGCGGAATTGGGTCAGATTTCCCATCCGCATATTTCATCCTGCCTCCAGAAATAAATCTTTTATTGTCGCGATGCTAAAAAAAAATTTTAATACATACAAACCATGAGCAGCAAGAACACTAGAATTGCTATTGTCTCTACCGACAAGTGTAAGCCGAAAAAGTGCAGACAAGAGTGTAGAAAGGGTTGTCCAGTTGTTAAAACCGGGAAGTTATGTATCGAAGTGACTCCTACTTCTAAAATTGCCTTTATTTCTGAAACTTTATGTATTGGTTGTGGTATTTGTGTGAAAAAATGTCCTTTTGATGCCATTAACATTATCAATTTACCAACCAATTTGGATGCTGAGACCACTCACAGATACAGTGCCAATTCCTTCAAGTTGCACAGATTACCAACTCCTAGACCAGGTCAAGTTTTGGGTTTGGTTGGTACCAACGGTATTGGTAAATCTACTGCTTTAAAAATTTTAGCTGGTAAACAAAAACCAAATTTGGGAAGATATGATAATCCACCTGATTGGGAAGAAATCTTGAAGCATTTCAGAGGTAGTGAATTGCAAAATTTCTTCACCAAAGTTTTAGAAGATGATATTAAGGCGATTATCAAACCTCAATATGTTGATAACATTCCTCGTGCGTTAGCCAAGTCTCCTGTCAAGACTGTTGAAGGTATTTTGAAGGCTCGTTTGGAAAGAAACGATGACTACAACTATATATTAAATGTTTTGGAATTAAAGGGTGTTTTAGATCGTGAAGTTGAAAATTTATCTGGTGGTGAATTACAAAGATTCGCTTTAGGTATGACTTGTGTTCAAAAGGCCAATGTTTATATGTTTGATGAACCATCTTCTTACTTGGATGTCAAACAAAGATTGAGAGCTGCTGAAATCATCAGAAGTCTTTTAGATCCTACCACCTACGTTATTTGTGTGGAACATGATTTGTCTGTCTTGGATTATTTATCTGATTTTGTCTGTATCTTATACGGTGCCCCATCTGTTTACGGGGTGGTAACCTTACCAAGCAGTGTCAGAGAAGGTATCAATATCTTTTTAGATGGGTTCATTCCAACTGAGAACATGAAGTTTAGAGATGAATCTTTACAATTCAGATTAGCTGACGCAGCTGACGGATTGGAATTAGATAAATCCCAAGCCTTGACTTATCCGAAAATGTCCAAGACTCAAGGAAATTTCAAATTAAATGTAGAAGCTGGTGATTTTACAAATAGTGAAATTTTGGTTATGATGGGTGAAAATGGTACTGGTAAAACTACTTTCTGTAAGTTATTAGCTGGTTTAACCAAACCTGACAATGACCAAGATATTCCAAAATTAAACATCAGTTTGAAACCTCAAAAAATTGCACCAAAGTTCCCAGGAACCGTTCGTCAATTATTCTTCAAGAAAATCAAATCAAGTTTCTTGCACCCTCAATTTCAATCTGATGTGGTTAAACCATTAAAGATTGAGAACATTATTGATCAGGAAGTTCAAACTTTATCTGGTGGTGAATTACAAAGAGTTGCTATTGTTTTGGCTTTAGGTATTCCAGCCGATATTTATTTGATTGATGAACCAAGTGCATATTTGGATTCCGAACAGAGAATCATGTGCTCTAAGGTTATTAGAAGATTCATTTTACATGCTAAAAAGACTGCTTTCATTGTGGAGCACGATTTTATTATGGCCACTTATTTGGCTGATAGAGTTATTGTTTTTGAAGGTCAACCTTCCAAGAACACCATGGCTAAATCTCCAGAATCATTATTGACTGGATGTAACAGATTCTTGAAAAACTTGAATGTGACATTCAGACGTGATCCAAACTCATACAGACCAAGAATCAACAAGTTAGATTCCCAAATGGACAAGGAACAAAAGAGCACCGGGAACTACTTCTTTTTGGATAATACCGCTTTATGAGTATATATTAATTGCATTGTATTATAGAGAATATACTAATAGGATAGTAGCGAAAGTGTAGGCAGTTGTGGAAAATTTTAACCCAAGCGTATAAAGAACTACATAGTATCCATACACCCAGTTGAGTATACCATGTAAGGTTTGTTAACCATACATCCTCTCACATTTGTGTATCCAGTCACAAATACTCTCTCTCTTCTCACTCACTTTTGATTTTGCAACATTTGCAACCTCATCGCATCGTGAAAAATTAATATTTCACACATTATGAATCAGTTAACCGTGCACAAGGATGATGAAAATCGTCTTTTAAAAACAAAGAATGTGTTGGATGATTCTGTCCTCGACAAGTACAGAACTGCTGGTCACATTGCTGAAAGTGGGTTGCGTTATGCTGTGGATTTAATTAATCAAATGTACCATTTCCAGACTCAACCAGTTTTACCAGTAAGTCAAATTTGCTTATTAGTTGATTCTCTTTTGGCTAAAATGTTGAAAAGAGTTTATACCAAGTGTGAAAACAATATCAGTACTCCTACCAGTTTCAATGTAAACGAAATTGTATCTAATTATTCGCCAGAATTGGATGATCCTGTTCAAACTTTTGCAGAAGGTGATGTAGTTACCATTCACTTGGGTGCTAGTGTCGATGGTTACGTCGCTAACGCTAGTCATACTGTGGTCATTTATCCTCCAGGAGACAAGCCTGTCGGTCCATTATTGGGTCCTAAAGCTGACGCAGCTGTAGCTACTTATTATATCAGACAAGTAGTTACTTGTCTATTAGGATTAAGTTTAACACCAGAAAAAATACCAGTTGAAATTCAGAACACTTTTGGGAAACAAATCAATGACAAATTATTGAGAGAAGTCGTTGAATCTATTGCTGAAGCCTTTAACTGTCGTGTTGTTCCTGGAAGTGAAATCAGAGTCATTAGAAGATTTTTATCAGGACAAAATGAATTTTTACAAGAAAAGGGATATAAAGGTGTTAAATGGACGGAAGCTGATCAAGAAAAAATCATTGTTAACAAACTTGGACTTGAAAGTGAAAATCCTGAGCAACAATTTGTTGTTATTCCCGGTGAAGTATACCAAATTGATATTACCGTTGCCAGTATTCAGGAAGCCGGAGAATTGGGCATCATCGTTACAGAAGATATCAACAAGTACACTGGAATGAACAACAAAACTGGAGAATTGAAGATCGAACCACATATTTACGTTCGTGATTTTATTATAAATTATCAATTGAAGTTAAAGAACTCCAGATCCTTATTAGGTAAAATTGATAAGAAGTATTCGGTTTATCCTTTTAAATTAAGTTATGTTTCCGAAAATTTCCCTCTCAAGGATAACAGTACCAGCTCTATAGAATCGGTCCAAAAACTGTTCATTGAAACTAAATTCGGATTGAATGAAATTGTTAATCATAATTTGATTAATGCTAAGCCAATTAGAGTGTTGAAATATTTACCAGTAAAGAAGATCTTGGACGAAAAAAGTATCAGGTACAGTGATGTTAATGGTACGAAATTACTCAAACATGAACAATTTGTCAAGCATAAAAACACTTGTGGATTTACAGTTGTGATAAGTAATGTTGCCAATGAGATTGTCAGCGTTTGTGGTAACCAACCTCCAGTCTATTGTCAGCTGAGCTATAAATTGGAAAACCCGGTTATCGATACTCTTATCAAGTTATTGGGTGACAAGTTTGGTGTTAAGGTAAAGAGAGTTAAAGGTAGTGCAAGCGTTGGAGGAGATGCGGAAGTAGAAGTTATGGAAACTGATTAGCATAGTAGGATAGATAAGACAATACACAAAGAACTAAAAAATAAACTAAGTATAAACAAATAAATAAAAAAATAAATAAACATCAACAAAAAAACTGGATGATAATTTGGAATCTCGTAGTTTTGAAAGAGGTCGAGAATTTACGTTCATACGACACTCTGCTGTCTATTGAGTTACGTCAAGGACTGGTAGTCCCACGTCGGTGTTTCCGCTTAACGAGAGTTTGAGCGCGTATCACAATTCCGCGGATTCATCGTGGCAACCTGATACGATTTGACCACGAGATATCCCCTAAAAATACTAAAAGTTAGATGCAAACTAAACCGGTGGACCGATGGACCAAAATCGGTGGGGGGCTGGTGGTAGGGTAGTGGTAATTCGGGGGTTCGCGGAGAATTGATGCGAGTAGATTGGTCGCTCGCCATGGCCCCCCCCCGCGCCACGGCCCCGCGCGACTTGCGTGTTCCTCGCCTGTTGTGTTGTTGTCACCCTTTTCGTGTCGCGCTCACTTTTCTGTCTTGCTCACTCATTTTGAATTCATTCAACGAATTTTTTTTAAAGACTCCCTAAACGTCAATTGATTTATTAATAAAAAGTATGTATCATTTCTAACAATTGATTCCATTGAACTTTCGTTTTTGCACACTTCACAGAGCCTGTGACTCGCGCGGCCAATTGATTGATTGATCCTTTGATGAATTACCGCCACCCTGTAAACATTGTCGACCCGCCCACTGGACGTGATTGTGTTGATAAACAACATGAATAAATATCAATAATTTCCTCGGCGGATAGCCTTGCCTTTCAGCGCCTAGTACAAGGGATTGTCTTGGTCCGACACTATGACAACCGGCATGATTCAAGCGAACGGCCCACCAATGATTCGGATGGTTATTGTCGTTGAATAATTTGGGTAGATTGTTATTTACGTGTAACCAATCATGAATTTAAATAATTTTTTTTACTTCAAATGAAAGTTTGAATCAGACCTTGTTCATTATACTAACCAGTGATTTAGATGTCTACCTCCCGTGAAGATTCCGTTTACCTCGCCAAGTTGGCCGAGCAAGCTGAAAGATACGAAGAAATGGTTGAAAATATGAAGGCCGTTGCATGCTCTGGTCAAGAATTAAGCGTCGAAGAAAGAAACCTTTTATCTGTTGCTTACAAGAATGTGATTGGAGCTAGAAGAGCCAGTTGGAGAATTGTTAGTTCTATCGAACAAAAAGAAGAAGCCAAGGGTAACAAATCTCAAGTTGGTTTAATCAGAGATTACAGAAGTAACATTGAAAATGAATTAACCAAGATTTGTGAAGACATCTTGGATGTTTTGACTAATCATTTGATCAACAGTGCTCAAACCGGTGAATCTAAGGTTTTCTACTATAAAATGAAGGGTGACTACCACCGTTACTTGGCTGAATTCACCATCAGCGAAAAGAGAAAAGATGCTGCTGATTTATCTTTAGAAAGTTATAAGGCTGCCAGTGACGTCGCTGTTACCGAATTATCTCCTACTCATCCAATTAGATTAGGTTTAGCCTTAAATTTCAGTGTATTTTACTACGAGATCTTAAATTCCCCAGACAGAGCTTGCCATTTAGCTAAACAAGCTTTCGATGATGCTGTTGCTGACTTAGAAACCTTGAGTGAAGATTCTTACAAGGATTCTACCTTGATTATGCAATTATTGAAGGATAACTTGACCTTGTGGACTGATTTATCCGAAGCTCCAGTTCAATCTGAAGAACAACAAGAGCCAAAGAATGAAGAAGAGTAAGTCTTATTAGTTATGTTTTATTAGTGTTAGACAAATATAGGTCAAGTGTTAAAAATATATATATATATAAAATTTTTCAGGTAGCTTTTGTTTATAATCGTTCTAGCAGATGTTTCGAGACGTGGCTGTTTCTTACGTGCCTTCCCATTCCATTTCCTCACATTTCGCGCCTCGTCAAATCAATTTTTCCAAACAAGCCATGGTCGAAGCTATTGGGATCTCTAACTTACCAAACCAACGGTACAAGATTGTCTCCAAGCAAGGAGCTACATTTACCTTGATGGTGTGTGGAGAAAGTGGGTTAGGAAAAACCACTTTTATCAACACCCTTTTCCAAACTAACTTAAAAGCTCAACAAGACCCTAATGAAAGACACAACAAGTTCACATCACCTCACCAAACCACAGACATTGATATCATCAGAGCTGTATTGGAAGAGAAGAACTTTAAGATTCGTTTGAACGTGATTGACACACCGGGGTTTGGATCTAATGTTAACAATCATGATAGTTGGACGCCCATCGTTGACTTTATCGATGATCAACACGAAAATTATATGAAGCAGGAGCAACAACCAAATAGAGGTGAGAAGAAAGATTTACGTGTCCACGCGTGTCTCTACTTCATTCGTCCTACTGGTCATAGCTTGAAACCCTTAGATATTGAAATTATGAAAAGGTTAAGTACGCGTGTTAACTTAATACCAGTTATTGCCAAAAGCGATACTTTGAATCCAAACGAATTGGATTCATTTAAGAGCAGAATAAGAGACATTATTGAAGCTCAAGACATCAACATCTATACTCCCCCATTAGATTTAGATGATCCAGCTTCTGCTGAACACCTGAAACAATTGATTGAACTGATGCCTTTTGCAATCATTGGAAGTGAACAAGAGTACGAAGTTTCCAAGGGTAACTTTGTCAAAGGTAGAAAGTATCCATGGGGATTTGTTGAAGTTGAAAATGAAAATCACTGTGATTTTAAGAAATTAAGATCCTTATTATTAAGAACCAATATGTTGGATTTGGTATTACTGACCAATGAACTTCACTTTGAGACTTTTAGATCCATCAAATTGGGAAACGATGAAAACAATGATGAAATTGTTAATGAAAATGGTGAGGTTATTAAGAAACTGTCAATTAAAAAACCTAGAAGATTCCATAATCCTAAGTTCAAAGAAGAAGAGGATGCATTAAAGAAATATTTTACTGAACAAGTCAAAGGTGAGGAACAAAGGTTCAGAAAGTGGGAGAGTAATATTGTTAATGAAAGAAACAGATTGAACCTGGATTTGGAAGAAATGCAAGCCAAGTTAAAGACCTTGGAAGAGCAAGTTAAGAAGTTGCAAATAAGTAAGAAATAGATGTGTAGCAGATGTATATTGATCGATAGGCTTTTTTTTTCAAAAAGAAAGAATTCTAGTCTTTAGTGCTTGATGTCTTTTTTTTTACCTCCATATCGCGATATTTTTTACGGCTATTAACGGTTATACTGGAATAAACTATATTCACATTATAAAACAATTACCAGAGTATAAAATGGCTGATGAAAAGCCAAGATTCAGACGAAACTACAAAGCTTGCTTGAACTGCAGGCTTAGAAAAGTAAAGTGTGATCTCGGTAGCGTTGATGATCCTATTGAAGGGAAATGTGCTCGGTGTAGAAGAGAAAGAAAAGACTGTGTATTCGTGGAACTGAAAAGGGGCGGAACCTCTTCAAAATCTCGTAAACGATCACTAGATCAATCTTCCCCTGAGTACTACTATGACGGGAGAAAGCCGAACCAAGCATCTATATCGGAAGGTTCTATCGGCGTAGAGATACCAGACACTGGTGTGGGTCCGGACCCTGTACCAGTAGGGGTAAACACACCACCAGTGATACAGCCATCCCCTGCCCCCTCGTACGGCTATCTGCACCCCCAAAATCTACCGGGCATATTGAATCCAGAGCCCGTTCATAACTCGGGACTGATCGACAACTCTAATCAAATGCAAGGCGGCCGTGATATTACTCCTGAATCTCGCTCAGAACCTCCACAAGAACAAGGACATTTCTCTACTATGGAAGGTGCCTTAGTTTATCTTGCTAAAGCAGCAGGAACTATAGCCAAAGCAGATGAAAGGGATAACATCGATGCAGACAAGCGCCATCAACAATTGGAACAGGACATCTCCAACAAAAATGATCCAGCAAAGTATAAAAAACTCCTCCAGGAAGCTCAGACACCGATAAATGTCCCAAAGCATATACAGGACGATTCGAACTACTTATCAATTCCTATCAACAACGAGTTTTCTATTCGACCAAAAGGTTCTAACAAATTGTCAAATATTGATTATATAGGGGAAAATGGTCTCTTAACTGAGTATGAAGCAGAAATGCTTATAAACTTGTTTTTCACAACAATGCATCCTTACTTCCCCCATATTCCCATTTTTTTACACAAGCCTCAGATTTTGGCAGGCTATCCTATTCTTCTTTGTGCAATTCTTACGATATCGGCAAGATACCACAGTTTAGATGACAATCCAAACAATATCACCACTGGTAATGTGAATGGAGTCCCAAGAAACATTGAGATTCACGACAAATTATGGTTGTATGTGCAAAGATTAATCTCACAAACCGTTTGGGCAGAGGCTAGTACCAGATCTGTGGGGACTGTGTTTGCATTTTTACTTTTGACAGAGTGGAATCCTCGTGCCATCCACTGGAGGTGGACAGACTATGCAAACAGACCTGAAGACGAACAGAAAGAAGAGGAGAGGAAAGATGCCACTCCAAACGGAGAGCAGAACCTTGCAGGTCTCGGAGCCATGAGAAGAAGTTACAGAATGGCGTGGATGTTAATAGGTAGTGCTGTAAGATTGGCTCAGGATATGGGGTTCATGGAAGTGAGCCCTAAAACATTCTTGGCTACTCACATCAGTGAAATCAATAGTGTTATGAACATTAGTAGAAGATCCATGCTTTCCCATTCGCTTTCAGAATTAGAAATTGATGAGGAGAATTATTCCTTGAATGATAACGAAGACACTGACTACGACCATGATCACAAGATCCAAAGTATGACAGAAGAAGAAATAAAAGAGAAATCGACTGAGCCAATACGGTTTAGTTTTAGACAAAGAGCCAAAATAGAACTTTTACAAATTATGTCTTTGAGTCATGAGAGTTTGTATGGATACAAGGCACAATTGGGTAGCCTTACTCAACGACAAAATTTGGCGGTTTTAAATATCATAAGTCCCTTGATTAACAGCTGGGAAAAAAAATACAAATCTATAATGAAACCGTCCAATTACAAGCATCACAATTTAACGAACACCAATATGTTACTTGACCAAAACTCAAAGCTAGCTAAAGATTTGCATGATTGTATTGATCAAGAGAGTAATATTTTTGAATTCAATTACGCTAAATTGTATGTATTCTCGTTAGCTTTATCATCTTCTCCTAAGTCGGAGCCATCATCTGTACGGGGAGGAAGAAAGTCGAAGAAGGCTAGAGTAAATTTGAAGCTTGATGAGATTTCAAAATCTGCCAAGTACATCGAACAAGCTTTCATGGCTGCTAATGAGATGTTAGCAGTGGCACATAGGGTTCATAAATTGAAAATGCTCAGATTTATGCCCGTGAGATGGGTCACACGAATAGTCAGAGCTGTTGCTTTTGTCGTCAAGTGCTACCTTACCATTACAGCCCACAAAAAACTGACATCAGCTGATAAAGATTCGACTATCTTGAACAGTGACAATTTTGACGCAACCATTTTATCACTTTCTTTGATTCCTGTAGATGAAATTATGCTGAGTATTCAAAGAGCTGCTATTACCCTAAGAGATTGCTCCCCTGATGAGCTTCATTTATGTACGAGATACTCAAATGTGTTGATGTATTTATGCTCAGAGATGAAAAGTACAAAGAATTTCACCCAGAACCAAAACTCCTATGCCAGAACTGATCTCAGCAATATGTACAAAAGCTATTCGAGTGATAACTCGAACCTTACTTCCCACTCTGAGAGTGAAGTGAATTTAAATAATCACCTTCAGTCTTTCCAAGCTAAATTTGGTCTTAACCGAGACTCTACAGAGAATCTTAACATGAACAACAACAATGGAAGCAACGTTGATGTATCAAGTACTGAGGCTGCTACCCCACTTCAAAGTCTCGTCGGTGATAGTGAAGTAATGGAGTGGTTTATTAACAACAAGAATGTTGGTCTCGATTTTGTAGGACCTTGGACAGAAATGATCGAACAACAGTTGAATTCTAATGACCATTTCAATTTTGATGAAGCACTTTTGTGATTGTTAGTACGAATCCTCTATGTATATACGAATTTGTCTTATATTACAATTTATATTTTTATACAGTGTGTCTACAAGATGGGTAAATAAAAGTCCTGCTATTTATTAAATATTCATGAACTCCTGGCTCAGGAGGTTATTCATCATTGAAAGAAGTGTATCTTGTGTTTCTCCACTCAAATTATGTACCCTATTGTTACTCATGATGTTTCCTTCCGTGGTATTGTCCGGGAGGTTGTTTCCATAGCCATTGTTCGGAGGTGATGGGTCAGTGTAATGATGGGATTGTGGTATTGGATGACTCATTCTACTGAAAACAGAATTGGATTTATCTGCTGCTGCATTTTGTAAACGGTTTTGGAATTCTTGACTTTGCAACTTGTTTGGATTCAACATCTGAACTCTATGAGAGACAGGAACACTTGGATCTTTGTTATTTTGTGCATGATTCAAGGGTACAGTGCTGTGTCTAAAAAGCTTGAAATTGGAAAGGGAAAAATTTGAATAGTCTTCGTAAGGATTATAGTAGTGGTTCATTATATCAAAATTATCGTCGATGGTAGCCACACTTTCGATGTTCAAATCAAAATTCAAGGCATAATCCAACTCTGGAGTTCTTGATAAATAGTTGTTTACTTGAACCAACTTCTTGATGCTATTTTTAGCGTTTATGTTTCCACATCTTGCCATATGATTGAGCAAAGCTATAGCTTTGTTGACAATTACCATGCAATTTTTATCAGTAATGGATGTCATTATAATGATTAAAATAGAAGTGAAGAGATATTCACTATCGAAAAACCCAATAGTAAATAAACGTTTAATCTCATAAAGCTTCAACAATATATTGATATTAGCGATTGAACATGCAATGGCCTTATTGACTGTTGCTTCAACGTTAACAAAATCTTCAAAGATATCTGCATGATTTCTTTTGAAGATTGATGATACTAACGGCTTAGTGATAACCGTAATCAATAAATTGAATCTTAAAAATAAATTTGCTAATTTCCTTCCAGAAGGTTCAAGTATATTACAGTTTTTGTATTGGAATAAGTAAGGCACTTCAAAATCTTTCACCAAATCAACAAAACACTCGAGAACATTCAGCATTAACTTCTTTTGATTGAATTGATCGGTGTTGATATAATTCAAAGAGAATGTCCGAATATGAGCTCCATAGACCTTCTCTACTGACTTCAGAATATATTTGGCAAGATGGACATTCACTTCCAAAGTATTTATATCAAAGTTATCGTTTAAGTCCAATACATTTTCACTGGGTAAATCCACATCAGTTTCTGTGTAAGCTATTTGGGACGGCAAGTTGAGCTTGGCGGTCCAAGTTGCATCGGTCACAAATACAGTCCACCAAATACGTTTACGTTTCTCCTGTCTGATCAATGCCTCTGGATCATTTGTATCCAAATCAGTCGGTTGACGATGAAATCCCTGTGAGATAGCCGACCTAATGGCAACTCCATGGTAATTGTGTACAGTATTGTATCTGTTTAAATTTGCAGAAAAAAGGGCTAGTAAAGTAGCTGCTTGGATGAACTCAAATTCCAAAACTTCATGAGTTAGATTGAAAAGTTCAGACGCCACGAGATAGAATTTGATTCCAGGTATTTCCTCTTGACCAGTAGGTTTTGATATTTGCTCGCCATAAGCAATTAGTATGAAGAAGTAACTTAAATGATGTCGTTTAACCTTTTGATTGTAATACATTGCTTGTTGTGGATTCTTCTCATTTATAGCCTTGAACAACAGATATATATCGTCAACCATGGCAGGGTACGTTTCTTTACTCACCAAATAAAATTCATGTGCATAGTTATCCAACACAGTTTGAATTAATTCTAAAGACTTCTTTTTGGGTGGTAACTGCGTGTTTATGAAATCAACAAGTTTCCATTTTATGGTTTCATTTGCATCATCAGAGAGCAAAAAGTTTTCTAAGCCATTATCATTAAAAAAGAATTCTTTTGCCTGAGTATTGAGCCGTTCTTGTACCAAATCAGAAGTTAATTCATTGAGTGTGGTACCATTATTTTTTGTTTCGGCTTGTAACTTGGTGGAGAACATATCCTCATAATACTTGACTTTATCGTGAAGCTTGTTCATGTCACTCTCCATAATTACAATTTTCCGATCACGGGAAGGATAAACGCATTCATTCTGCTTGTTGAGGTTTTTACAATTAGAGCATGGGGTTCCCCCGGAACATTTGATTTTTGACATCTTGCAACGAGTACAGGCATAATGTGCTCTACCATACACCTTTAGAGGTTTTGGCTTTGAAACAGCACTCATAGTTCCTAGATCCAAAACTTACTACTTTTAATAGGATTTTCGATGATACGTGATTAAATCTATCTAGATAGTGCGGATATTTCCTAGGGATTTAACATGGGAACGCAACAAGTCTGATGCGACACTGATATAAATACTGGTGTCGGATTTATGGACCTGGACATCCCCGAACTTTGGAGTCAAAGAAACAGAGAATGGAGAGTTTGAAATCTGACAATAGCTGCCGATTACACTGATCAAATTCAACACCACAACAGGTCTATTGCTGAAGCATCTAAAGCTCTGCTTCATGCGTTGGGCTTCAATTTCCACCCGGCCGTCCAACAAATTTCACGCGCCTAAATACAGGCCCTCGTTTGGCTGCAAAAGAAGAAAAAGGAAGCAGAAAAACTAGGCTTATCACCTCAAAGTTACATATGTCAAAACCAATCAACTTTATATTGAATCTCTATAAAACAAAAACTTCTATAAATAACAAACCCGAAAATAACGACATATATACATAAAATTACTTGTTAGCAACAAGGGTGAGCTTGAAGGCACTTAGACGGTGAAAACCTCAATCTTAGCATCAGCCTTATCTTGAACAGTAACAACACAGTAAGTGGCACCCAAAGATTTTTCGGTCTTATCACCGCTCATACCGTTGTAACCATCCTTAGAAGGATCGATTTCACACTTCAAACCGTTACACTTGCTTTCATCTTCACAAGTAACTCTAACACCGAAATCAGGTAATTTTTGGTCAAAATCATCCAAGTACTTAGGGTTCCAACCAATCTTGACATAAGTGTTACCAGAGTCGTCCATGTTAGCACCGGCAACGTAAGGAGACCAGTTACCTTGAGCCTTATCCTTAGAGCCCCAAACACAAGCGTCATCGGTTGAAATACCTGGAGAGTTGATATAGTAGTGAGCAGCAGTTCCGGCGTAGTAGTCTGGACCAGGGACAGCCAAGTCGTTTTCTGAATCACCGTCAACGTTAGTTGGAATGAGCATAGCTTCGTTACCTGGTAAGACAGTTTGACAGAAAGCGACATTGTCACCAGCAGTGTTCTTAGCTTTCAAAGTACCTTCACCGTCAACACAGTAATCTTTGTCTTCGAATGGCTTGGAAAGACTTCCGTCACTACCACACTTGAGACCTCCATTCATGGAGCTTCCAGTAGAGTAAGAAGTAGCAGATTTGTCCCATTGGGCCATTAACTTACCTGGTGGACAAGCGTAAGGACAGTAAGAACCAGCGGTACATTTTTGGTCTGGAGACATAGCCCAACCTCCGTTACTTTTAGAGGAAGTAACAGATACAAGACCCTTTCCGGATGGAAATTTACAGGTATTGTCCCTTTTATCAACTGGGATAGCAATAGCGTAAGCTGCAAATGAGGCAGCGATTAAGTGAGTGAATAACATTTTTGTTTTAATGAATGTATGTTTTTAAGTAAAGAATGAACGAAAAAAAAGGGAAAAATCTAAGTATACTGCAAATGAATGAAGCTGTATACACCTGTAAATTTATTTAATTTGATCAATGAATGGATGAGGAATTTCAAATAGAGATGTTTTACCACATTTATATACCTAAACTGATCTACCACATGAGTAAACAGGAACGAAAATTTTTCAACTGTTTCTCTCTGACAGCTGGATCTAGACCTTCGGTCTGTGTCCCTGAATTTCAACGTTGGACATGCATATCGGTTACTCGATCAAGAGAACGCATTTAACTCAATTTAGCCCAAACAGGCAATTTAATTGGATATGTAAAAAAGAAACTCAGATTTGGCCCTCGCTTTAGTGAGGAAGATCGAAGTTTGCAGATTTCACTTTGCAGAGCTACATGCAACCTCAAAAATAAATCTAGATTTTTGTTTGCCACCGGTAAGTGCAGACGAAGCGACCATTTCTAGATGTGGGTGAAACAGAAGAGGCAAAAAAGAAATTTTTGCAGCCAGGAATCTTTATGCCCGCGGTAGCGATATGGGGGCAATGCAAGATCTCGCTTACGTCCGAGCCCACCTACATACCGCCCCACCCAATTTCAGAAGAAAAACCTCTTTTAGTTTCACGCCGCTTGTTGCCTCTACACCTCAGTTGTAGGACTGGGTTTGCCACCCAAGTTGCAACCCGGTTTTTTTTTCCTGGCCATCGCCGAACTCTTTTTTTGCCTTCTCACACACCGCCTCTAGCTGCTGCAATATTTTTCACTTCGCATCTCATCTTAGACCCACACAGCCATAATTATACGGTTAGAACCGTACATATAGTACATATAGAGTGAGTGTTAAGACTACAAAAACCCCGTAGATAATGTCACAGGCACCTAGCAACCTAGCTGATCAAGTTCGTGCAAATCTAGAACATTACAATCTTTGGACAAATGTTCAAATTTTTCACACTGACTCTGGCGAATTGATGTGCGGTGTGCCTCCATCAAAGTTAAGTCCTGAAGATACTCATATAACTGAATGGATAGTACCACAAGTCGTGGATCCTCAAACTGAAGTTTCAGTTAAACAGATTAGCCGCTGGTTTGTAGAAATAGAGAAATTGTGCGGTGAACGTCCCAAGAGAATTAATATAGGGTTAGTAAATGATGATTCGACAGTTGTGTATTACAAGATACACGACGGTGTGGCCAAGCCTGTGAATTAATGTACCTAGTGCTTAGTATGAATGTATGAAATATAATGTCAGGTTTCTGATGAGGTGGTGGAAGCAAGCTGCTGCGTGTAGAGTAGTAGTTTAAAAAGTCTTCTAGAGCAGCTGAATTACTCTGTGATGTATGCGATTAATGCTATATAGGATGCTCTATAATATCATGCCGTTATATTCCTATATGGTGATGCGTGTTGTTAACGTGCTGTGTTATGCTAATGTATCGTTAAGATTCAGATCTTTGTCGAGTACCTGAGTTGGTGATGGCTGCCTTGATTCAGAAGTTGGAGGGTCAAACTGGAACTGGGGGATTGGATCAACCGCCCCCTCTGACCCCACGAATTCCATAGTATAGTCAGCAAAAGAGGGTTTACTGCCCCGTCTCAAGCTGCTTATACTAAGTTTACGTTTTACAACTGACGACTGACTGTCGTTACTTGAAGATCGCCTGAGTCCTGAAATACGACTAGGGTGACTGAAGTTTGTGAAACTTTTCCGAATAACTGATCCGACCGTTTCTGATGAATCGTTGACAGGCCTAGAATTCCGTCCTGGACGACGGAATCCCCGTGTGGAGTTTGTGGTAGCCAGGTGGTTTGAACCCTGTATTTCCTGCGTCTTGGAAAAATAATTTGCAGAAAGAGGCCCTGTAGTAGTAAGGTAAGTTTGATCCTTCAGAGTATGCACATCATTCACAGGAAGCAACTGATCATGACTTGACCGGTTAGGGGAGCGACGATAAAGAGAATCGTGTGATTCTAGATCATTAGAATCAATTTCTTCAAAGTCATATTGGCTGTATTCGTAGATGTTGCTGTCTTCATCGATTCTCTCACTCACATCGCTTCTCCCATCTTCACTGTTGTCACTATCTGACCAATAGGAAATGTTGGTATCTTTTTTGCTGCTGTGTCTCTTCTTTCTTGCGCCAAAGAAAGATCCATAATAATTTATGAGCACTTCACCAATTTTTTCACACTCAACCATAAACTCTACCATTTCCTTTTCATTGATTAAATCTTTTCCGAATTTGAATTTTTCGTACAATTCTATGAATCTTTTCGTTCCTTGTAACTGCAGTGCCAGGACTAGTTGTTTTTCTATTAAATTCTTAACCATGGTCAGTATAATCAGTCTCATTGTGAAGTGCCTGGGTAGTTTTACATTAGAAGTAAACCCATCATGGAAATTGAACCTATCACCAAAGCCTCTTACTACGTCTTCATAAACAAGTCCTGGGGGTAGTCTTTCGTCACTGGATATATATGAAGGAGGTGAAAGACCAGGATGACTAAGTATTGCGTTCTTATTAGTTAAAGGACCAGCCTTTTCTTTGATTTCTTGACATTCTTGGGATTTTTCTCGTAAATGCTTGATAGCAAATTTCTGGAGGTCGCCGTCTCCAAGAACGTAAACACTCTTCAACGGGATATCATTCATGGCCACTCTATGTTGATAAATTCTCAGAAAGTATAAGAAAAAACAAAGTAACAAAAACACCACGCAAACAACAATCACTATGAAAAGCTTTATTCCTCTGGAAGAAGCAGAGGTAGTCTGAACAATCACGTCAATGGCCGTGGCGGATATTAGTAAAAGTAAAAGGGTTACAAGGATAATCAATGATACTGAGTAAATCCATTTGAACAATCTCCTTGGTAAGTTGAAGGATGGAATCTGGGGACCAAGTTCAGTTCCAACAGTCCACATCCTCGTGGACTTGTCTAGGGCGTATTTGGCACCCTTAAGGTCCACATTCGCCGGTTTCGGTGTAAGGCTTGCCTGTGGTGGTGGTATGTACATGTGTTGATGATGTGATAACGCGAAGGGCCAGAAGTAGCATGGATCTGGTTTGAGCCTGGTGCGATGCTGGTGCGAACTCTGGTGCGAGATTAGAGAGGTGCGGATCTGTGGTGAGCAGCGCTGGTGTCGTCCTTAGAGCTTACAAAATAAGTGTCAAGGTATTGAATAACTATATTGTTTAAGGAATAAGACTTTAAGACTGGTTGCAAGATCTTCTCTACATTTACGGCATTGACCAACAATAAGAGTATACATTGATCAATTGGCTGTTTTACCAATGCAAATAATGTATATTGACGAACGCCAAAATTATTCTGTTTACCTTTGTGAGTTCTCCTAATGCATCCTCTCCCACCTGAGATTGTCAGCAAAATCCTCAACTATCTTGCCCCTAGAGTAAGGGAGGCTGTATATAGCAACAAAAGAGCAATTGAACCTAGTGACACTGAACAAGAGCTCATTATTCGGCCTCGCTCAACCGACTACTACGAATATAATGATTTCCAATGGTTCTTTCCAAGTACTGTATATGGTGAGGCATACCCCAGACAATTCTTCAGTGTTGATTCCTTCGTCAAAACTGTGACATCACCACCATTTATTCCCTTAGAAGGCATGTGCCTTCGAGTTTTTCATCGACAAGATTTAGACGAACTCTGCACTCACCATTCGGATCTTCTCTCCCAATTTAAATTGAAGTTTACACATCTCTTCTCCTCCGATGAGCCCAAAGCAGATTTCAGTCACTATGATTGTGAATTTGACTGTTTTGCTGTGAGAAGTCTACGACATGGGAAGAAACTAGCTATTCTACCAAGGAACGTCAAGAAGGTTGAAAACTTCTACAATGTTGACTTGCAAGTCAATGAGACTATAAGAGAGATGAAACTCCTCAAAAGCAGCGGTTCTGAAATGGCTACTATATTTTTTGATACAAAACGATTCGTTGGATTTGATCAGTTTGGAAATTTGGGGGATTTCAATCTCAAAACAATTACTGTTTGTTACTCTTTCTGGGAGTATTTTCTGAACATTTCTAACTTGAAAAGTAAATTGAAAAATATCCGTATTCTTGATATCCCAGGAGCGTTGACCGATTTGAATATTTTCAAAGAATACCGAAACCTCGAAGAGTTGTCATTAGAGTACAACGAGAGAACGAGATTTATTTTGAAACCCTTCAACCTTTCCCAGTTAAGCGGTTTGAAGAGCCTAAGTGTATCCAGGTTCAAATCTGCTTTTATGGATAATGACAATACTGTATTCAAGACACAAACCTCAGACCCAGAAGATTATATTCTTCCACAGAATGTAGAATCGTTACATATTATAGGACTCGAATCCATTGGATTCATGCATTTGCCACAGACCCTCACCTCAATAGTATTGAAAGATATCGATACTATAAGCGATGACTATAGTCATCTTTTTGGTTTAAAGGAATTCACTTTGAAGAACTCTATCCACGGTTTAGAATGCCCCAAACTACCAAGAACTTTAAGGAAATTGGAACTTTTTGGGAAGATTTCTTCTTTTAAAAGACTAAAAGATTTGGAGTTCCTTGAAGAGTTGATTGTCACGTCGACGAAGAACATGTTTGTTGTGGATGGAATCTTGCCGACTTCGTGCAAAAAAGTCGTCCTAACAAATGCCACGTTTATGACTTTGAATGTTTCTGGCAATCTTCAGCACTTCCGGACAAACGAACTCCTCTGTAATATCCAAGGACAGTCAAAGAATTTGGAATGTCTTAGCTGGTGTCCTAGAGATTCCATTGGTATTAATAGCCCAATGGAATCTTTGAGTGTCTCTGTTTCAAAACTATTGTCTCCTTCTTTGAAAGTCCTTCAAATAGGACTTTACGACGATACTTACGGAACTGAATTACCTAATTCTATCAATTGCTTGTACTTGCATGGTTCTACTGGACTGAGAGCCACATTTCCAATGGGCTCCTTCAACAATTTATCTGACCTTACTCTCTCTGATATTGTTATACCTTTGGAAGCTCTCAATCGTCTTCCGAAATGTTTGACGAGACTCGAATTGACAAGTTGTAAAGTTGCCCCACAATCACTGAATTTACTTTCTGAACTGTGGGATTTCGAGCATTTACCTCACACGAACATTGAGTTTAACAAATTGAACTTGAAGTTTCTCTCGATGGATACTGTAATGGCGAGCCCTTCAACAATTTTGTTGCCCGAAACCTTGGAACTACTCGAAATTCATACGTTGAAACGTTGTATCGGTACTTTAAGCCTGGTTCAAGAACAAGGACATTGGTTTAATTTTGATCGAATTCAATACTGTGAAGTGGTCATCAGTAACATGTACGAGGATGGGCTTTTGCCAAAAAGGCCAGGAATAAATTTTCAGATTGTGTTGTGAATATGTTTTATTCAAATCGTCCAAACCACTGTGCTTTCCAAGTCTTTTCAATTTTGCAGCCAAACTACAGCTATAATTTACACGTCGCTCTTTATCCTCATGGGGAACGCATAGTATTGCAAACCCACAGACCTTCAACCTGAGACTTCAGACTATTTACCTCTTGCCTATTCAGAATAAACCATAGTTTCTTCTACAGAATATACTGCCAAATACATCTTCAGAGAATACCTACGCTAATTTAGGCTCACTGATTAGCGCCGTGGCGCAGTGGAAGCGCGCAGGGCTCATAACCCTGATGTCCCCGGATCGAAACCGGGCGGCGCTATTTTTGGGTAAGGATTCTTTCCAAAGTGACTGTTTCGTGCTTTAGTACAAACCACAGAAGTAGAAGAAATATGTATCGTATCGTTCATTAAAAGCTATTTGACTACTGATCAATCATCAAATCATCTACCAACTGCTCAATAAAATCAATACTATCATTGTTTTCATCCATATCAAGGTTGTTATCAACTTTGATCTTGGTTGTTGGGATCAGATCATCATTCAAGCCTCTGTAGTAATCATATATATTTTCAGAATTGATTTCATCATCATAACAAGATATTTCGATATTTTTGAAATTGATTAAACTCATAAAAGGCTTACATGTTTCTATTTCAACCTGTGAAATAGGCGTAACTTCAACTTTTGTTTTGTCGGTTTTGTATTGGTTCAAGATAAGGTGTTCTTTATTTATCAAGCTTGGTTGTATCAAAGCATTTGGAATCTCAAATCTAAAGCAATTATCACCATTTAATGTATTGATTAATTTCAAATTGTTATCTGAATCAACTACTGCAAGTTGATTCAAAACCTGTAAATTATTCGAGGATAAATTCGAAAGATCAGGTAATTTAATAAAATTTTTGTAGGTACTTGAAGTTGAAGAAAGAATCCAGTGGTTTAGAAAATCTTTTGAATAAATTGCTGGATCAAAATCCGGGGGGAATTCCTTTCCCAAACAATTGGGAAAATTATGGCTAAGATTTGAAAATAAATAGTTAATATTATACCAGTGAACACTTCCGCTTTTTGAATTGATACATCCAAACCCAGAATTTGTTCCTTCCAAAACTTGATCTTGAGGCTTTGAATGATCATTTGATTTGTCATTTTGATTATTGTTAATAAACCAAAAAAAATTCTTAATTTGACCCGAAGTCTTACCTCTAGTAAATTTCCCCATCAAAGATATTTCTCGTGGCACTTTGAGTAGATCCCATAGATAGAAGTTGTCTCCTCTTAGGTTAGAGTGGACTAGCTGTAAGTCATAAGGGTTCAATGACACGTTTGAAACACCAGAAGCAGCTCTAAAAATGGTTAGGGTTTTATCGTTACGCAAATCCACAATTTTGATGATCTGGTTGTCATTAATTTGGAAACTAGCAGTAGTTTCGTTGATTGAGTTGATGGTATGATCTAACAATTTCGACAACGAGCTGCCAATAGATTTCATAGTTATATCCTGTTGATTCTTCTTATTCACATATTCGTTTAATTTTTTGGTCGAATATTGGGAGATTTTAAATAACAGATCCAAGGCATTGTTTGAGAGGTTTTGCAACACTTTGTTCAACAAAGGTTTTGAAGTAGGCAACTTCACTGGGGTTAGTTTACTCTGGTCAATATTGATCTGAGCGTATTCAGCTTTTGAAGGAGAATAAACTAGCCAATTTTTGTTAAGATCAAAAATCGGAGTTGAGTGAGAACAGCTGGTTTGAAACATGATTTCGTCGTCACCAATTTGAAATCCATTAGACCTCAAAATTGGTAAACAAGTAGATTTTTTTAAACCCTTCATGGATTCGTTTATATTACCAGGCACGAATTTCTTTGAAGGCAGGTCCCAAACATAAATATACAAGAGACCACTGTTGTTGGCTAACACGACAAAAGAATTGTTCAATTTGACCCAAAGCGATTCCAAATCAGTCAGGAAGAACTCGGGAAGAATCAATCTCTGTTGAAGCCAAGACTTTTTCCGATTCAAGTGGGCATTATGGATTTCTATAACATAGGGTGTTTTGTATGAAATGAGAAACTGGTATCCCGCATTCAAGTCTCCGGAAACTATATGGACAGAGTCAATTACAGCATCGGAGGGAGCGGAGTCTGGTTTGCCCAGTTCTTCTAGACCCAATTCTGAAATATCAATTTGACCGTAAAAGTGCATGGTATCACCACTAAAATCATTTAAAATCGAATCTTTACGTGATGGTGGTATCCAATACCAAATCTCGACCACTTTAGATACTGGGTACACCACTAGTATCTCGCCTAGAGGCCCACTTTGAACTAAGGATTCTTCTTCAAACTGGACTTCGTCACGGTCTGCGCTCTCGCCATGGCCGACAGCGGTGGCCTGTTTGATTTTTCTCCAAGTGGCATTAGTAGACCCGAGCTTGAACGCTCTTTTGGTGGAGGTGTGAACTTTATTGACCTTCAAATGAGTGTTGTACTGTTGAGTCATGACTTGGGTCAATTGGTCAAGAATCACAAATGGAACGGATTGCACGATATAAAACTTAAAAATTTGGTTACACGTGTAAGGGAAATGGGTGTGCCGGTTTGTATGTGTTGATTCTTGTATATGTAATGTGTTGCTTATGTGTACAGTTTGGTGAGACCCCGTAAGCGATAAGAAGCGCGATAAGGCATCCTGCAGGACGAAAGAATTGTTGAGTGTTGCCAAACGCGACACGCGACATAAGGATTGAGACATGGTAGTTAGAATGACAGAGAAACTCATGTAAGGGGACTTCATATAGCCGGAAATTGAAGTGACAGTCTACGCTCGATATAATCGCAGATATACTTGTAAATTTCTGTATTCAATCTTCGATATTTAATTATTTTCCGGTTGTTACTTTTAATTTTTTGTCGTTCACATAGACTGTGAAATTTGCAGCTTTTAAATTCGGCACTTTCCTGGTAAATACATCACCTGCTTTACTTATGCTGGCTGCTCAGATGATATTTGTGTGTCCAGTTTTCAATTCTGTCTCTTCATATCTGCTATCTTCCACTAATAATTAAATCTGAAACTCTAATTACCCCATTTCTTCGTTTATTAATCACCTTATCGCTGCAGCTATCGCCGATCCGGAAAATTTTTGATCCGGAAAGATAAAATAGAGTCAATAATTAGACCATTCACTACACCCTAGCACTGTGAATCCCGCGGTTCATCTACTCCCTACCCGTCACAGAAACCTTAAATCTTAAATCAAAACGGCTACCAGCCTGTAATGCAACGCTACATTGTTGCGAAATGATAAGTGAAAAATTTCTTTATCTAGCCCAAAACTCATCTATATATTTTATGGACTGTTCCCTCATTAATTCTTTCCCAGGGGAGATTGTCGAAAGAATACTTTCCTATCTAGATGTAAATGAAGTTGTTATCCTCGCATCTGAATTGAAACAATCTTCTCAGGTACTATCTGCATATGGCAACTTGATTAATCAGATTATAAACTACTTGTCCAACACAACAATATGCTATACAAATAGAGTTCATAACTATACATTTTTGGGAATGTATCTTTTGACTGATTCCTTTTTGCCCAAAAAAAAACTAAATCTTCTAAAAAATCATGAACTACTCTATGAGTTGTTTGCGTTTTGTGAATGGTCAGGTAGTAAACTTGAAACTGAAATCTGCTTGAGTTATTACATTTGGGACTTATCTGATATAGTGGAATATTCAATTCTTTTACAAAAAATTGGCAAGGATCATGGAAACACCAGCTTGATGTTGAACCTTGAAATAGAATTCGATCCCGGAATGTTGGCATTGATAAGCTTCGATTGCCTTCTTAATAAACTTGCGAATTACCAGATAAACCATCTAGTATCCAGTATTTATGCTACCAATAAGATTCAAGAAAGTAACATGAACTTACTGGTCTTCACAAATTTGAAAAGAGTGTGGATGCTAAATTCTAATGTAAGACCCAAGGACGTGGTATCTCTTGATATCAATGATTTGAGAGTATCTCCCAATGAATACGGGTTTATTAATAGCACTCCAGTTCTCATGAACACGGGGCTACCGATCCACCTATCTCATTTAACTTTGGGCCAAGTGACCATAGCACCCGAGCTTTTGACATTCGAGTACCCTAAGCATTTGTCCAAAATTTCATTCATTGCAGTCAAAGACTTGACCCAAGGAGAATTCACGTGTAATCTACTAGAAAGATCAATCCTGACAAAGTCTCTTAGAAGCTTGCACATTCAAAAGCTTCAAAATTTCACCGACAGCTTCAATGAAAAACTATGTGATCTCGTCCTCAACTACGGGAGTAATTTCACAACGCTAGCTATACCGGAGAATCAATTTGAAACCCTATTTCGAGAGAATTCCGAACTATACCAACTTGTAACCTTAAGATCACTCGAAATAGGGAGCCCGATAACTATAAGAAATTTCACGCAAATGAAGAGTTTGTTCTCGTTGAACTTGAATAAGTGTAACATCAAGTCACTTGAAGGAATAGAATTCCCCCCATCATTAAAAGAATTGGCTTTGTCTTATAATCCTATTAAATGGAGAACGGCCATTACGTTTCCTCCCAATTTACAGCACTTATATTTGAGACATACATCATTGAAAGATTTGAAGTTTCTAATCTTGCCGAATGGCTTGAAGATTCTTGGGCTCGAGGTGAATAGACTTACTTCCATTGATAACTACGTGTTCCCCCGAAGCTTACGCAGTTTAGGAGTAGGAGGAAACAATATCAAAGGTATAGGAAACCACTATTTACCACCTTCTTTAACGATTCTCCATTTGACAGAGAACTCTATCACCGGTGACGCTAATTTTGCAACCAATGCCATTGGTGAGGAATTGGAGTTGTTTGCGTTGTTCATAGATCAGAATAAGATCAAGGATCTCCGAGGGTTTAAGATTGGTAAAGCACTCAAAGTCCTAAATCTTGACGAAAACTCCATTGGCACAACTTCGGGGTTCGACGTCGGTGAGCTTGTGGAGTTGAGTTTCTACGGGTGTGGATTATCAACAATAGAGAGTCTTAATACTGGAGCTAAACTCAGAACGCTAAACTTGGGAGCAAATAACATCAAGAAAATACCCAAGTATCTCCCCGAGTCCTTAACGAACCTCAACTTGGGATATAACAGAATATCAGAAATCCCTTGGGAGACGCTTAAACGGTTACCGAATTTGGAGAAGTTAAACTTGCCAAATAACCAATTGAAAAAATTCCACGTTCAACCAAATCCCAATCTCAAAGTATTGGACATTTCCAATAACAAAATAGTTTCCTTGAAACTAGGCTACGACAAGAAGGAGCTTTGGAGTGGAAGCACAAATTTGGTGAGCCTAAATGTTTCTGGGAACAGACTTACCAATATAACACCGGAAGATATTGGACTAGAGCCACCGATAAGACACGACAAACTCTATGAGATTGATATTTCTGCCAACAAGATTGGGAAACATCAAGTTCAAGTTGACCTGTTCCCACCAGGGGTGATGTCTTTCTTTGCTGGATATACTGGGAAACAAGACCAGTTCGGGTACGACATAGCTGCAAATCTCGTGGGAGATTCAATGTGCTGGGGGAAAAGAGTAGTACGCTAGACACGATTTACATGAACAAAATATGAACACTATATACAACATCAATTATGAAGATCATTATACAAAATATCATTCGTACACTTGTAGCTGCCGCACGTTGTAGTACCGCATACCAGATCAAAGGCGCATTGCGACTAGCATAGTGAAAAATCAACACACAATAAAAAAAAAAAAAAAAGTCCAACATCCTGCATACGCCGCCTCAACAACCAACAAAAAGTTGGCTGCCAAAAGTTATTTAAAGTTAAACGGTTTCGTTAACGGCAACAACTAATATAACCAACAAACACAAATTATGCGTCCAGAAGTTGAGCAAGAACTCTCGCATACTCTCTTGACTGAGCTTTTGGCTTATCAATTCGCTTCTCCTGTTAGATGGATTGAAACTCAAGATGTCTTTTTAAAGGATAACAAGACCGAAAGAGTGGTTGAAATTGGTCCTTCTCCTACTTTGGCAGGCATGGCTTCCAGAACTATTAAGGCGAAATACGAATCCTTCGACGCTGCTTTGTCTTTACAACGTCAAGTTTTATGCTACTCCAAAGATGCTAACCAAATTTACTACACTCCTGATCCTGCCGATATAGAAGCAGAAAAGACTAGTATTACCAAGTCATTGAAAGAAAACTCAGGTGTTGCTCCTGCAGTTCCAGCTCCTAACCAAGTCCCACCAGCCGCTGCCTCTGCTACTCCAGCCCCAGCCCCAGCAGCTCCAGCCCCGGCCGCTGCAGCCCCAGTTTCTTCTGCACCTGCAGCTGCTATCGCCGACACTCCAGCCACTGCGGCTCTTATCCTTCAAGTATTGGTTGCACACAAGTTGAAGAAACCATTGGACGCTATTCCAATGTCCAAGGCCATCAAAGACTTGGTCAATGGAAAATCTACTGTTCAAAATGAAATTTTGGGTGATTTAGGTAAAGAATTCGGTTCAACTCCAGAAAAACCAGAAGACACTCCGTTACAAGAATTGGCTGAACTGTTCCAAGATTCATTCTCTGGTCAGCTTGGTAAGACCACCTCTGGTTTGATTGGTAGATTGATGTCTTCCAAGATGCCAGGTGGATTCTCTGTCACTGCTGCTAGGAAATACTTGGACACCAGATATGGTTTCGGTCCTGGAAGACAAGATAGTGTTTTGTTATTGGCCTTGGTCAATGAACCAGCTAACAGATTGGGTAGTGAAGGTGAAGCAAAACAGTTCTTGGATGGTATGGCTCAGAAACATGCTTCCATTGACGGTATTTCTTTAAGTTCAGGAGCCGATGCCTCTGGTTCTAGTGCTACTGGAGGTGCTGTTATCGATAGCGCTGCTTTGGATGCCATGAGTGCTGAAAACAAGAACCTCGCCAGACAACAATTGGAAACTTTAGCCAGATACTTGAAGATTGACTTGAACAAGGGCAATAAATCATTTGTCAAAGAAAAGGAAGCTTCCTCTGTTTTACAAAAAGAATTAGACTTGTGGGAAGCTGAACATGGTGAGTTCTATGCCAAGGGTATTAAACCAATCTTTTCTCCATTGAAGGCCAGAACTTACGACTCTTACTGGAATTGGGCTAGACAAGATGTTTTGTCAATGTACTTTGACATTATCTTTGGCAAATTAACTTCCGTTGATAGGGAAACCATTAACCAGTGTATCCAAATTATGAACAGATCTAATCCTACTTTGATCGAGTTTATGCAATACCACATTGATCATACCCCAGAATACAAGGGTGAAACTTATCAATTGGCCAAGAAGCTTGGTCAACAATTAATTGATAATTGTAAGCAAGTTCTAGACGTAGACCCGGCCTACAAGGACGTCAGTAAAATCACCAAGCCTTCTACCAAGGTAGATGCCAAGGGTAATGTTCTTTATGATGAAATTGAAAACCCATCTGTAAGAAAGTTTGAACAATATGTTTATGAAATGGCTCAAGGTGGTGAAATTACCAAGCAAAAGAAAAAGCCTACAATCAAGGAAGACTTGGCTAGAGTTTATAAAACTATCAAGCAACAAAACTTGTCTTCAAACACTGAAATTGATTTTGAAGACGTGTACAATCAATTAATCAGCTTTATCGACAGTTCTAAAGAAATAGACAACAAGGTCGTTGCTTCTACTGGTACTACAACTCCAGTTAATGAAACAGAAGAATTACCCTCGGAAGATGATGAAATAAGTTCTTTGCCAGATAAGACTTCAATCTTACAACCAGTCTCTTCTACTATTCCACCAGAAACTATTCCTTTCTTACACATTCAAAGAAAGAACCGTGAAGGTTGGGAATACGATCACAAACTTTCCTCCCACTATTTGGATGGTTTGGAGTCAAGTGCTATCAATGGTTTGAGTTTCAAGGACAAACAAGTCTTGGTTACCGGTGCCGGTGCTGGATCCATTGGTGCCGAAATTCTTCAAGGCTTGATCAGTGGTGGAGCCAAAGTTATTGTTACCACGTCTAGATTCTCAAAGAGGACTACCGAATATTACCAAACTATGTACTCCAGATACGGTGCTTCTGGTTCTTGTTTAATTGTTGTTCCATTCAATCAAGGTTCTGTAGGTGACGTCAATGCTTTGGTTGATTACATTTACAACGATCCTAAGCAAGGTGGTATAGGTTGGGATTTGGACGCTATCATTCCTTTTGCTGCTATTCCAGAAAACGGTAATGGTTTGGATAACATCGATTCGAAGTCTGAACTTGCTCACAGAATCATGTTGACCAACTTGTTGAGACTCTTAGGTGGTGTTAAAGCCAGAAAGACCACCGACACTAGACCTGCACAAGTTATCTTACCATTATCACCAAATCATGGTACTTTCGGTCTCGATGGTTTATACTCAGAATCTAAGATTTCTTTGGAAACTTTGTTCAACAGATGGTACTCTGAAGATTGGGGTACCAAATTGACCATTTGTGGTGCCGTGATTGGATGGACCAGAGGAACTGGTTTGATGAGTGCCAATAACATCATTGCTGAAGGTTTTGAAAAATTGGGTGTAAGAACTTTCAGCCAGAAGGAGATGGCCTTTAATATTTTGGGTTTGTTGACTCCAACTATTACCCAAATTTGTCAAGAAGAACCACTTTTGGCTGATTTGAATGGTGGCTTCCAATACATTGACAACTTGAAGGCTGTTACCCAAAAGTTAAGGAATGACTTGTTAGAAACTGCTGATATCAAAAGAGCTGTTGCCATTGAATCCAGTATTGAACAAAAGGTTGTAGGTGGTGAAAACATTGACAAAAACTTCTCCAAGGTTCAAGTTAAGCCTAGAGCCAACATGAAGTTTGATTTCCCGGGTATGAAATCTTATAAGGATATCAAGCAAGTCGCTCCAGAATTAGAGGGTTTGTTGGACTTAGAAAGCGTTGTTGTTGTAACTGGTTTTTCTGAAGTTAGTCCATGGGGTAATGCCAGAACCAGATGGGAAATGGAAGCTCATGGTAAATTCTCCATTGAGGGTGCTATTGAAATGGCTTGGATTATGGGATTGATCAAGTATCACAATGGTAAGTTGAAGGGTAAGCCTTACTCTGGTTGGGTTGATGCAAAGACTCAAACTCCTGTTGAAGATCACGAAATCAAGACCAAGTACGAAGAATACATTTTGGAACATTCCGGTATCCGGTTAGTTGAACCAGAATTATTTGGTGGATACGATCCAAACAAGAAGAAATTGATTCAAGAGATTGTTGTTCAACATGACTTGGAACCATTTGAAGCTAGTAAGGATGTTGCTGAACAATATAAGCACCAACATGGAGATAAATGTGAAATTTTCGAAGATGAAGAGAGTGGCGAATACTCTATTAGAATTTTAGCTGGTGCTACTTTGTACATTCCAAAGGCTTTAAAATTTGACCGTCTTGTTGCTGGTCAAATTCCTACCGGTTGGAATGCTAAGAATTATGGTCTCGATGATGACATTATCTCTCAAGTTGACCCAGTTACGTTATACGCTTTAGTAGCAACTGTTGAGGCTCTTTTATCATCCGGTATCACTGATCCTTATGAATTTTACAAGTACGTCCATCTTTCCGAAGTTGGTAACTGTATTGGTTCTGGTATGGGTGGTATCAGCGCCTTGAAAGGTATGTTTAAGGATAGATACGAAGACAAGCCTGTTCAAATGGATATTTTGCAAGAATCCTTTATCAATACTATGCCTGCTTGGATTAACATGTTGTTGTTATCATCATCTGGTCCTATTAGAACCCCAGTGGGTGCTTGTGCTACCGCTATTGAATCTGTTGAATTGGGTATTGAAACAATTCAATCCAAGAAAGCTAAGATTTGCGTTGTTGGTGGTTTAGATGATTTCCAAGAAGAAAGTAGTAATGAATTCGCCAACATGAATGCCACTTCTAACACTCTTGAGGAATACAAACACGGTAGAACCCCTGAAGAAATGTCCAGACCAACCACTACTACCAGAAGTGGATTTATGGAATCCCAAGGTTCGGGTACTCAAATTATTATGAGTGCAGACTTAGCCATCAAGATGGGTGTTCCAATTTATGGTGTTTTGGCCTTATCTGCCACTGCCTCCGATAAGATTGGGAAGTCTGTTCCAGCTCCAGGTAAGGGTATCTTGACTACTGCCAGAGAACATCAAGGTGAATTGAAATTCCCTTCTTCCAAGTTGAATATTAAGTACAGAGCCAGACAATTAAAGCAAAGACTTGCCCAAATTGAAAACTGGAGAGAAAGCGAATTCGAATACTTGCACGAAGAAGCTGAACTCGCTAAGGAGTCTTATGCTGACTTCAAACAAGAATTTGTTGTGGAAGACTTTTTATCCGAACGTACTGAAGAAATTACTAGAGAAGCCCAGCGCCAAATTCAAGATGCTAAGAAACAATGGGGTAATGATTTCTACAAGGGCGACCCAAGAATTGCTCCATTGAGAGGTGCCTTGGCTACTTTTGGTTTAACTATTGATGACTTGGGTGTGGCTTCTTTCCATGGTACTTCTACTAAGGCCAACGATAAGAACGAAACTTTGACTGTTCACTCCATGATGAAGCATTTGGGTAGAACCGAAGGTAACCCAGTGTTCGGTGTATTCCAAAAATTCTTAACTGGTCATCCAAAGGGTGCTGCCGGTGCTTGGATGTTGAATGGTGCTTTACAAATCTTGGAAACTGGTATTGTTCCTGGTAACAGAAATGCTGATAATGTTGATCCAATCTTACAAGAGTACGATTACGTTTTATTCCCTTCAAGATCCATTCAAACCGATGGTATCAAGGCTGTTTCCGTTACATCATTCGGTTTTGGTCAAAAGGGTGCTCAAGCTATTGTAGTTCATCCAGATTACTTGTATGCTGTTTTGGATCAAGCTTCTTATGAAGAGTACGCTACCAAGGTTACTTCAAGAAACAAGAAAACTTATAGATACATGCACAATGCCATTACCAGAAATACTATGTTTGTTCAAAAGAATAAGGCTCCCTATGGTGATGAATTGGAGAAGTCTGTCTACTTGGATCCGTTGGCTCGTGTTTCCGAAACCTCCAATGAATACAAATTTTCGGACAAGGCCATCCAATCCACTGGTAGTTATATCAGTAAGTCCACTGGTGAAATTGCCCAAGCTTTAGGTAAGTTGAACAAGAGTAACAAGGGGGTTGGCGTTGATGTTGAACTCTTGAGTGCTATTAATTTAGAGAATGATACTTTTATTGAAAGAAACTTCACTGAAGGAGAACAAGAGTATTGTTTCAAGTCGCCACATCCACAAGCTTCTTTCACTGGTACTTGGTCAGCCAAGGAAGCTGTATTCAAGGCTTTGGGCGTTAAGTCTCAAGGTGCTGGTGCTGCTTTAGTTGATATTCAAATTACTAGAGATGGTAATGGAGCTCCAAAAGTTGTTTTATCTGGAGCTGCAAAGACTGCCGCAGACAAGGCTGGTATTAAGAGTGTGAGTGTCTCCATTTCTCACGACGACTTCCAGGCTACTGCTGTTGCTTTAAGTGAATTTTGAGTAATTGTTTAGAATTAGTTAGTTACGAAGAAATTTACGTATAACTTTAGATTGACTCATTGAGATCGCGATCAATTAAGTTCCCCACTGAAAAAGCTCACTACTCAACATGACGTATGTACTGATTCTAATGTTCCAATTTCGAACGACCTTACTAACATGGCAGTAAAAAATTCAAAGCTTGTCTTTTTGGTATGTTCCTTCATCTATTTTCTCTTTGACCTTGTACTAATGTTTAGACATGGATGGAACCCTTCTCAATACTGAAGATATCTACACCGAGGCTTTCTCCGAATTATTTGCACAGTATGGCAAGGGACCCTTGACCTGGGACGTCAAGATCAAGTTGCAAGGTCTCCCAAGTTCAAAGGCCAACGAGATCATGATCGAACATTACGGTCTCCCTTTAACATCGGAAGAATTCTTGCAAAAAGCTATGGAGATTCAGGCCACCAAATGGCACAAATCCAAGTACTTGCCAGGTGCTTCTGAGCTTCTTAAGCACTTAAAGGAATTAGAAATCCCTGTTGCTTTGGGTACCAGCTCAAACAAGACAAATTTTGACAGAAAGACTCAACATTTAGAAGATTTCTTGGATTATTTCGATGGGAATATCGTTACTGGTGACGACACCAGAATTCCAAAAGGTCAGGGGAAACCAGCGCCTTACATATGGTATGTGTGCTTGGATAGCATCAACCAGAAACGTAGAGAGCAGGGATTGGACAATATTAAACCATCGGAGTGTTTGGTGTTTGAAGATGGTATTCCTGGAGTTTACTCAGGATTAGCAGCAGATGCTCATGTTGTTTGGATTCCTCATCCAGAAGCCCACGAGCATATAGATAGTGTTAAGGACGAGCTTTCTGGTAGGAAAATACAAGTCCTCAAAAGCTTGAGCGACTTTGACAGAAACTGGGTTAGTAACTAAATAGATAGTAACTAAATAGATAGACTACAAAACACCTGCTTCAATCAAAATGTTCATTGGCAATAAATAAATAAATAAGTAAATAAATAATAATAAATAATAATAAATAAATGAATAGATGAATAAATAACGTGATACATGTCCGACATCAAGCCAAGACTAGTACTCAGATAAACGTAATTTCTTTCCAATTTCTTTAATAGAAAATCCACTGTTATGTCTATTCAAGAAAGGAGGCTCAGGACTTGGACCACGAGACTTGATATCATCGTCTCCCATATCGAAGTAACCGTAGCCTCCTAATAGGCTAGACAAGTTACTCTTGATACTCGGTCTAGGATTCTCGATTGAAACTTTGCTGGAGGATTTTGAGTCCACCATAGTTTCAACTGGGGAAGACATAATTTCTTTGTTTGGTTGGTTGGCATCTTTGAAGGTTCTATAGATCTCGTTCAAGTAAGATTCCAATGTGGCCAAAAATCTGGCAGTTTGTCTATGCTTCGAAGAAACACAGAAGGAGATTGAATCATCCTTGATGATATAGCCAATACCAAACCCGTTAGCACTGACAGGACCAAAACCAAACAACCTTAGAGATGGGTTACCACAATTAGAAGTAGACAAGATAGTATTATTTAATTTATCCCAACCAGAATCAGCGAAAAGAGAAGGGATATCTTGCAAACCTTTGGGACTAGTGGACGAGCGACTGTCATTGCCAATAGTGTGGTCTGAATCATCGTCCGTATCATGATCATCGAGTTTGTTGGCTTCATCTTCAATGTACCGTTTCCAAATGCAGAATAATGCAAACAAGTGCCTATCTACACCCTCTCCGACACTGGCTAACTTGGTTTGCTTTGAATGGTTCATGCAGGCGGCAGAAAGGAATTCTAATTTATCCTTGTTACTGACGGAAGAATCAAAGAATTTTCTAACAAACAAATTCGATTCTTGACTGACTGTTCTAATGGCCTCGGTTCTACCGTGGAAAAAATTCTTCGTCATAGCTGGTTCATAAGTACACTCTACTTTACCATACAAGGCGTAGTAGGTAGCCTGAAACGCCATTTGGACAAAAGCATCAGGTGAGAATTTCATATTCTTGATTGTGGAAGATCCATAATTCTTAAATTCTAAATGCTTGAATTCATTTTGATTAATCAAATCACTTAATCTTGTTTCAGCAAACCTTAATGCCAAAGACAAGTCTGGAGTCAAGTCCCATTCCAATTTTCTAGGAATTGTGATTAATGCCTCATCTTTAGTGATCGATTTCTTAGAGTCATCTTTCCATAAATTAGGAGAATTGGAATTGATTTGCTGTGCAAAAGACAAGATGGAATCGGTATAAATATCAGATACAAACCTCAAAACGGTATGACCATCAACACCAGTATGCTCAAAATTAATACCTGCTTTACCGTTTTGGGTGATGATGATTTGTAATTTATCATACCACCTGTTAGTACAAGTACCTACTTGAATCCCCTTATCCAAAATAGATAATCCACACAACATATTCTTAGCTAAATCGGACAAATCGTATAATTTAATGTCGTCTAAGCATAGAATGAAAAGAGCCGAATCAATGATGGATAAAATCTCTTTATTAGTTGGATTATTGTTCAAGTTTGTGTTTCTTAATTTCGACCAAACTCTTCTGTTTTCAGTTGAAAGTATACCAAACGAGGATTTTGCAATTTCGTTAGGATTCGTATGCAAAGAGTCTTTGATGATACTGTTGAAATTGATGATCAAGTCAGATTCCGATAAGATTAGATCATTCGTTTCGTTCAAGACATCGAACCAATAGAACTGGGACTTCAGCAACACCACAACGTGGTTACTATTCTGATCACTTTGCATCACACAACCTTCGTCGGTCGGGATTCTAGCACTACCAAACAATTTAGAGTACTGGTACATATCCAAGACTTGACCATTTTTCAATTGATCGACAGGTAAGGTCTCATTTTTCAAAGCTCTGATAAATTTCAACAGGGATAATGTCAAGGAAGCAGCTCTTTTAACTTGGGGGTTGACCGAATTAGATTCATTGTTAAAGGGGTCGTCTTCTAAAAGAAAAAACGGGTTCAAGTTTAAAACGACTGGGGAATCATAGTTCAAGTACGAATCATACCAGAATTGCTCAATATAACTGTTGCGGGTCTTAGCGTATTCCCTTAGTTGTTGATCAAGGTACTGACCAGTTCCGGATTTTAGAAAGGAAGCAACTGCTTCTACGGTTTTTTCATATTCTTTTTCGGTTTGTAAAGGTTTGAGTACACGGAGATAGCTGGTGCAAGTCTTGTTTAAGTCGGGGATGGGTAATTTCTGTAACTCTCCTTGGTGTTGATAAGTCATTGGTTGTGCAAAAAAATTTATGAACTTGCGGGCCCCCCCTTATATATGTACGATGGTAAAGTCCGAGTTGCGCGAGAAAATACCGAGCGAATAAGGAAATTTTTGTGGGGCAGATTTAGATCCACAATGCACGGGTTTACAACTAGCGGGCTTCTCTGCCGAACTGTGGGGGGATGCTGACAACCTGATTTTAGTAGTAAGATGTATGTATCACGCGTGGTACTAGATACTGTTACAGGACGAGTAGCACCGTCTATAAGGTAGAGTATATGATGAAAAGATTAATCTTATCTCCCTCGCACTTAAGGATATCCGGAAGCCGGATGGGATCCTTATCTTCGGGCTTAGGGCTGACTTAGAATCCGGAGTAGTAGCCGGCAGAGTCTGACAGAAATCTGACACGAGTCACCACAGGAACTGGAGTCGCAACCAATATATATATACCCGGGAACTTCCCGATTGCTTTGAAGGACCACCGGAAAAGGCGTATGTAGAGAACTGACCTTTGAGTCATGGAGTTAAGACAAGTACACTGCTGTTGTTTCTATGTAATACTATTATCTAATTAAGCTCTAATAACCATCAGCTTCGGCTAGCTTTCTCCAATAATCTGCTACACCATGGATTTCATTCCCAGAATGTTGGATGGCATTCATCAGTGTTTCAACACCGGTTTCTTCGAACTTGTGTCCCAATTTTTCCAAATCAGATATGACGTCTTCCCCGTACTCTTGTTCCGTAAGTGTTCTATTTTCGAGCATCACGTAATCAGGTATAAGCTGGTCATGCATACGTGGGTAAGCAATGGCCTGTAATAACCGTTCTCCCTTGATATACACTCTAACTATTGCCTGAAATATAGAAGTCGTGATACGAGAACCACCAGCGGCCCCTACAAGGAAGCTTGGTATTCCATTTTCCATGATGATTGTAGGAGCGGTTGAAGACAAAGGACGCTTGAATGGTTTAATTCGGTTGAGTTTAGAAGGCAGAAGCTGGAAAGAATTGTTGAATGATTTGGTCAGAAAATCATCCATCTCGTTATTTAGAATGATACCAGTAGTAGGATCATAAATTATCGAGCCGAACAAAAGATTAACGGTAGTAGTCATGCTAACACCATTGTCATGCTCATCGAGTATGGAAAAATGAGACGTTCCATGAGGTTCAGTTAGTTCGTAAAGTGGATCATAGTGTTCCCAATCAAATGTCTGTTCATCCGAATACAAATTCTCTTTCACGTCTGCACTCCATTCTCCAGAGGTGTATTTTTGCACGAGTTTTTCGTAGTCGGCTCTGGAGTTAGTATCACCTAGCCTACTTCTCACAGAAGCCATCCATCTCATGGTTTCAATGATTTTGTGGAGCAAGATAGCACCACTGTCCAGGGCTTGGTATAAGGTCTTGAACAAGTTGAGTCCACTCAAAAGAACGAGCCCACTGCTTACTCCTGTTGAAGTGTACACGGTGTAATTACCAGTTCCATCCACCTTATGGCATAAAGCATCCTCTACATTTATACTGTACTGTTCAAAATCAGTGTCTTCGAACAACCCACCCCATTTTCGATTAGTTTTGATTAAATTGGAGGCGATAGGACCTTGTGGATCATAAAAAATTGCCAGGGAACCATTTCTAGCGACCAATTCGAGAGTTCTTGCTAGATTTGGGCGACGAATTATATCCCCTTCCCTTTTTAATGTTCCATTTTCATTATAGATAAAGTCCCAGTTTTTAGAGAGAAAAGGGGCGACGGCAAAGTATCTATTGTCAAGGGTTTCTATGGCGATTTCGAGAACTTTTGATACTTTGAACCCTTCGTCATTCATTTTGATAACTGGTCCAATAACATCCAGCCATGACAAATTCCCGGAGCCATGTTTGTGGAATAAATAATCCAATCCTTTGAGTTCTCCAGGTATCCCAGAGCTGAGTCCACCCACCACCGATAGTACTGGGTTCTTCAAGAACATATCTTCATAGGCACCACCAGGAGCGACCTCTCTTGCGTCAATGCTCAAGACTTCCTTAGTGCTGTTCTGTGAACTTACAATAAATCCACCACCACCTATTCCTGACGATTGGGAACTAACGCTACCAATACAGAGTGCTACCGTTACAGCAGCGTCAGCAGCGTTCCCTCCTTTGAGTAAAATTTCTTTACCCATTGTCGAACAGACATCCACATCTGAACTGACCATTGCTTTGGCTCCAATATGTAAATGGGAGGTGTCAGGGTTTAAAGTAGGCAGTCTGTGTATTGCTTTACTATCTTCAACTCTCATATCATGGAGAACATGATAAGAGGAGGCTGGGAAGTCGGGAACTTGCGGCGTCAAAGCATTGGAGAAGTAGTAGACAGTGAGGAGGACAAAGATGGCCACAGGGAGCGATTTGATCAGTCGAGAAGTGCCCAATCTTTGTGTTGGTCGTTTTTCTGTCATTCTGTGGAATGGGATGATAAGAATTCTGGAGCTTATCGTGCGAACGGCTTCAAAATTTTACTGGAAAGGCTAAAAAAAAAGGGTTCATAAAATGAACTTTGAAACAGTCTATGAATTAATCTGGATCATAAGACTTGCTGTTGTAGCTTTTAGAAAATCTTCATTTGATGAGTCAAGTAAAAGTAGTGAAGTTTTTAATTTTTTGGTACGAGGAAGTGCATGAGCTTATAATATTTTCAAATTTACTGCGGTCACTTGAATATGGACCACTTGTACCTGTCGGATGAACCTAAAGTTATTCATTGTCTGCTACAAACTCCGCCAAGAGCAGCTATATTTTCTACCATATTTACCTACAACAACAGCCTGTGTGGCGTAATGGTTAGCGCATTTGACTTCTAATCAAAAGATTCCGGGTTCGAGTCCCGGCATGGGTTTCTGATTGCGGATTTAGCTCAGTTGGGAGAGCGTCAGACTGAAGTAACACTTTAGTCACAGTTAATCTGAAGGTCCTGTGTTCGATCCACAGAATTCGCATTCTTTTTTACTTCCCTAGCACCGGATACCCTTCTAGGTTTATGAAGCGATATACCAAAAATGTGGGTGTTTGATTCTGTCGGTTTTGCTTTGTACAATTTTGAAAAGTTTTATCTAATATGACTTGATTTGACTCCACTTCGTGCTCAAGACTCTAGTATTGCTTCATTGGTGTTCTACATTGGTGTTCTACATTGCATTCATGACTTTTGCATATCTATACTCTATATCACGTAGAATCTATATTATCTCTCACAAACGTCCTCAACTCAGCAAAACTTTTCAAGTAGCCATTCAAACTATCCTCATTCACCACCAATCGAAAATTACAGAGAAATAAGAATCCAACTTCAACTTTGAAGAGATCCTTCGTAGACACACCCCCCACCGTTGCATAAGTTTTCTGTTTTTGGTAAATATCTTCAAGAATCTTCGTCAGACACCGAATCAGCGCTAGTATGAGTCTGTGAGTGTTACACAGCGTAAGGGGTACGAGGTTGTGAACGAAGCATAATTTGTAGATCAAAAATGCAGCATGGATATAGCAAGAAACAGAAATGGCTGAAGAATAAGTCCTGATTCTTTGGAGGTATTGTTCGGTAGTTAAACTCGGGGGTGTCACTAGATCAAAAACCTTGACAACGTGCTTGATTTGGCTTTGGATGCTTGGACTTTGGTAGTGTTCGATTTCTGATTTGATATCTTGGAAGTCTATGGCATAAGATTTGTCCAAATCTGTAGAATTTATAAGATTGGTGATACTGATAATTTCATCCAACTCTTCATTATGCATATCAGGGTCCTGTTTTGCAGACGCGAGATCACCGGTATCACTAACGAGAGAATCGGGAGTGGTTTCTTTGAGTGACGAAGAACTCGGTACATCAACTTTTATAATCTTTGGAGGTGGACTGTGCGGAGGAGACGTTGATCCTGGGGTTATGTCGACTGAGCTGGTAGCCCGTTTGACTCCCGGATGACCTTGCACAGCAGCAGTGGCGTTCTGCAGCAGAAGATGCTGACTTCTAAGCTGATTGAAGAGGTCGGGATGGTTCTGAAGTTTCATGATATCTTCAAACGTATATAAGAAAAGGTTCATGGCTTCGTAAATATGTAGTTTATTCACATCTTTGGAGTGGGTGCTGATATCAATAACGAGATCATGGATATTGACGTCTCCAATCTCCCGGGGTTCATCCACAAATGTTTCCTGGGATGCTTTTAGTGGGATCTCGATATCTGCCATATCTGTTGTGATACCACAGAGAGTTCGCGTGAGACGTGGGGGTAAGCGAGTTAGAATTAGGGCAAACTCATTGACAGGCGGCCGTACTGCGGCCGGGAGCGCGCACGGCTACGTTAATAAGACAATTCTACACAAAGGCAACATGAAGATATTAAGGTTTACAAGGGGGAGGAGCAATATAGAAATAGATGATCTACTGACTATTCATTTATTCCTAATATGGAATTATATGCAATCACTATCTACGCTGTCTCTTACCAAATGCATTATGATTTGATTCACTGGATGCCAATTGTCTCTTATTTCCTGCTTTGGAGAAATACTCCTTCTTTCTTTCTCGATCTTTTTCCTTCTTGGCTTCTTCCTTCTTAGCGATTTCCTTGAGCCTGTCCTTGAACTTGGCATCCTTCTTGGTCTTCTTCTTGGTTTCCTTCTCTTTTCTAACCGTTGCTATCTTTTGCATCAATTCTCTAGCTTTCTTCTCTTCTCCACCCAAAACAACAGCTCTCTTGGACATGTACGTCTTCTTCTTTTGCGGTTTCATTTCATGAATTTGAGACTTGAATGGTAATGTACTTTTAACAGACTTTGGAACTCTCAAGGGATTGAATTTTCTCTCTTGTCTCTCAATCTTCTTATAGGCAGAATCAGCATTCATTGGAGTAGCAACATCTCTTTCAGCTCTAACTTGACCTGTCAATTTCATACCCTTCCATTCGGAGTGCTTATCAAGTAAAAGTGATGTAACTGGATTGTAAAACTGCTTGATCTTAACCGGATACCAAGTCTTTAAGAAAATTGTATCCGACATCAAGATTTTGTCTTCAAAAGTGGCTCTGAAATGACCTTCAGGCTTGGACAAGGCCCTTTTTATTTCACCTCTAATACCAGAAACAGTTCTGATAGCTGCCCCTTCAAATTTGGCTACTTCCAAAGAATTAGTGAACATGTCTTTGATAAAAGCAGTGTTACGGAAAATCTTGTAAGCATGACCGATCAACTTCAACTTCTTCACAATCTCTACCGTACTATTAAGTTCTTCAACAACACCAGTAGCAGCAATTCTAAAGGAGCCAGTGGTACTTTTGTTGTCCACAAGATTGAAACCGACAAAAGTAGTGTTTGGTGCAACTAAAGGTCCATAGAATGAAGCAAAACAATAGGCATGTTCCGGGGTATACTTCAACATTCTGTTACGAGTTCTCGAATCGGATGTCGTATAAACTGGGATTGTTTGAAATCTTCTCCAACCTAAAGATAAGATCAATGGATCCTGAGACTTCAAAATCTTTTTGTGCCAACGATGTCTTCTAATTCTGACATTCATGACACCAAACCTTGATTCAGTGGCTAACAAACCACCCAAGACAATAGGGTAACTAGGGTCCAAGTTGTTAACAAACTCACATGGCAACTTCTCGAATACGATTTTGACGTAGGAACCAGCCTTGTACCCTTCAACTCTAAGTCTACTAGCTTCGTCCAATTGGGCAAATTCAGCCTTATTGATTTCCAACTGCTTGGCCATCTTGTTCTTTTGCATTTCATACCAAGTATCAGCTTCATTAGCACCTTCTGGATCATCGGCACCAAATTCTCTATCTTCTTCAGCCTCGAATTGCATTTTCAACTTGGCTTTTTGTTCAGCATTGAGCTGTCTTTGTTCTTCAATGGTGAGTTCCTTTGGTGGTTCGTTTTCTTCTTCTTCGAAATTAGCAAAGTCGTCTTCTTTTTCTTCGTCCTCATTGTTATCTTCGCTACCTTCCTCAGCATTACTGTTTCCGTTATCATTGGCTTCAAGATCCTCGAAGTCACCGTATTCTGCATCTTCTTCCCCTTCTGGCTTGGAGTCATCTAACTTTGGAGCAGTGAGGAACTTGGATTGCAAGATCTTATACCCGTTTTCGTATTCTTCATCACTATCGTCAATTCTAGAAGCATCGAACTTGGCTCTTAATTCTTCTAGATTAGGTGCACTAGTTATGTCTTCAACTTGCTTGACAACCGCAACATCCTTCTTTTTGAAAAAATCGTCGTCATCGTCTTCAATGTCTTCTTCTCTGTCTTCGTCCTCTTCTTGGTTCTTCCATCTTTTGATAACCTCTGCAGGATCGAGATTTGGCAAGTAAAGCATCTTGTTAATATCCCATCTTCTTTGAATACTACCTTGTAATTTTTTAGCAGCCCTTGTGTAAAAATCATCGCCATCATCGGAAGATAACTGAGAGTCCTCAGCAATCTCCACTTCATCGTCATTATATCTGTTTTTGAAGTCGAAATCAACCATCTTTGGTTGGCCCTCGATATCTTCATCTTGATCATCTTCATCTTCACCTTCTGAGAAGTTCTCGTTTTCATCAGCTTCTTGGATGGACTTTCCGTAAATTCTTGGGTTTCTTAAGGATCTTCTTCCTGAGTTGGTGGGCCCTTCCTCTTCTTCTTCTTCTTCTTCTTCTTCTTCAAGCTCCTCATCAACCTCGTTGATTTGTTTAGACGAACTGAATAACTGTAAGCCTGGACCTTCTTCAAATCTTTCTTGCATGGTTTGTTGTACTTCTTGCAAATCAGTGACTAGCCTTTCACCTTCACCCATTTCATCAGACTTTTTGAAACTTTCGTGATCTCCAACATCAATATACACAGCATCTCTATCCACAAGAACTCCTCCAACATCAGACATTGGAGCATAAATGATCTTCTGTTTATCTTCCAATCTCTTTCTTCTTCTGACAGTTTTGGCTACTGGTTCACCGTTAGCAGCAGCCAATTTGGCCTTTTCTCTTTCCAACTCTTCAAGCTTTTGCTCGAAATATGGTGTTGGACAAGGATCAGGTAATTTCTCCACGGAATGAACGTAATAATCTCCCATACCTGCGATATGAACATGAGCGTTAGAAGCAGGTAATGGAGTTCCATGTAGGTAACCATAGATGGCAACCTTTCTATCACATTTTGGATGCTCTGCAACTTCTTGAGGGTGGGTTAAATCAGTCACTCTGTCAGCTAACAAGTATGGATGCTCATTTCTCCATTTCAAAGGTCTGAATTTCATTACCGATATGAATCTGGTTAAATTGAGAATTTCTCTATCAGGGTATCTTCCATTAAGGACACCAGAAAGGTAAAACAATTTGGCACCTTGATAAACTTCAGTCCAGAATCTGTGCTTTAATCTTTTCTTTGACTGTCTTAACGTAGAAGGAGATTTGAATAAATCCAAATGAGTTGCTATACCTAAAACTCTAGGCATACCATGATGTTGAGCAACATTTAAGAATTCCATAGTTTCCATTTCCAAACCAAAATTCCCATCAACCATAAGCAACACCAAATCAGCAATTTTGGCAGCGTCAACCATGGAATTGAGGTCATTATTAACTTCGATGAATGTAAGCCTTCTTCTTTTACCACTGACCACTGTAATTGGTCCTTTCACTTCCGTTAAAGTAGTTTTAGTCAATCTTTTCACCAAGGATTTGACGAGTGTAGTTTTACCAGTACCAGGGGGCCCCACTACAGCGACGATGATTGGCGGAGGATCATCATCTGGTGTTCTATCCACCATTGGAACATGCAATTTTTTTTCATTAACGTCTGAAGTTCTTGCAGCCATTCTTTGAAGTTTACCAGGAGCCGAGACGGCAAATGCCTTGGCATTCTGGCCGTTCATGTGCAACTTTTTTTTGGCCGTCTTCCTAGTGGACTCACCTCTATGAGGTTTGTTCGACTGTTGGGTAGAATCCATTAGAGTTATAGAACCTTGTATATGAACTTAGTGAAGAGCATCGCGAAAAATTTCTATGAGGTTATGAGATCGCCCGGTCGGCTCTGCCCTGCAGACAGGTTGAAATATTTGCGCAGTCTGCGATTCCAAATTGCATTTTTGGGTGCAAAAGGAAAACGATGAAGATGCTTTATTGGTTGACATTTGTGATGGTGGCAAATGGTCTGAGATCAAAGGAGTGTGACACTGGGAGTGTGGTTTCGTTTTCTGGGTTCAAAGTTCTAAGACAGTACAAGCTTTCTTTCTCCGGGCTAAAGCCTCTGTCCAAACAGTTTATTACCTTGGTCCACTGCAGTGAAGGAGTGGCAGATTATACGAAAACAATAAAGGTAGAAAGCATAACCCAGATTGATTGGAATAGACCATTTTGTATGTATAAGCCCAAATTGGGGTCGTATCTACCGTATTCACCAGAAGACACAGTACAGAGTTTAGACAGTCCGTCTGCGAATAATGGCTCTATAGCGAGTGTTGGGACAATAGGAAGAAATACCAAAACTGTCACTGGGTACGTTCAAGACAAATTAGACAAATTATTGGAAAGCATTATAAACAGAACAAAATTTTTGGAGTATACCGGTAAAGCCAAGGATGATCACATTAAGGATATAGAAAAATCATCGCTTGGAGCAGCCGTTGAGTGGGAATCCAGAAATTTTGTGTGTTATAAGCTTGCAAGAAGAAGAAAATATGCTAAACAAGACTTGAGTTTCTTTGTACCTCTGACGTTCGTTGGAGGACTTTACGAATGTCATATCCCTCCGGAGAAGAAGAAAGAACTATTGATGGGATTTTCAATGGCTGATCTGGTCAAGTCATTTGCTATCGAATGTGATCCTACCATGTCTAAACCGCTACTACCACTCATGGCAGACTACAGTATCAACCAGTGGTGGAAAGTTAAAAAAGATATCTTTGCCCCCTCAGCTTACCACAATATCCCCTATCTTACGACAGCTGAGCCCTTTCATGTAAGATTTGGATTGAGTACCACTCCTGATATGAGTGAAGACACCTGGGCGTCCAAGATACGAGTTAATGAAGACTACGATTATTCTGATATTGACCCACATCTTCTATCACAGGCTTTAGCTATCACATCAAATTTTATCTTCAAGCTCTTGAAACCTATTGATTTTGAATCAATTTTCAAAGAAAGTGAAGAGCTCAACCAGTTCAAAATCATGGGGAAACCTATAGGAGAAAGTGATATGGTGATAAGGTTTTTGAAAAAGCTTACGAATGATCAAAAATTCTTAATGCTCTTGAACTTTAGGCCGCTGGATTGCATTTCGAAATTGAAGAGGGTACAAGAGAAATGGGATAAGCTATTCAATGATACAGAGATACTTTGAAAAGGAAAAGTTGAAACCTATTTTCCATTACTAATATACATAATTATATAAGAAATTATACGACGTTTTGTTTGTTTGTTGGACCAGTGCCAAAGTCTGATAAGTTGGATTCATTTCTTTGATGAGCACGAGGTGTTAAATTTGGTTCAGGATGTGTGAAACTATCTTCGTGCATCAAAGTGTCACTTAATCTGGTTAAGTTACCGTCATTATCATTGGATTTATTTTTCCTTGACAAAGACTTTTTCAAACTCTTTAATCTGGCACCCAAGAAATTCTTAGATTCTTCTGAAGATTCAGTGGAGTTGTGTTGATCAGTTTCATCAAAATTTAAATCACTAGACTTTTCGATTCCCAAATCTGGAGTAAGAATGCCTCCATCTTGAGAATTGTTGGCACTTCCCTGCATTCTATACATTTCTTCTTCCCAGTTATTATTGTGATCTTGAGCAGCTGCCCCCAAGGCCAGTAATTCGTTGGCATTTGGATCGGCTTTCTCGTTGTTCAACTGATCTTTACGTTTGATAGAGGACTTTCTTTGGAAAGATGTTCTATCATCTTTGGCAGGAGCAAATCTAGCGTCTGGGTTCTTGGAAATAACACTAAAAGCACTGAAGACAATGATGAAAACCAACAAGATTAATGAAAAAGCAGCGTTCAAGATAAAGAAAACCCAGGCCATGATCGAGGACACAGGAGCTGCTTGACCAAATAAATCGGAAAAGAACATGAAGAAAAATGAATTGAGGGTGGTAACCACTGACATACAGTAGTTAATAACATTGGTAGGCTTATTCAAGTATGGAGATTGGATGAATAAGTAAACGGTGTAGGCTAAGTCAAGAATGAATACCACCACTACAGAGACTTTTGCTTGTGGTTGGCACAAAGCAATGAAGAGACATTTGAGGAAGTTGTAACCAACAATCACAATACCAAACCAGTACTTGTTAGCATTAAACATGGTATAACAGAATCCGTATCTGTTCAAAATAGCAGATTCCCCATATAATAAAGCAGCCGGGTTATTGAATTCTGCAATAGATTTTCTTCCCACGAGTAATGTTCTATAGAGAGACCAAGCAATGACTCCCAAGGCCATGAGTAAGAACAAAATGGCCAAAACAATCATTGCAGGAGAATCGTTCTGTGTGAACTCCCAAATAGATAAGAGTGATAATTGAGTGAAACCAATATAGATGTATCTCAATAAAGCTCCCTTTATAATAGTACCAAAAGATCTTCTGAAATAGTTGAAACTGTTTGGGTTAATTTTCTTGGTCATGATCAACAAATCGACCACCTGTTTAATGACGAATAAAACAAACACCAACAAGTAACCGATGATGATGAAAAACGTAAACCCAGTAGCCACGATAGAAGTAGGTTCAATGTGACTGTTGAATCCCATTCTCTTGATCCCTCTCAAGATGATCAAGTTAAAATTTGATTTAAGACCAAAATCAAGAGCTCTTCTACCAAAACTGTGCATGCTGTCCAAGATACTCATGGCTCTTTGAACCAAGATTTGTTTTGTTGTACCTTTGAAATAAAGAGTAGGATTTCCTCCTGTACTTTGCACGTACCATCTGAAGATATCCTGCATAAATTGGACACGGATTAAACCCATAGACCACGCCAAATTCTCAGCCCAAGCACTAGCAATTGGAGGTAACCGATCCACACTTTGCATACAAACCACCACAACGGATTGGAAGTACAAGAACAAGGAAACGGCATTGGCGGAAACGTTCGTGGCAGCATTGGAGTTACCAAAAGTAGACAAGATAGCAGCGATCAATAAACCTAAACCAGCAATCACGGCCGTAGCCCATTTGGCACCGGTCTGGGCCACCGTCTTACCGTTAGTAAAACTAGATTGTAAACAACTAAGTGTTTTACCTGAGTCACGATCTTTGACTAAGACCTTGACCACTGCATCAATATCAGGAACGGTATAAGCTATCCCTGGGATTCTATCAGCGGTACTCTTGGAGATATATTGGATACTATCGATCTGTAAAGATCCTGGGTACAACGGACAAAATTGTTTCCAACCCATCTTACACAAGTCGATATCCTCTTCGATGATCTTGAAGCCATAGGCGTAAACCACGACATGTCCAAGCACGTACCCTGAAAGTTCCGTGGTCAAATCAATATTGTACCGTAAGGAGAGATCATCGGGGTTGAAAGTGACGTTAAAGTAAGAAGGCGAAATCAAGGAGTCGTCTGAGCAAGTGACCAAAGAGGTAGCAGTAATGGATCGTTTGGCCCAAGTGATTTGGAGCAAGAACCAGAAAAATGTGTAATAAAAGAAATTCATGGTTTTCTTATGTTGTGAGGATGTTTTTTATGTTGTTTGGGAGGTGTTATGATGATGTAGGATTTCGTTTTCGGGAATTTTATTGTCTTTGTTTTGTCTTGTGGAAGTTATCGAGGTGTTTGGCGAAGCAAGGTCAAGTGAAGACCGGTCGTACTTTATAAGGGTGCAAGAAATACGGTGAAGAAGCGAAAGAAGACGATGTCCTATATCTAATTATAGTTGAAAATTTTTGTGCGGATCGATTCCTCGCAACGGACGTGTGCGCACCCGTGTTAGTAGGAAATAAGAGATAGAGATTTGAAGCCAGAGATGAGAAGAACGGTGGGGGCGAAGACATGGAGAGGCTGGAGGAACGCCAGGTGGGAGGAAGCACAGTAGCATAACGCTACTACAACAAGCAAAAGCCAGATGGAGAGGCAAGAGTGGGAATGCGAGAGAAGGCTGGGATGATCTGAAACAAGAAATAAGACTTGGAATTGGGGCTGAGACAACACCTGGACCTGAGACTGGGTGTGAATAATATTTGAGCAAAATCAATAACTGATAAATATAGACCCCCAATTTCCCGTTAACACAGCCTCCGTAAACGCGGTAGTAATATTTACAAGTTACGCACCCGTGATGCGCGGTGCACATATTTTCAAAGTTGCATATATTGCACATGTGCCTATTTTAGATGCTTGTGGCTTGATCGGGAAACTGGAGAAAGTATTCGATTGTTCAACTCGTATTACAAAAGTGTTCTGTCATTTGCGCTTTACAGTTCGTATTATACAACCAACAAAGTTATCCGAATACCAGGTTTATATTTTTGTAGATTGAAGTATTTAAGTTGATATATTTTAATCGATATATTCAGGGGATGCTCATATATGATATTCAACGAGTCGAGTTGGCTCGCTTCTAACATCATCCCAAACCGTGCCAATAACATCCCAAAATTCACTAGCATAACTAATTTGAATTCCATATTTATCCAAATAATAATCTTCAACCGTGTGATTTTCAAAATCATACTTCTTTTCGTTATCTAAGAGAAGCTCATGTAACCTTGAGTCATCATCGATACTCTTGATGTAATCTTCAATTAAATCTTTTCGGTTTTCTCTTGGAGCTATTACTCGTTTAATCCCACTTAAATGAGCCCCAAGAATCTTTTCTTTCAATCCCCCAATTGGGAGCACAATTCCCCGAAGTGTAATCTCACCGGTCATGGCGATTTCCTTTGGAATTGGTTTTTCGAGAATCAATGACAAAAACAGTAAAGCCATAGTTATACCAGCAGATGGACCGTCTTTCTGAATCGACCCCATTGGGACATGTAAATGTATCTCTAAATTTTTGAATTTTTCAATGATTTGATTCTTTTCTTCAACTGGGAAGTTCAAAAGATTATTGTAAAGAATCAGTTTGATGAATATCAATCCTATCTTGGCACTTTCCATTAAGACGTCACCTAATCTTCCAGTCATGTTTAATGAGCCACCTTTATCTGGGTTACTGAATCCAATACTCTCAAATGTGAGGACGGACCCGTTACCTTCAGAATTGTAGGATAATCCATTAACAATTCCGTATTGACTAGGAGTCTCATAAATTTCCATAGACATGTTGGGGAAGGGAATTCCTAAGTACTTCGGTAAATCAAACTCATCTACTTGCAGTTTGTACGAAGCACCGGATAAAGACTTCGAGTACTCCACTGCTTTGAATCTGCAGATAGTACCTAATTTTCTTTCCAAATTTCTTACACCAGCTTCTCGAGTATAATTGTTGATAATTTTGGCCAATATGTCGTCACTGAGATCCACAAGGGAGGAATCAGGTAACCCGTTTCTGGCTATTTGTCTTGGTAAAAGATACTTTCTCCCGATAACAAGTTTTTCATGATAGTCATAAGCACTCAATTCGATCATTTCCAACCTGTCCAATAAGGGACGGGAAAGGTTATATGGTTCATTAGCAGTACAAATGAAGATCACCTGGGACAAATCGATTGGGAAGCCAAGGTAATGATCGGTAAATGTAGAGTTTTGTTCTGGGTCCAATACTTCCAATAAAGCAGCAGATGGGTCACCATTGAACTTGTTAGCTGCATTGGTAGAACCTCCAACTACTTTATCGATTTCGTCTAAGAGAATCACTGGGTTCATAGACCGTGCTTTTCTTAAGCTTTGAACGAGAACCCCTGGCATGGCACCGACGTAAGTTCTTCTATGACCTCTGATTTCGGATTCGTCTTTAATACCTCCAAGAGAAATCCGCTGGAAGTTTCTTCCCAAGCTGGTGGCGATAGACTTGGCCAATGAGGTCTTACCAATCCCCGGAGGTCCTGCCAACATAATGATTGGAGATTTGTTGTTCTTACTGACCATAATATTCTTTTGGTAGGTGTCTTTTTCAATTGATAACTTTTTGGATTTTTCAATTTGCTCCTTGGCTTCTTGGTGAGCCTTAGAAGTTTCATCACTATTTTCAATCATGATCGATTCTTGGTTACTAGTACCGATGGTTTTGGATTCTTCGTCTTTATTCTTGGAGCTGAAATCAAACTCTTTGGCCGCATTAGACCCCAAGAGTTTGAGAACAACCAAGTACTGAACCAATCTTCTTTTGACGTTTTGCAAACCGTAGTGGTCCTTATCGAGTTGCTGCTTGGCAGCCTCGATATCGATATCTTGATTTGAGCTAAATTTTGACACAAACTTGTCCCATGGTAAATCACTCACGATATCAAGATAGTTTCTGATAACGTGATAATCAGCGTTACCGGGACTTGATTGCTTAATACGCTTGAAATCTTTGAGAATCAACCTTTTAGAATCTTCTGATAAGCTACTGACATGTGGGAGTTTGTCCTTCATAAAGCTGGTGATTGCGGCCAAATCGTCATCGTCTTCATCATCTTCATCTTGGTCCATCTTGGGGTCCATAGAAGGTCCGTTTTTCTTCCGGTGCACTTCTGGCTTCTTATCACGAGGACCGGGTTTACTCATCCCATCCAAAACTAGTCTGATCGACTTCAATTGGTTGGCCACCACGGTGGCCTTTTGGATGTTGGTGGCCTCGTTGAAGAACCAGTGGTTCACAAAGTTGTTGTTTTTGAACAAGTTGTTCAACACGTCGACCAAACCACGGATCATTGTATTGACTTCGCTCACACGATCGTTAACTTTGAACTGGTTTAGCAACACTAATTTCTGGTGGTTGGGGAAGGGGATAATGGCGGAGGTCAAATCGATAAGCCTTAAAAACGTCGAGTGGTCGAATGTAGTCGGGTCCGACGAGTTGTTGGCTTTGAAAGAGCCGTATAGTTTTTTCAAGCTCAGGTACGCTTTATTGAAATCTTTCGAACCAGATAATTGCAAGTATAAAGCATTGGCTAGTGGGTTGAGGGCAAGTAGATTTTTGGGGTCGTTTTTACGAGCCAAGGCTTCCCGGTACTCCTGGATGAACCGGTCGATTGTTCCGAACAATGTTTGAACGTTGGCGTTCAATCGCTTGTACTGTTTGACAGCATTTTCCACATGGAAATTCAGGTCGATTTTCACCAGAACTTCGTTGGGCTTGGATGGTGACGCCTCCAAAGTCTGGGCCCTCGAAAGAGCCTGGAGCGTGACTCTCACTTTATTGATATCGTCAGTGATACCAATAACCTTGACGACGGTGACAACGTTCGAAGCATCGTTTGGTTTAATCTTGTCTAAGTTTGGGGCCACGGCCAAAACGAGCCAGTCGAACTCCTTCAAAGCGTCGGTGCCATGCTCGTACTTGCAGTATTGCTTGATGCCATCGAAAGCCTGTTCGGATAAGCCGTCATCTTTGAAGGAGTATTCGTTCAAGAGGTTTTTGATGAGGGAAATGTTGGAGATTTTCGACCGGTAGCGGGACAAAAGAGCAGCAGCCTTGAATCTGGAGAAGGTGACATTGTAGATGATCCCGGGGAGGAGCACCAAGTTCGAATCAAGAGTATACGTGGGTAATGTCAAGTTCATGGTGTAGAAGAAGAATCGAAATATGGGGTTGCGAATCAACCGAGGGCGATAAGATCATGTGAGAGTGAGAATCACAAGACATCGGTGCATGACAAACACACTGCAAGCCCAGCACCAAACACCGCATGCTGCATGCAGTAGAGTGTTCTGTAACGTCCTAGCAGCCTATTACGCGTGGTACGAGGGGCTGAGGTTAGCGTTGGTAGTGGGCAGTATATTGGCATCTTTGAGGGCAACTTAAATGGCTGCAAATTGCGGAGTCTCGATTTTTGCAGTATCTGACCACCGGTGTTACCCCGTAAACTCTATGGTTCTGTCTGTGGCCGTCCTTAATATTGAGTTGCAATCGCCAAGGCACTTAACGTGTGGGTCTTGAAAAGCTCGAGCGTCTTGACTACTGTGGTGCCCTTTCAACTGGTGTACTATCCTCGCGTTTAGGCCATCTCCCTCCCCCTGTCTGCACGGTATCCTTGTCGTTCTTTTGCCGTCTAGCAGTACGCAGTGACTCGGGGCTTGTGTTGTACATGCCAGGTGAAGATGGTACGTAAAATGAATTGTCCTCTTAGCCGTAAAAGTGTCTGCGTGAAGGCTGCAAAAATACAGCACTCACGTTGGCAGTGCAAGGGCTTCGGGATGAGTCAAGTGACTACAGGAACTGGAGCCGTGAAGCGAGGGCCCCTGTCAGATTTTGTGAGGTAACCAGACCGGCAGCACGAACGGCTGTGCGTCTGTTCGTAGAGTGAAGATGAAAGGGGGGTTTCGAGTAACCTAAAGGTTCTTGAAAACACACCAGAGAAGTACACTACTAAAATGAAATACGTATATTTGGTTCGTCGACTGGGGCAGCTTGAACAGCTGTTCGTATCGTTTGTAGCTCTCGGGAGCCCTGTCGGCTCAGTTCCCCAACACGTCTTTTAAGTTGACCTGGCCACTTCCACGAGGTAACGGTTTGGGTTGATCGTCACTCTTCTTCCAGCCAATCATGAATATCACACTGAAGGTCACTGGTATGGTCAATTCTCCGTTCTCCCCAACTTCTCCATGTAGAGTCTTGTAGATCTCATTAGCTGCGAGGAGCATGTCTCTATCCATGTAACCGGGTCTCGACAAAACAGCATTTTGTTCACCCATTAATTGCAAGTCGTTGCAAACGCTAACAATGTCCGGGAACCCACCCACGACAATGTCCTCTGTATCGATCGTGAGCATGTTGAAACCAGCTCTATTGAGTAACGACCCCACATCGTTGAGTTGAACCAAGGGCGAAACTCTGGGAGATAGGCCGCCGTTTCTCTCCAACTCGGCCAACTGCAACGAGGTTCGTAATTCGTAGAGCGTGTCGCCGCCAAACAACGTCCCCAAGAAAAGCCCGTCAGGCTTTAGGACTCGGTTGATATTCTCTAGCGTGTGTGGCAAGTCGTTGATCCAGTGCAACGATAGATTGGAAATGACCGCATCGAATTTATCTGATTGTAGAACCGGGTGGTTGAATTTCTCTTCGTCGCCAACAACTCGATCGATCGACCCGTGGAACTCGTTCCACCAAGGCTCATTCGTGTCGCGATGAAGAATCTCCGTTGAGGAGTCAAACATGGTGTACTGGTTTATTTTGTTGCGGATGGTTACCTTATCATTGTTCAACTGGTTGATTTGGTCTAGTACATTTTGGGGAGCACCAGGGGGGGGGTTGGACGGGATGCAGAGCTGTTTCAAGAGATTCCCGCCATTTGAGCCGAAATCTAGTAGATTATTCAAGTCTCTGGTGATAAATGCTAATCGTTCAATGGTCTTGGTGGCAATCTCGTCTCTCAAATACTCAATTTTCTTGGTTTCCTCTGGGTTTATTTTCGGGAACCGGTTCCTCTGGATGAGCTTGGCCAGCCGGTCAAACACATTTAGTTGTTGGCTTGCGTTAGTTGCGAGAGATCGCTTGAACATGGTGGGGAATTTTTTTTTATTGCGATGATGTTCTCGATTGGGAAGTGCACCCAGAGAACCTGATGGAGTTTGTGGGTGCATCTAAAAGCATGCTGTTCCAGCAAAGAGGCACCTAAGCGAACAGTGCTGCCCCTTTGGGGAGTGTTACATTGTCCGGCAGAATCCCACCACCCACACCTGCCCCACCCACCGTCACTTTGCCCCACTGTTCCACTGTTGAACAGGTGATAGTTTTCGGACGAACGAATTGCTTATCTCGATGAGGGACGTTCCGTACCGAATCACGAGTGTCCCCTCAAAACCAGAGCGTCCAGTCGGGACCCCAACGTCCATCAGTTCTTCCCCCCCAACGTCTCCTCCCTTGATCCGTGCTGATCGGATAAATGCTGGCGTCTTGTATTGGTGGCCCTGTCTGGTGGTGGTGTCTCTTCAGTGTTTCGGTTATTTTTTCTTGATCGAATGGCAATTGCCCCGTCCCCCGCCAATCCCTCTTGTCTGATCGCAATCTCGGGAATCTGTCTCAGGCGTCATAAACTGGCCAATTCCAACAAAGCAAGTTAGCACCTAGAATTCGCACCTCTGCTAACAAGATTATGTCTCCCCGACATTTAAAGTGCTGGAAAGAGACCGATCCAGCTGGCCATTCTGGCACTCCAGGCCTGTGAAAGTGGCCTTGGTGCATCGGTGGCTCGTGAAGGGAACCGTTAGTCCTTAGAAGACAGCAGTCGTTGCGCAGCTACTCGACTCGTGCCTGAATTCCTATCGTATAAAAATATCTGTTTCGTGCTGGAGTCATCCTACGGGTTAACTCTTCGCTTGGTGCTGGGACCAAGTTCCCGCCCCTAGTAGCTCTTTATTCTCGCTCTAGTAGCTCTTTCTCGCTTTAGCAGCTCTTCTCGCACGGCGGCTTCCTTCGAGATAAATGCGTACCCCACAAATTGAGATCCATCGACTGCGAACAGGATCAAATCTAAAAAATTAAATTCAACTCTATCAAGCATAGTTCTATCTCGTGCTTTTGTGGACCACTACAGAAAACGGTGGTCTGCTGGGCACTCTTGGATAACACACTAACTATCCCAGATGGCTCAGCAACTGGCTGCTACTGACTAGCCACGAAAGACAAAAGCCCACCCTAAGTGCCCATTCATCAGGAAATCTTTTGCCGAAAGGTTACACGCCAGTTACAAAATATATTCAGCAAGAACACAAGAGATAAGAGGATACGTCAACTATTAACAGACCGACAGAAACTTCAATGACTCTAGAAAGAAGTGTGTTTTTCTGTCTATAAAAAGATATGATTCCTTCTCACTTGTAAAACAAGTTCGTACATGGAGTTTGAATTCGTGAAGGTCTATATTTCTACTGACACCAAGAGCACTACTGGACACTCTTCACCTTTATAGTTGTCACCTCATGTAACATGCGTCCTCAGAGACATGGTGCTTCCCTTCGCTTATGATATTTGCAGTGCCCTTGAGCTGCGTTGTGCCTACACAAAACGGCGACGTCCAACTGCTACTGGATGTGCCTCCAGAGTCATTGGCCACGGCTGCTGGTATTGTATCCTGCTTGGAAGCAGGGTTTTCGTCCTCCAGTCGGCTTGAAAAGCGATCGAGAACCGGGCGGAGGAGAGATGTCTTATCCAATATTAGACTGTCTAGACGCAGCAAATTCAAGGCACAGCAAATTCAAGGCACAGCGTCCTATCATACTCCTGGTGGAGACACCGAACGACATTGTACTCAACTGATATGTGATGAAACAGCTGTGGAGCAAAGACGTGGCGTGTATTTATCTGAAGATCGAATCGTACGCCGTGAACACTGATACCTCCTCCACGACAGGTTCACTTTCGGGTTTGACAAATCTTCTTGAATAGAACTAAGGCCCAATAACGAAACGGGATATGACTAATACAATTAGGAGATGTGGGCCGGTGATCGTATCGATAGGTCAGGAGCAATCAAGGATACCTCCTCTGGCTGGGCTCACAAAACTAACGAAGCTCAAGAAGGAAGGCACCGGTGTGTATCACTTCTTTTGATGGGCAATAACGGAAGGTAAGATAAGAAGTCTGCCTGCAAGGCGACCCGTATAAGCCTACAGAGCCACGGTGACAAGCCAAATACAGAGGGATCTCTTCTTGGATGTTTCTGAGTCACTCTGGAGTCGTGTTTGTTATGGGTTCTAGAGCTCTTCGTTCACCCGTTTAGGGAGCTGTAAACGTGGTGTTTTAATGTCTTGTTTTGAGTTTAATTCCCATACTTTGCTTCAAGCTTTCGGCGTATGGGGTATGGTCCATTGCAATATATTTGGTTCTTCACTGGAAGGGGACTTGTGAGGATGATTATCTTCTAATTATGGATTATTTGCTAATAGTCGTCTTCTGATTCTGGAGTAGTCTTCTAACTTCTGGAATCATCTTCTAGCTTCTGCTCATGACTACTGTTTGAAACATATTCGAAAGCTGACAAGTCAATTCAGGCGTGGCAATTCAGTATTGACCGTAGGAGAAAAAAACCAAACTACTGGACGAAGAACGTCTAATCCTAATTGCTCAAGATATGATGTTTTGTTCACATAGACACAAGGATTGAATTTGGACTTTTGACATTCATGTATCCTCGAATGTTTCCAAGGAACTTGACGTTATACTACTTATTTATCTAAACTTCACTGATGTTCTTACGGTATATTCTATTCTTGCTAAAACTATTGCAATTTCTCCAGCTGTGCCCGGCACTGCAACTCGTTTACCAACAGAAGCGTATTGGATCCTGGCCCAGTTTCGAAACCGAACAAGATCCCAAAATAAGTGGAAACAGAAACCACCGTAACCCCCCGGTAGCAAGTTGCTTGTGCTAACAGGCGAAGCTGGAGGTATGAGATTGCGACATCCACTTACGACAGGTACCGCCTTTGGTATGTGGTGTTCAGTGTAACAGGCATCCCAAAATAGTATAACCCAAAACAGTAGATTCCCCCGAGGGGGGAAAAAAAAAAAGTTCTCGCAAAATTATGTAACTTCTCCGTAAAAAATACAACTGTCGTTTCAGGAAGGATCTTCAATTTTGTAAAACCGACATTATTTCCAGGCTGCTGCAGCAAAATCTTGATAAGCTGTTGAGAAAAAACTGATCGAACTTGGCGTCATGCTGAGCACCGACAAATTAGGCAAGAGCTCCGTCACACGCCAACTTTGAGCCCCTCTCTCGTAAACCTCTCAAAATATTTCCGATTTGTGGGGTACAGCGAACCCGCTGAACACCCACAAACCACCCCAAATAACACCCAGTCAGCAACCACAGATTCACCCAGGATTGCTACCGTGTCCGGTAGACCACAGTACCTGGGGGCTCGGCAAGCCTGCCGGACCACAAACACCTGGCTCACTCGATCGACTCCGTGGTCCGTGATCCGTGCATATCCACCCTTACCTCGAAAGCCAGGGTTTTAGTTGTCGTCCCCTCGCACCTCCACGTTAAATCGGAAAATATTGTGGGGCACGGCTTCTATTATACCAAATCCGGTCCAACATGGGGGATCTAAAACTCTTGGACATATTTTGGGAAAATCTTCCATTCTTGGGGTAATCTCGGATCTCGATTATATAAACTCCTCCATTTATCCCACATCTCCCACCAACAATGAGTTCTTCGAGTATCGAAAAAGCTGCTCCCATTGAATCGAGTGTCTTGCCAATCAATACTCAGGAAGAAAAAGCTGATGACTACATCAAAAAGGACTTGAAATGGTGGAAACGTCCCCATCTAGTCAAGTTGAATCTTGCCGTGTTTCTTTGTACTTTAGCCAGTACCAATAACGGTTACGATGGTTCGATGTTGAACGGTCTCCAGAGTTTGGACTCGTGGCACTCGAAGATCAACCCCAGCGGTGACGCCGTCAAGTTAGGTGCCTTGTCAAACGGTACGATTTTTGGTGGGTTGATGGGGGTGCCCATAGTCCCGTTCGTCGTCGATAGATGGGGCAGAAGAGTCGGGGTTTTCTTGGGCCAGTCCATTTGTTTATTGGGGGCTATTCTACAAGGGTTGAGTACTAACTATGCGTTTTTCTTGGTTGCCAGAATGATTTTGGGTATTGGCAATGCGTTTATGGTGGTTAGTGCCCCAGCCCTTATCTCGGAGATTGCCTTCCCGTCCCACAGAGCAGTGGCCACGTCTTTCTACAACACCTGCTGGTACTTGGGAGCATTCCTCGCGGCCTGGATCACCTACGGTACCAACAAGATGGGTAACGACAACCAGTGGGCCTGGAGAATCCCTAGTTATTTACAAGGTTTCATGCCTTTTGTCCAAGTGTTGACGATTTTCTTTGTGCCCGAAAGCCCCAGATTTCTTGTGTCTCGGGGCAAGATCGATCAGGCGGAGGCCATGTTGAGAAAGCACCACACCGGCAACTCGAACGACCCTCAAGACTTGGCGTTGGTGGAGTTTGAAATGAGAGAAATCCAGATCGCCATCGAGTTGGAAAAATTGAACACCGAGTCGTCCTACTTGGACTTTGTCAAGTTGAAGAACTTCCGGAAGAGATTGTTCTTGTTGATATACACCCCGGTGTTGATGCAGTTATCCGGTAACGGGTTGGTGTCCTACTACTTGAACAAGGTGTTGAACTCGATTCACATCACCGACCCCGATAAGCAGTTGCAGATCAACGGGTTCCTCATGATGTACAACATGATTATTGCCATGGGTGCTGCGGGTCTCATCAAGTACTTCAAGAGGAGAACGATGTTCTTGGTGTCCATTTCCTGTATGTTGGTGTGCTACATCTTGTGGACGGTTTTGTCGGCGTTGGCAGCCCAGAGAAACTACCCCCAGTCGTTATCGAGCGGAGTGTTGGCGTTCATCTTCTTGTACTACGCCTCCTACGACATTGGGTTGAACGGGTTGCCCATTCTCTACGCCACGGAGATCTTGCCGTACACCCACAGAGCCAAGGGATTGAACATCTTCCAGTTCGTGCAGACCTGCACGTTGATCTTCAACGGGTACGTCAACCCAGTGGCCATGGACGCAATCGAGTGGAAATACTACATTGTCTGGTGCTGTCATTTAGCAGTCGAACTAGCAGTGGTGTATTTCTTCTTCCCGGAGACCAGAATCCACCAGGACGTGACCTTGGAAGAGATTGGCCAAATCTTTGGTGACCCAGTGCAAGATTCACGGATGGATCTTGGGCACGCCGAGAAGCTCAGTGTTGAACACAGTGCTTAGTCGAAATAGTTAATATATTACTGATTTGAATCGTAGTGCATCGTACTGTGTCTGCCTGTCTATATACTACTACACGCCGGTCCTCCAGTCCTCCAGTCCCCCGGTCCTCCAGTCCTCCAGTGTCCCAGTGTCCCAGTGTCCCAGTCCCCTGAGTCCCCCAGTCCCCCAGTGCCCCGCTATGTCTTCGGTTCGACAGCGAAACCACGGTTTTTCCGAGGATCTAGGATTGGAGTCTTGGCACCCAACGAGGGAGGGAGGGGGAGAGCGTCCCCCAGCCGTGGTGGAGCTCGTGACGGGCCAACTAATACCCCCATCTAGTGGCCGAACCACTTCCAAGGTGTATGAATTTCCCTGTGGGGCTTTTTCGCAGCCGTCGGGCCACCGTTTGAATTTCTATTGTCACAGACCACCACCCCCGAATTTACTCCAGGTTTTAGCGCGAAAACTCCGACTATTTAAAGCGACAAAAGTGCAATCGTTACCCGAATATCCACCAAAGCGTCTTTCCCACAAATGTCCCAGTACTACAACGAGGAACGCAAGATTGCGTCGGCCCACTTCCCCAGAATGCCAGGGAGCACGGTGTTGGAAGACGACCAAGCCAACCTAAAGGTCGTCTACAACAAGTTCACCCCCAAGTCCCCACAAATTGGCACCGATAAAATCAAAATCAACTTCATTTTCGCCCACGGCTCCGGTATGAACAAGGAGATCTGGAGACACCACATCAACCGGTTGTTCGAGGAGTCCGCCAAGAACCCACCCAACTGGAAAATCGGGGCGGTGATTGCCTACGATAACATCGCCCACGGAGACTCTGCGGTGATCAACGATAAGTACTTGGGCTGGATCAATGGCTGGGCGGACGGCGGTAAAGATATCATTGACCTCCTCAAGCACGAGATCAACACGACCGGCGACTTCGTGAACAACCGGTTCAGTAAGAACATTGCCATGGGCCACTCTTTTGGCGGCCACCAGGCCCTCATGGCTGGTATCTATGAACCGCAATTGTTTGACACAGTTGTGCCAATTGAGGCCCCGTACTACTTCGATGAAAAACACTTCAAACGTTACGTGGGCATATTCAACAAGATTCAGAGCTTGCTCATGGCCGAATTCGATAGCTACGAAGACTTCAGAGAGTACTACACGCAATTTTCCTTCTACAAAACCATGGTGCCAGAAGTCATGGAGCCGTTCCTCAGGGATGAGTTGATGACCGTGATCGATCCCGCCACCAACACTGTCAAGTACAAGAGTAAAGCCAGCAGCCAAAGACAGATGGCCAGTTACGTTTCGTCGTTCGTGAACGCGCTCAAGAAATCGTACGCCATGTTCCCGTTATTGGAGTGTAAGGTTTGCTTCGTAGTGGGGGAAAAGGCTACCTGGAACCCGCCGGAGAGTAACGAATACTTCAAGAATAATGCCAACCCCAATGCGTTGATTGGCTACGAGGTGATCAAGGACGGCACCCACTTGTGCAATGGTGAAAAACCAGAAGCTATCGTGAAAATCATTACTGGATTGGCTGACAAGAGAAGCACCGCTGCCCTCGAGAACTTGAAGCACTATCCGGAAGTCAAGTACGGCAACGACAGGAACAAAATCGTGGAGGCAGGACACAAGTACTTGATGCAAGCTGACTTCAGAACTGTTGATTTTTCCGAAAAACAGGACTACCCAAAATTGTAGGATTGCCTAAATATATGACCCCAATAACTACGCACCGGCTGGAGCGAAGCCGGCTGTTTTATACATATTAACATCGTACATTATTCTAAACTATGTTCCAAAGAGCCCTTGATGTCAAGTTGAATCTTTGCTTCCGTCAAGGCCTTCTTTTCGTATGCAGCCTCTGTATCATTGAAGACAATATCCATCTCTTCCAAGGGTCTTCCCTTGGTTTCCGGGATAACGAAGAGCGTGAAGAAGAAGGCAATTATCGCAAAAGCTGCAAAGAAAATGTACGTCCCCCATTTCATGGTTTCCAACATTCTTGGGGTGACAAGCCCGATGATGAAGTTGCTCATCCAGGTGGAGGAGGTAGTGATACTAACGGCCTTGGCTCTGATGCTCATGGGGAAGATTTCCGACGGTAACACCCACCCAATTGGGGCCCACGAGTAAGAGAAAAACACATCATATATGAATATAAAGGCAATGGCGGTTCTACCGGCAGTCACAAACTCATCTAGTTGTCCATCGTACTTGCCGACAATGGCCCCCACTATCACCAACGCAACAAACGTGCCCAAAGCACCGCTCATTAGCAACGGCTTTCTGCCCACCCGATCAATCAAGAAAATCGCTGGGAGCGTGGACAAGCAGTTGACGATACCGTACAACCCGGTGCCCAACAACGACGTGGTGTTGCCATCGAGCCCCAAGGCACTGAAAATCACCGGGGCGTAATAAATAATGGCATTGCACCCGATGAATTGTTGGAAAAACATCACGGCAGAACCAATGAAAACTCTCTTGAGATGGGCCTTGGTGACCACCAAATCAACGTACCGAGCTACCTGCAAAGAGAAGCCCGATTTCGTACCGAACTTCCTCTCGCCGTAGCCCTTTTCGTACTCGATTTCTGCCTTCATTTCCACGAACTCATGCTCGATCAAGTCATCGGAGAACTGTCTTCTCAAGTACTTCAACGTATTCCAGGCTTCGTCTTCTCTGCCCTGTTGTAAGAGCCACCTGGGCGATCTGGGCATGAAAACCATCCCCACCCCGAGCACGAGAGCCGGAAGCATTTGGAGACCAAACGGAATTCTCCACGAGGCCTCCGATTGCCCATCACACCCCCCAGCTGGGACATCCTTGTACGGATCAAACGCGTCGTAACTGGGGTCACTGGCACAGGTGATGCCCCCAATGAAGTGGGTTCCGTAACTGAGCCAGTAACAGATCATGATCCCAATCGTGATCATCAACTGCTGGCAAACAACCAAAGCCCCTCTGTGAATTGGAGGCACAAGTTCAGAAAGGAAAATTGGCACGGTGGTGGTCAAACTACCGACCGCCAACCCGGCCACTGCTCTTCCAGCGAACAACACCGGATCCGTCTTGCTGCCGGTCTGCAAACCAGAGCCAAGCAAGAAAATCACACACGCAACGATAACGGTGTCCCTTCTACCAAATTTTTCATTGATGGGCGAATTCAACAACGAACCAAACCAAGCACAGAGCAAAAAAGTCGAAACACACCAACCTTTGTAGTCAGCGTCCGAGTACACCCGAGGGAACCTTGCACCGAAAGACTCCAAGGTACTAGTGACCGAAATAAGAGCCTGGTCATACCCGAAAAGAAACCCGGCAAGTGACGCAAAAAAAAGAATCCCGAAAACCAATGGGTCTTTTAATGCAAATTGGAGAAATGTTTGAGCCATGTTGGAGAACCTTATTGCATTTAATTCTGGATAAATCTCCCCGTATTTATACAACGCAATGCTTGTGGAGCCCCCAGATTTCCGAATTGCAACAGAAATTCCGTTACCCCAGATTTGACGCGCGTTATGATCCGAGTTTAACCCGATGGAGCAGTCTGCTCCTGCCCATCCCCATCGAAAAAGCTGGGGCTTTGTACAGGACTGTGGGGTATCTGACTTAAAACTGCTGTCTGTGCTCCAGCCGTTCTCGTTTGGGCTGGGATCCGGCGACGGTGCTCCGGCCCCCAAAAACGTCTGCGATGTATAAAATATATCCAAGGTTTTTATCTGAGTGGAAAATTACATGACAGTGGAGAGATTCACCAGCAGCGACATAGGGAAATTGGCCCAAAGAGTGTTGAAGCTCTACGAGGAGTCCACGGGGCCCGACAGAACCCTAGTCACCGTTTCAGGCGTCCCAGGGTCCGGCAAGTCGACCGTAACCCAACAGTTAATGGAGCATCTCATGGCCGTCACAGACGGTATCGTGTTGCTCCCACAAGACGGGTTCCACTACTACCTTTCACAGCTTCGAGACTTCCCGAACTCTGTGGAGCTCATCGCCCGGCGAGGAGCCCCGTTCACGTTCGACAGCAGCCGTTTCGTGGAGCTTGTCAAGAGGCTCAAACACGATACGGCTAGCGAGATTCTGGCTCCGGACTTTAGCCACAAACTCAAAGACCCCCAGGAGGGGAAGTTTGTGATACAACCTCACCACAGACTCGTCATCCTCGAGGGCAACTACGTGAACTTGGTGCACGAAGAGTGGGCGGAAATCAGCCAATTGGCCACCGAGAAATGGGTGGTCAACGCTGACTTGGATACCGTCAGACAACGGTTAATCAAAAGACACATGCAGGCGGGAATCACCCAGACGTTGGCCGAGGCCCGCCACCGCGTCGACACTAACGACCTCGTCAACGCCCGGTTCATCATCAACCACTCCTGCACCCCTGACGTAGAAATAGTTAACACTGTATAATATATAATGTCGCGGAAGCTCGTACAATGTCGCACTTTGATGATCGCAGAAAAGGGCACACACACCTCTCTTAAACCGCCAAAAACCCGGTAGATGTCGCGAACTGAAAATTTGAGTATCCCGTGATGGAATCGACCTTGAGAAACCTCAGTAGTACCCAGATCAAAAATGCCTGTGACTACTGTCGACTAAAGAAAATGAAGTGCTCAAAGGAGCTCCCCACGTGCCACAACTGTAGAGACCACAACTTGAAGTGCGTCTACTCTCCCAAGAGCGTGAGGTCTCCCCTAACCAGAGCCTACTTGACCCAGGTGGAAACCAAAGTTGCCAACTTGGAGAAGATCTTGAAGCGGATGTTGCCGGACGACGTCGAGATTCTGGACCTCTTGCGCATGGTCGACGCCGAAAACGACACCCAGCCGGCCGACCAGAGTCTTTTCACCCAGGTTACCCTCACCCCACAGGATCTCGGTAAGGCCCCCGTAACCATGAAATCGATCAACGATTTGTCGGCCAAGATCGCCAAGCTCGAGACGCCCAGCGTGAAGAAGAACAAGAACATGGAGTTCCAGCCCGAGGACTACTTGATCAACATCAAAAACAGCGACTTGAACTATTTCGATGAGCGGGACGACTCGAATACGGTCTCGGAGGACGTGTACGACTCCAGCATCGACGGGATGGCAGCTCTTTCCAACGACACCGGGTTGCGGTTCGACGTGAACAGCTCGAACGGCTACTTCGGTATAAACTCCAGTAACGGGCTCTTGAAGTTCCTTCAATTGAAGTCGGAGCGCAATGGCAACAGCATCATAGAGCTCAACTTGAGCTACGAGGACGACTTGGACCTCGAGTACGGCTCGTACACGCTTGACGACGAGATCAGCACCATCTGGAAGAAATTGAACTCCGGCAGGTTGGAAGACTTGCTTGATGATTTCGAGTTCCAGTGGCTCATGGTCAAGGAGTTCTTCGAGAAGTACTACCAGGTGTACCCGATCATCAACAAGAAGCGGTTCTTCAAGAACTACAGCAAGTTGAGAGACTCCTCCAGCATAAACTACGCCGACAACAAAGCGGTGTCGTTTATGATTTTGCTCAACACCATCTTGGCCATCGGGGTGTGGTGCAAGTTTGGGGAGAGCTCCAAGATCCACAGCTACTACTACCAGAAGGTCAAGCACCACTGCCTGCGAATCAACATGTTTGAGTACAGTGACACGCAGTTGTTGGACAGTTTTGTGTTGTTGAGCAACTACGTACAAAAGACCAACAAGCCCAACACGGGCTGGAACTACTTGGGGCTCGCCACGCGAGTGGCCACGAGCTTGGGGCTCCACAAAGAGGTCAAGATCGACAAGAGTCTTTCCGACAACTTGGAGCTCTTTGAGGACATCGAGATTCGCAAACGCCAGTGGTGGGGGATGTACTTTTTCGACGTGGGTACCACCCTCACGTTCGGCCGGCCGCTCACGATCCCCCCCTTGAGCACAATCGACTTGGAGCCGGTGTCGAACATTGACGATAACTTGCTACACCAAAACTACCCCCTCGACCAGGTCAAAGTCACGTACCCTACGATCTACACCACGTTGATTTACGAGTCGGAATTGACCAAGATCTCCACCAGAATCTACAATTACAACTCTACGGTGCTAAAGCTCAAGAATGACAAGTCCAAAATGATCGGTCTCTTGGACATGAACTCGATGCTCGAGTCCTTTGTCAAGACCTTACCTCAATTTTACGACAGAAACGAAACAACCTTCAGAGAGGCCTACCTCTCGTCCAGGGCTGCCGGCGGGTACCGGGAACTCGAGGTGCCCCAGTGGTTCACTCTCTCGAGGCTTCGGCTTCTTGCTCGATGCAAGAACATCCAAATTCTTATATTCCGGTACATATTGTGGGAAACCGACGAGTCCAGCAAGGACGTAACGCACCACGGGCTCGTGAAGAAGTGCCGGGAAATCTGCTTTGACGCTTCGATCAAATCGGTGTACATCGTCACCGACTTCATCAACAACAACCAGCTAGACTACTTGTGTTCCTGGTACGCCACGTACTTTCTTTTCCAGGCCATCCTAATCCCCATCCTCAAGATTGTGATAGACCAGAACAAGGACGACACAAAGGACGCCAACCACGAGGAGCTCTACAAGTACATCGAGATGTCCAAGGCTGGCTTCACCAAGCTCAAAAGACACAACAAATTAGCGGGGAAGTTTATCCGTCTTATCAACGTGCTCCTCCACGACAAACAGAGCCAGACCGCCACGGCCTGGCAGGACCTCGGCAAGAACAACTTTGACATGTTCAACAACTTTGATGATCTCCTAGACTCAAATTTATTGGATATGGGTGGTTTGTAGCTTTGAATTTTTGCGATAATAGAACTTTTTTTTTTTTGTTCCTTTTTAATATACACAAGTTCCAACCTATGAGACTCAACGTAGGCCACGCCGTGAGTGACACGATGCGAGCCTACATACGGAGCGGGAAGTACCAGGAGGCTCTGGCTCTCGTGGACAGCCCGTACTTGGCCCGACTGTTCCCCAGCCTTATTCGAGAATGTGCAAAGCGAAAAGACCGAAGAGCTGCGCGACTAGCTTTGCAATTGGGTACCCGATCGGCTGAATTAAAGCCCAGTAAGGATGGCATATACCACACGATAGCCAGCGTGTACACGTCGGAGCCGCAGGTGCTCTCTGGGCTCAAGAGATTCTGGGTGCTGTTTGTTGAAGGAGCAGAGTTCGATACTCCGAAGCTTCGAGCGTTGTACTACTCCAAGTATATCGTTTATTACTGTGAAGCCCAGGAACCCCAATTGGCCGTGAACTGCTTCACCAGGGCGTTCCGGGAGCTCTCCGGCACCCGGTACCTCGTTGCCTCACACTCGCTAAACTGCATCAAACTAATCGGCCTTCTACTAGAGTACGAAGACTGTGAGGGTCTTAGTACGATCTTGTCCCAGATCCACCAGGAGGAGACGACCAAGTTCCACAACCCGAACCAGAAGAGCATCCTCGACAAGCAGGTGTACGTGGACTGCTTGTCGTTGGCGTGCCAGAAATCACATTACGGCCTTACCAGGACCGTTTACGATAATTATGTGATGAAGGGGTTCGATTCCGGCGTGACGCCCACCGAGGATATTCTTTTCAACCCGTTGCTCGTGGACTTGTTCAAGGACCGGGACCTCGGGGAGCAAATGGTGTACCAGATGTTGAGTATCCTCAGCAGCAATGGGGACGTCACTCGGTCCATCGCCTTGATTGAGACGTTTTACATCCATCGGGTCATGGCCGGCCAGAGTGCCGTCACCAAGGACTTGTTCATCATGATTGTCCAGGCGTACTGCTGTGCCCGAAACGACGACGACGTTGCGGGGTCTATCGAGCCCGGTGACTACAAGAACTACCACGACCCCACGGTGGAGCGAGTGTTGGACGTGATAGCCACCTTCAAGGGAGCCCACGGTCTCTCGTACAAGGACATCTCCCTGTACATGTCTCAGAAGTTCATCAACTACAGGGCCTACGACAAGCACATCGACTTGAAAACCGCTAACAGGCTAAGGCCCGTTGAATTAGAGGAAGATGAAGTCCCCGAGGATCCCATCAAGTGGTCGAACACCAACATCGAATCGTCCAAGTTCGGCAATGTATTGGCCAACACGGAGATCTTGTCGGACTTCTTGGCCAGCCATATCCGCTATATTGACCGGAAACAGTTGGGTGACAAGACCAGAACTCTTTTCATAAACTGCACCCTCAACCACATCAGCATATACCAGAATTTCTACGGGGTCATTACTGCCTTGACGGCGTTGCAGTCGATGGACCCGGAATTCAAAACCTGGCTAGATAACGACCTGTACAACATCATCTTGAACAGTCTCGCCAACGCCCTGTCGGCAAAGATGGTGTCGCTACACCTATTCAAGTCTCTACGCAAGACCGTCAAGTTGACTCACGAACACTATGCATTCTTCATTTCCTCGGTGCTACGGGGGGACTTTGTCGGTCTCCTCGAGTACTACATTTACTGGTATCTAAAAGACCACGGGACATTGGGGCTCCGGGCCCTCGAGCTCCTAGAGTCCGTTCCCCAAGAGTACATTGCCCAAAGCACGATACTTTCAGGGGCCACCGGCCCATCCCTGCCGGGCTCGCTCGCAGAGCCACCAGAGCCCGTCGTCACCGAGAGCAACCTCGAGCACTTCAACAGAAACTACAATCACGAGTACGATAAAAGAGATCTTGAGTATGTACGGTATATATTTGAGTAGTTAATTAATGATTCATTGCGTGTGGGGACCTCGGCCCTGGGACCTCGACCCTGGGACCTCGACTCTGGGACCCGTTTTCAGAAATTCAACCCTTCGAGGATCGACTGCTTGGCTTCCTTGTCGAAAAAGTCTTTGCCGGCCTCCATGAACGAGTTGGAGAAGCTCGACGAGAAGCTGGAGTTGAAGGTCGACCCCAACATGGTGGAGTCCACGGCCATTCTCATGATGTTGTCGGCGTGGCATGCAAGGTGGTCGTAGTCCGAGTTGTCAACGTCCTCTTCCTCTCTGTCGTTCCAGAGGACCGGCTGGGGCTGCGGCCTGTTGAGAGTGAGCAAGGAAGCCTGGTCCATTTTCAAGAGCTTCTGCTTCAAGTTCAGAGATGCCTTGCGTTTGCCTATGGGGGTAGACGGTTTTTTGCCCTTTCCAGAAGGAGAAAAGAATGGTTTGGCCGGGGCCGACTTTTGGGAGCCTCTCTTGAAGGACTCGGTCTTTATTGGCGGCGGGGCCGCCGAATGGAGGTCTGATTTGGCATCTATGGTGTATTTAGCGATTAGGCTTCTGCTGGTCTGCAAGAGATCGTCCAAGGGGCTGTCGAAGCTGGAGAGCCCGATGCTATTGAGGGTGTTGTTTAAAGGGTGGGGGTGTTCGGCCGGCCGTGGGGTGGGTGGTGTCCTGGGTAACTTCAACGACTGGCTGAGTAGAAAGTCGATGGAGTAGTTGGGATTCACCTCGATGGACGAGTCGTAGAACGGGAAGGTGTAGTCCAAGCAAGTCAAGTGGGTGGTCATGGCTGGCTGGTTTTCTAGAAGCAATGCGGACTCTATAAGTAGTTCAACGACGTATGGAACAGACACATAACCTGGTAATTTTTTACCTCATTCGGTATAATAATTGTTTGTATTTATTTTTGCAACCAAATAGGTGCGAAATGGGTGGGTGCGCGGTTGTGTACAGGAGGGATGAGCCAGAAGCGGCAGAGCCAGAACACGGACGCAGAACAATAGTGCACCGCGGGAGGTCGGGCGGGTTAGCACTGGGGGTCTACTGGGTGCTAACCAGCCCGCAGCACCGCGAGGCGTGGCCCCAGTGGCGGTCCTTTTTCCCCCGCCGCCGTAGCAGCAGCCCCCAGCCCTCTACGCGAAAGAACTCCCCCGTTCTAAAACTCCTGTTCTAGTGCAGGGTAGTTGGCGGTGGAGGCTCCAAATGTCTCCAGTTGTGAAATTTACAAAACGAGCAGAAAGCATCACCGAAAAGTGGTCTGAGAAAACGGCCCCAAAATCAACAGGGTTGGGGGACTTTTATAACCCACAGACCCGCTACAATTCCTATCGAATGCTTTTATATCCAAGATAAATACTATTATACATCTATAAATACAAGTAGGAGACTGTGCTCTGTTTTCTGTTATCTTTTCGTCTTGGAGTCGCTGACTTCCCGGCCACTTCTGGTGTTGTTGGGGGGACCGTTTGGATCTGTACTCCTCGCTCGTGCTGCTCTATTAATTTCCACGTCTGCGTAGTGTGTTTTGTGTGATGTGGTTGGCTTTTAATACTTTCTGCTCATCTTTTCTTTGTCTTTTCTTTCGTCCAATTTCAAGGTTGAGTCGTTGTTGTAGTTTGTGTCCACGGGGCAGGGAAGGAACGAGTTGGCGCCGACCAAGACAAAGCACACGGCGAAGGTCGAAGTGAATAAATTCTTTGGCACACCTCTAACAACAAATTGCATCTTGATCAATAAATTTTTCAGCGAGCATCCAATAAGAGAGGTGGTTTTGGAAATATGGATGGACACGAGTGAGACGAGCGCGAGAACTAGGTGCCGCGACAGACAGCACCGCGAGACACCGCGAGACACCAGAAAACACCGCGAGACCTTGCAGCACCACACATTAATCAATTCATGACTCCGTTTATTCTTTATTCTATTTACAAATGCTATTAATACGGGGTCTGAGGTGGAGACACAACTGAACTACCATCCAATTTAACCAGAATCGTTCGAATCTTGCACTCGGACCTGGCACCCCCCCCACAAACCTCATTCATACCCCCTGATACCTCCAGTCTTTTCCACCTGGTAGCCTCTAGGGAACTTTCTCTCCTGTGCCAACTGCTCCACACTCTTCTTCTCATCGACCAATTCAACTTTGACCAATTCTTTAACTCGAAGTAATCGATGTGCGGTGGCCGGGGACACTCTTTGGTACTTTACGTGGTGTCTCCTCTTTAGCCCCAAGGCCTCGATGTTCTTGCGTACAATCGGTGGCATCCCGATAGTGGACCGAAGCTGGGTGATCCTATAAAACATTTCTTTGCCCGACATGACGAACTAACCAAGTGTATGTTATCGATCCTACTGATTTTATTTTTTTCTTGTGTGAGAGTTTTATTAAAAATTTTCACTTTAGTGCGCGCACTACTGAATGAGACAGGATTTAGTAGACTTGGTCAGCAATGTTGAACGATTGAACGGGACCGACGACAGCGTGTTGATCGACGACGTGAACAAGACCATCAATGGGTTCGAGACGGACCCAGGTCTTTTGGACCCGGTTTTGCCGCAAATTATAGCGGCATTACTCGAGGCTTATAATCTGGGGAACAACATTGGGTCGGTAGTATATAATCTAGCCAAAGTACGAGGGTTCAAGGCGGTGGCTAACTGCTTCCCGAGCGACGCGTATGTGGTGCGGAAGCTATTGGCAGTGTTGCAGCAGGATTTAGACGAGAACGAAACTTTCTTGAACTTGTTGTGGCTCTCGAATTTGGTGCTCGTACCGTTTGAGTTTGACGGAGGCATGATCCAGCAGATCTACTCGATCGGGTTGAGTCATTTGGAGACGTATACGAATGGGTCGAAGAACCAGATAGTGGCTCTGATTCTATTGTCCCGGTTTTTGACCAGGCCGCAAAACGGCCCCTTTCTCGACCGGTACTTGTACGAGCTTGGATCCGACCACAGCAAATTGGACCAATTGGGCCACTTGATGGTGTTGAACAAGTTGTTGAAGTTGACCCAGCTCGATCACAAGCTTGTCTACCGACTAGTGGAGGGCCGTGGTGGGTTATACGCGATCAAGATTCTTGGTAAACTAGGAATCCTGAGAGACTACCAGTTTATCGAGACAATTGTCAACAGATTGATGGGTATTCTCGCAGGCGATTTGGACACACGACTGCGGTACCAGTTGGCCAAGTCCTTGTGTTTGGTCAACAAGCACTTGTCCAACGTGGTGAACTACCACGAGCAAATGGTGGTGTTTATGATCCACAAATTGGGTGTCGACCCGTTGGCCGAGTTCACGGAGCTAGACATCAACTTTGACCACATCTCGTTCACCACGTACCACACGGTGCTTTTGTATTTCGGATACATGGCGTTGCACCAGTGTTTGCCGGTCCACCTCTACCCTACGATCTTGAGTATTGTGCACCGGACGCTATTCACTGATATCAGCCGGGCGGGCCCGACCATCAGCAACCAGTTGAAGGACACCTCGTGCTTTGTACTTTGGGGCATGATCCGGTCGGACTTGTCCCGCCTCGAGGTCGACTTGGGCTGGTTGCTCGTCGACGTGTTGGAGGTGTGCATATTTGATGCCGACTTGATCATTAGGCGGTGTGGCATAGCCGTTTTGCAGGAGCTTCTTGGGAGGTTTGGCAGCACGGTGCTCGGGACGGAAGACCCAGTGGTTCGGGGCCAGCAGACGGTCGGGCTAGTCCAGCTCTTCACCGTGACCAGAGTGGGCACCGTCAACAGCAGTTTGGACACGCTTGGCGACTTGGTCGACTTGGGACTCGACAAGGGGTTGTTGGTCGACATGGTCGTCCGCAATATCGTCAAGCGACAGTTCAAGGTGCAAAAGATCTTGTCCCGGAAGTTGAACGACTTGTTGGAGACGCAAGGCAGCAACACGATACGGGTGGCCCAGGTGCCGGTACGCCGCGTGCTGGATATTGCAGCGGTGTTTCGTCCGTTGGACCACGGGTTGTATTTGTGCAGTGAGTTGTACTTAAGGCAGGGGGTTGAGCAGGAGCCAGGGGTCGAGTCCGGCGAAGTCGAGGACTTGATCAAGTACTACCAGTTGTGTTTCACTCAGGGCAAGAGACCGGACGTTTCGAACGTGCTTCACAAGGACGGGGTCGGGGAGGACTTGGTCGAGCTCTTCCAGACGATGTCAAAGCACTCTGTTGGTCTCGACCGGATTGTCGTCACGTCTTCGGTTGCCCTGAGCATATTCCATCTCCAGACGCTTTCCCCACTGCAGGTGCAACAGTTGGTTTCGGCAATGCACTCGGGCATCGACTATAAGCTTCGGCAGAGTTTGGTCGACGGGCTCCACCGGGTGTTTCCTGCCTGCAGCGTGACGGACGCCCAGCTAGCGGGCATGGTAGGGTTGCTAGACGACTACACCACCACGGAGCAGGGCGATGTGGGGAGCAAGATCCGGGGGGCGATGATTCATTTCGTGGCTGATCACTTGGATGTGTTCCAGGACAAAGGAGTCGAGAAACGGTTGTGGAGGATTGCGGGTGAGCCGCTTGAGCAACTCCGACTCGACTCGTTGAAGATCTTGGTGAGCTTGACGGAGTCCAGCCGTCCAGTGGAGGAGTTGGGGGAGGCGGGCTTTTTCGGCTCGGTCGAGTCGTACTACCAGTTCTTGTTCGGCTTGTACCACCGGTTCCCGGAGCTCCTGTTGTGGCAGGGCTTGGTCTTTAGTGCTGGAGGGTTGACGGGGGACGGCGAAAACATCCGCAAGTCGTTCAGGCAGTTCTACAGGTACTACCAAACGTTGACCGAAGCAGAGCAGTTCCCCATCGTCAGGCAGCTAATTGCGAATCTTACCAGGGGCCCAGTGGAGTCACAGCGAAGACTCAAGGAGTACTTGAGCGGGCTAAACTTCTTGGTCAGGATGTGTGAGGCAGGTCTTCGGTTCCCCCAGAGCCTAGTCAAGAGCTTGTACGTTAAAGCGTACAATCTCCAGATCAACTGTGTGAGTAAGGTCCGCTTGAAGTTGACCATCAAGTTGATGATGTGGCTCATGGGGTACGAGGAGGTCGGTGCTTTGGCCAGGGGCCGGTTGGAGAAGCTAGCGGGCCACAAGCATCTGGTGATACGGGAGCAGGCACTCGAATGTTTATATGAGAGCGAGCTCAATCAACGGACAGCGGAGCTGTGAGCAGACGGTGCCAATAAGATGGTGCCAGTAAGATGGTGCCAGTAAGATGGTGCCCAGCGGACGGTGCCCAGGAGACGACGCCTCGGAATGTGAGGCGAAACGGTGAGTGACTCCCACTCAGGCTTGTACTATTGGCTTTGCTGATGGGACACAGACAGGCCAAGGCAAGGCGTAACAAGACGGGGCATGGGCATGGTCAGCGATATTTATACAAGGCTGTGATGTTGTTGAAGTGCAATTGATAGAGTAACTGGCGAAGGGAGAATAACTGGGATAGATAGTTTATGAGTGACGATTAATAGATCAATAGACAGGATTAATGATCGGAGATAGACCAGTCGATCAGTAGATAGATCAACCAGTAGATAGATCGACCGGTAGATAGATCAGTCGACCAGTAGATAGATCAGTCGACTAAAAGATCTATCCCAAGATTATCAGGTGCATAGGTTGATGGTCAGTACTCGCAGATCTATACCTTGACCAGTAGATACATCATTAATGACCGGTAAACTTTTGCTCGATCAATAGACTGCTGAGAGATTACTGAGAGATTACTGAGATGGATTACTGACAGTGATTCTCGCTGACAGCAAGAAGTTACTTACTGCTAGATTAACAACAGATGACGGTGATAATGGCTACAGATCATTAATATATCAAATTCATTACTTATCAAACTCATTCGTCACTTGCATTGGCTGGTGTTTTTCCGTTAACGTCTGTTCGTTCCCGATTTGTTCTGGTCTTTATTCATTATAAACCTACAATTAAATTGTCCGATGATCCATGGATTTTTTGCCGCTTCAATTCCCCCTTGACGCCAGCAAGATTCTTATTAATAGGTAACTCATTAGGGGTTGCCATAGTATTGTTAATAGCGGGGCCCATAGCGCCGGTATTGGTGTCTGGACCTGCCTGGTTCAACGTGTTGGGTGGAGGTGGAGCATTCGAAACTGATAACTTTCTTAAAAATTGATAAACCATAATTTAGTAATTAAATTCCAGCGGATCATCTGATTTATATGTGGAAAAAATGTGGGGAACCAGCAGACCAGATAAGATTAGGTCACCACATCAAATGTCGCAGGGCCGATAAAGAGTCGTGCCGCCCACAGCACCACCCCCAATGGGACAATGTCGCACTGTGGTGTTCCTGGATCTGGCAGGAGAATGTCGTGGCACAGAGAAATTGACCCATGTCGTGGCACAAAAACTGAACTTGTCGTGGCACAGACACTGAACATGTCGTGGCACAGAGAAATGAGCATGTCGTGGCACAGAGAAATGAGCATGTCGTGGCACAGAGAAATGAGCATGTCGTGGCACAGAGAAATGAGCATGTCGTGGCACAGAAACTGAACATGTCGTGGCACAGAAACTGGCATCTCGTGCGATAAGACTTCGCCGGCAAGTTTTGGCGAAGCAAATAGGGGTAAGCAGTTTGCAGCACCTTTTACTGGTTACTTGTGAATACAGGTTACGTTATCAAATAAGTTTCTTACAGTTTATCATTTTTACAGTTTTTTTCTCACTTTTACAGTTTTTTCATTACTACAGTTTATCAATACACTTTTTCATCAGACACCGGTTCCCCCCCCACACCGAGCCACCAACTTGTCAGTTTATTACTAATCGGTGTCCGACCACCAGGCCCTCTAATTCAACTTTTGATTCTCACTCCACGGACCCTTTTTCAAGCTCATCAAATCATTCACCGCCAACTTTTCTCTATAGTCCTCGTCCTTTTTACCCAAACTGGTGATGGTATGGGTTGGGAAATTGTCCTCTGGCAATAAATAATCCAACTTTGCAATTTTCGGAAGCGGGAACTTCGAGCTGTAATAGTTGGGCACAACCCCCCCTTTGGACTCTTTCCGCCGTTTGCTGATCTCTTTAATTTGATTCATCTTGTACTTGATGAATTTCAAAATCTTCAAATACTTCAAATCTTCGTCCATGTTCTCATCGTCCCAGTCGATTTCGGAGATTTGGTTGAACCCACTGAAGTACTCACTTGTCTGCTCAATGTCCTCCTCTTCCTCTTCGTTCCTCTGTTCCCGCAAAATCTGCTCCTTTAACTCGTCGTTCATCAATTTGTTGTACAACTCGTCTTCCTTGATCGAAATCCCGTTCTTCTTCTTGGAGTCGAGCTGGTAGTTTATGAATACCTTGATGAAAACCTCGATGCTCGTGTTGATGAGATCGTGCAAACTGTTGTCGATGTCGTGGTTTTTCTTGATGAATTTGATGGAGCATATCAACGTGTAGAGCATCTGCAACAAGATGGTTTTCTTCAAGTTGATCACGGTCATGGACAACCCGTTCATCATGAAGTTGAACGGCGAAGGGGGGATGATCTTGCTCTTGTAGTTGAACTGTGGGGCCTGGTTGTTTCGTCTTCTCTTGGCAGAAAAGTCGTTGATCACAAACCCGTCCTCGTCCACGTCCAACCCGAGACTATCGAGGATCACCGGGTTGGTGCCGGTGCTGTGGGGGTTGTGGTGGATGAAGCTCTTCGACACCATGGATATATCGTTCACGCCGTCGATGGAAAGCGTCACGTGGCTGAACACCATGATGAAGTACGCCAACAACTCCTTGGATATCTCGATGATTCGGCTGTAGTAGTTGGTGGACAACTCCTTATCGACAATGAAGTTCAAGTAGTTCAGGCTCCGGATTATGAGGTAGTGGAAGTTCAACTGCACCTTGATCAACTTAATGGCCATGTTCACATCCGGGACCCCGTTGATCAAGTACTGCTGGATTGACTCGGGCGAGATCCCGTCGGTGTCCTTGCCGGTGATCGAATGGTACAAGCTGGTGTCTTGTTTGACCGGCAACTTGGGCAAGTTCATCTTCACTTCTAGCGGCACCGGATTCAACACCTTGGTCTTCAAGGACTCTCTCCACTGGATCAAGTTGTTGTCGATGGTGACAAACTGCGTGAAGTTGTAGTTCAAGTTCCCGTCGTTCCCATCCCCGTCGTCGTCGTTCAAGATCCAGTCCAAGTTCTTCGGATGGGGGTGGGGGGTTTTCTTGCCGCCTTTGAGGTACTGGTAGTAGTTGGGGGAGAACGAGGACGGGATGATCACGTTGACCAAGTTCAAGAACTCGATGCTGGGCTTCAAGAGTGTCTTGAACAACTCGTCGACGTGCTCGTCGTGGTTCGGGTCTCCGGCCTTCACGGGGGTCTGCTCGTCGAGTAGCGAGCTCAATTTCTCCGGCGTCAACTGGAAGTACCGTTCTATGGTCACCGGGTTGATCACGGTGGTGTTCAAGCTGGGCTTGAATCCGAACTTCAAGTTGAAGCACTTCAAGAGCACCTTGAAGACCCAGAAAATCTTGACCCTGTCCCGTTTCTGCTCGATGCTCAACGACAAGTCGTTGAAGAACAAGTTTTTCAGGTTCAAGTTCACCCCAAGAATCCCGATGAACGAGTTGATCAACGACGACAAGATCAAGGATTTTTCCTTGTTGTTCGTCAACAACGAGTAGTACAAAAGCAACAAGTACGTCTGCAACGAGCCGATCGAGACATTGAACACGTTGAAGTACGGCAAGAAGTCGTAGATCGACCGGATCACGCTCTTCTTGCCCTTCCCGAGCGAGTAGTACGGGTTGGAGTGGTTCAACAACAAGTTCAAGTTGATCGTGGGGTCGTTCATCATGACGATGGCGTAGATCTGGATCACCACCGTCAAGTACTCGTTCACGACGCTGTAGTCGTTGTTCAGCAAGTTGAACCCGTTGATGGTGGCGTCGTCGTAGGTGAACATGAACGGGTACATCGTGTGGAAGTTGTCGTAGCTGTCCATGAACCGCTTGTAGTCGAAGATAGGAATGAAAATGTTGTACGTCAAAAAGAACTGGGTGATCTGCAAGTCGAGCTCCTTCTTGTTGGCGAAGATCTTCTTGAAGTTGTTGATGAGCTTAATAAATAAATCGTAAATGTCTATGGGTAATTCGTTATTGGTCAAACTGGAACTGGCTCCGGTGTAGTCGTCGTGGGTTTTGTTCATGGACGTCAACGGGTTGTAGATGACGTTTAGGTCTCGGTTGTGGAACAGGTTGTACGAGGCCGACGACGGGTGGTAGAGGTATGAGTTGGGGTCATCTAGAAGGTAGTTGTGGCTGTTTGTGATCTTGAGAAACGGGAGATTCAAGTTGATCAAGAGGTGGTTGAATTGCGACTCGAAGTTGAGGTTGTCGTTCCCAATGATGATGCCCTTCTTGTCCAAGTTGAAGATCTGGTCGATCGGGTTGTTGATCTGGATGTTGTTGGAGGTGACGGACTGGCCCACGCCCAGCACCTGGCCACGGACCGGGGACAGGGCCTGCTGTCCTTGCGGGTGCTGCAATGGTTGGCTCGCCACGGGGTGGTGCTGTGGTCCCGGTTGGTCTGGCCCTTGCGGTGTCTGGTGGAGCAGTGGCTGCTGGAGCGGTAGCTGCTGGCCTTGGCCTTGGCTCTGGCCCTGGCCCTGGCCCTGGCCCTGGCCCTGGGTCAACTGCTCGACCATTTCCTCCAACTGCTTCACTTTGTTCTCCAAATTCTCCGTGTACCCCTTGGGGAATGCCCGCCGTGTCAACTTGTCGCTGGTCTTGCACTCAAACCCAATCTTGGAACAGTTGAGACACGGTCTCAAGCCATCACACTTTATCTTTTTGATTCTGCACCGGTCACAGGCCTGGCTGACTCTGGGGCCCGTGGAGGTGTTGATGAGTTTGAAGTTCGACGAGTCCTTATCCAACTTGGCCTTTGTTTTCTTCTTGTTCACGCCACTGTCGCCGTCACTTTCGCTATCACTCCTCTTCGGCATGTTGATATTTGAAAAATTATGATTTTACAAGCAGAAAAATGTTGATGTGGGAATCCCGGGTAGATGGATGACTTTTTCCCCAGATTTTTGAGAAATGAGGGTGTGCAAAACCGAGGAACCGGGAAATGGCCAATTATCCAGGGTTGGCGGCCGGCGTGCTGGGGGTCTGACTTCACAGGTGTGTGGCCCCTAGTGTGTGGGATACGGCTGTCGATTTCTGGGTGCTTTTACGGCGATGACTCACGAGTTATTGTGACTAGTCTCACTTCCGTAAGTCCAGTTGTCTCACTCTCGCTTTCCTTATTCACAAGCAAAGGTTGCTGCACTACGAGAAGGGAAAAAAAAACAACCGGGGAAAGTAGGAACCGTACGCACCGGCGCGATTGCTGTAAGAAATTTTTTGAAACTTGGCCCTCCAGTCGGCGTGTGCTTATTGTTGTGCACGGCGTATCAGGTATGCTGTCCCGTGCACACTCTAGGGCCAGTGCTGGTGTTGGGGCTCAGAAGGTCGGGGGGCCGTAGGGGTCGCGCGACTCGTGTTTTCCAGCCGTTTTTCCTGCCAGAAGAGCCTGGTTAGCTCAATCGGTAGAGCATTTGACTCTTAATCAAAAGGTTGCGGGTTCGAGCCCCGCATCGGGCTAGTCTCTTCATTTTTTTGCAGCCAGCACCGGTGCTTGTCAGGTGAACCCCCATGTTTGGCTGCAAGCTTTGGGTGTTTTTTTTTTTTGTTTCTTCTACGCTAGTGCCGGTGACTGTCTCTGTCTCTGCTCCTCAGAGGGATGGCATCGAATACTGGCGTTTGCAAATCGGCTACTGTAGTAGCGTTGTGTCGATTAATCCAGCTGCCGTCTTGAACGGCAAGTCCAACTTATAGGGCGTATGGTTGTGCAGCAGGTACAAAGGACGGTACTAGAGCCATCTAGTTGGAACAACCCGTTGAAACAGCCGTTTCCTGGCTCGTGTTTGACACCGTGCAAGGGAACCGTACTCTCCGGCACAGTGTTTCTTGGTGCACCTCTCTATTCAAATCTGCCCAAAGCACAAGCATCTTTCGTTAACCAGTTCAAAACCAATGCCCACTAACGAGGTTGCGAAAATGACCTGAAGATACTCCTGGAATGCTGGCGACCAGGAGCTGGACACCTGCTATCGCATAGCACAGTTGTTCGAGCTGTTGCTTCCAAGAACTGCAATGTAGTCTAATAGTCTAACAGATGTGCAGCGTACTGATTCAGAAGTTGCCCGTCCACTGAGGTCGACGTCACACCGATAAAAGCCTGCTCCTGGATGAGTCTTTGAAACTTGGCCACGGGAGTTTGGACTGAATCACCGTCTCTTGGATCATTAGTCACTGGTGCACTTTTCAACTGCCCACAGCACCCAGCTAAGAGAGCTGGACGTTCTAGTCCATTTCATGGCACGAGGCAACCCGGAAGTTGACCGTGGGCAGATTCCAATCACCAGTCTTAGCGCATCCGTTCACAAAAAAGTGTCTTGAGAGACACAGTTGAAGTGCTAGAATCTGTGAAAACCACACAAATCCCAATTATATGAGAGTTGAAGAAACCAAGTCCGGAGAAACCGAGTTCAAAGAAACTGGGTGTTCCACATTCATTAACCACTTATAAAAACAATCAGTTCGCTCACTACTGTCAACGTCAATTGCTATTACTGCTCGCATTTCTTGTAATGGCTGCGAAAAAGTTTGGTATCTAATGAGCCTGATTCCTCGATCTTTTGGTACCGGTCCAGTACCTGCATCTTTGGCTTCCCAAACCTTTCCTGGGATCCTTACATAACACTCTCGCACACACTCAATGTCTTTCTGAGCCTGGTTGTAAGCTCTATGTAATCAAAAAAAATGTCCCCAAAAATGGCCAAACAGCAGCTCCCAGAATGGCTGCTGTACTTCAAACTCTTATCCCCCTACTTGTTCGCTTGAGTCTATTCCAGTGGCCTTGGCCAGAAAAAAACTGGGGGTTTCGTGGTCTCGAAGAGCCTGGTTAGCTCAATCGGTAGAGCATTTGACTCTTAATCAAAAGGTTGCGGGTTCGAGCCCCGCATCGGGCTGGTCTCTTCTTTTTTGTGGTTTGGTTGCATGTAGACGTAGACTAAAGGTGGCCTGCTACGACCCGAGTGCTTTTCGGTGGATCGACTTTTCATGGGGTGTTATTCTGCTCAAATTGTTAATCAGTCTATTTGGTTTTGCGGCACAAGGCTGAATCACATAAGCCTACAGCCGAGCCGGGAGCTGGAGCGGAAACTGGACCTGTGTTCGGCTGTCGATACAGCAAAGCGACAAACTGACGAATGAACAATGAACAAATGAACGAATGAACAACTGAACAAATGAACAAATGAAAAACTGAACAACTGAACAACTGAACAACTGAATTAATCAACACTTGCACGAAAGACTCGAATAGTCAGGACCACCCCAGCCAGAACTATCTTCGAACCCTGAGAGCAATGCTAGTTGAGTCCCAAGGTCTATTTGAATCACCACTTGCGTCTTCAAGTACCCAATCAAAGTTTTGCTCACCTAAACCTCTTTCCCTTTCTTGAAACACCAAAAAGCGTGAAATACCCACGTGATGTTTCTGACCACAAAGAACTTGTGTCCAGTTATTTCACATCTGTTGTGCTCTGCACTTCTTGCTCATAATAATCATAGCACCTTTTTGCTGCCAGAGGAGCCTGGTTAGCTCAATCGGTAGAGCATTTGACTCTTAATCAAAAGGTTGCGGGTTCGAGCCCCGCATCGGGCTAGTCTCCTTCTTTTTATTTTTTGCAGCCAAGAGGCTTTGTTAACTCCTCTACTATACACCCAGTTACCGGGTGACTACGTGACTTGATCAAAAGCAATGTAATATTTTAGACTTAATCGTATATATCGTGAACTAAATCAGTGTTGGCCACCAGTTCTTTGGTGTCTCAAAATCTTTTCTTGTCTTTCCACTTCTTCATCGTAAACGATGAATTCATCCAAACCTTTACCAGAAGGCACCATGGGCAAAACAGGAACCTTCTTTTCCACCACAACTTCCATTAAAACAGGACCGTCGTTGTACTCCAAGAATTCCTTGATACCGGCTTTTAATTCAGTTGGATCTTGAACTCTAATACCCTTCAAGCGCATAGATTCGGCCAACTTCATAAAGTCGGGGTTGCTCTGGTGAGTGTGGGAGTATCTGTGCTCGTAGAAAAGACTTTGCCACTGGGTGACCATGCCCTGTTCTTCGTTGTTCAACACACAGATCTTAACTGGTGCACCAGCTTGAACAGCAGAGGACAACTCCATCAAGGTCATGTTGAACGAGGCGTCTCCATCAATGTCGATGACGATGGCATCTGGCTTGGCAATCTGGGCACCAATGGCAGCCGGTAACCCGAAACCCATCGTACCCAATCCTCCAGAGGTGATCATGGTTCTTGGCTTGGTCCAGGTGAAGTACTGCGCAGCCCACATTTGATGCTGGCCAACACCAGTGGTCAAGATGACCTCACGGTTGTAGTTTCGTGACTGGTCAGAGATCTCTTTGATCAAGGTTTGAGGCTTGATTTTACTACCGGGTTCTTCCTTCAAGTATGCATAGGGATATTTTGCTTTCCACTCAGCGACTTTTTGCAACCAGTCACCTCTTTGGCTTGGTTCAACTTGCTCGACAAAGGGTAAAAACTTCTTCAAGTTGGAGACGACGTCCCCCTCGATGGCCTCGGTGGCCTCCACGACTTTATTGATGTTTTTGGGACTGATTTCGAAATGGATGATACCACCTTTGCCTTCGAGAGCTGCTTGTTTAGCCTTTGGGGCGAACTTGCCTACGTTCAAAGTGACTCTGTCGTCGAATCTCGCACCCAAGGCGATGATCAAATCAGCATTTTGGATGGCAGTGTTGGCAGCAGCACTGCCATGCATACCCAACATGTCGAGCGACTTTGGGTCGTTTTGGTCAAATGAGCCCAAACCTTGAAGAGTGGTGGTGACGGGGATTTGGGCCTTGTCGCTCAACTCTTTCAATAATTTTGGACCCTCAGCCGAACTAAGCATACCGTTACCGGCGTAGATAATGGGATTTTTGGCTTTGTTCACAAGAGAAGCGGCTCTTTGGATGGCTTCGTTGGTGAATTCGTTGGCGTATCTTTTGGTGATTTGCGTCAAGGCATTCGAGGGCAAAGTTGTATTTATGGGGATGCTCTCTCTCAAGATCGAGGCCGTGACGTCTTTGGGCAAGTCCACCAAGACCGGGCCCGGTCTGCCAGTGGTGGCTATTTCAAAAGCTTCGTTGATTCTTCTTGGAAGCTCCGCCACATTCTTGACCATCACGTTCCATTTCGTACAGGACCTGGAGATCCCAATAACGTCAGCTTCCTGGAAGGCGTCGGTTCCGATGGCAGTGGTGGGGACCTGACCCGAAAACACAACTAACGGCACCCCGTCCATCAAGGCGTCTGCAAGTGGTGTGATAACGTTGGTGGCACCCGGCCCAGAGGTCACAAGCACCACACCTGGCTTACCGGAGGCTTTGGCGTAACCCTCGGCCATGTGGCCGGCACCCTGCTCGTGTCTTGGGAGCACAAACTTGAAGTGTTCACTGTTGTAGATGGCATCGAACACTGGCAAAATGGCACCACCTGCATAACCAAAGACGGTGTCCACGTTGTGTCTAAGCATCATTTCGTGGAAGATCTCGCCCCCGGAGAGACCGATGAACGAGTCGTCCATCAACACTTCGGGTTTTTTCTTCTCCTTTTTGATCTGTTTTTCGAAATCGCTTTGTTGGTTAAAAGCTGGGGCAGGAGTGGGCCTGGACTGATTAGACATGGTGGCCTTTTTAGAAGCTGACTTGGTGATGGTTCTAGTCAAGGCCCGTGCGGTGGCAGAGGCCTTGAAATTCGAACGCACACATGCGCTTTGGCATGACTTCAAATTACGATAAAGCATTGTTAATTTGAAAAATTATCGAAATTTGATTTATATAAGGTTTTAAAATTTTTCAATGAGTCAGGAGCGGTATCGGTGGACCAGCGGAGAGTTGCAGTTTTTGGAGAGGGCGCGCACGAGGTACCGCGAGGTCCCCGCGAGGCTGGCACCAGTCCCGCCCCGATGCTCGCACCGCCGCCCGCACCGCGCAGCCGTCTGTTTCACAAGCCTGCTGCGGTTTCTTTTTTTCTCACCCCACGGGAACTGCCGCAAGCAGACGCATCGCTTATGTAAGCGGGTCCCCCTCGAACAATGCGACCGCGAGCGGGCCCAACACACACTGGGGGGATGGGGCTTGTCTACTACACTCCAGTTGTGCAGTGCAGCACCAGTTGCTTATACCCGACTTTTTATTACTCTATAGAATATCTAGTTTTTTGGTTCATTACTCATGGAATTAACATTGGAATCATCGGCAAGGCTGCTTTCAACCGGGGCTTCGCCATTGTATACTTCAGTATTGTCGTAATCATTATCAACTGAATCAAATACCGGATTTTTTTCTTCGTTGATGGACTGAGGGACGGTACGAGGGTTGGGGTCCGACCACGACAAGAAGTCTCTTCTGACCTCGACGTAGTCGTAGGCGAATTCTCCAATTTGGTCTTCGTCAATACCGATTTCCTCGCTGTTGTAATCAACTCGTAAGTGTAATCCGGGGATTTTATCGATAACAAAGCACAAGATGAAGGTGACACCTCCAGAGTAAGCGGCTGTGGCGAGGATGTACACGATCTGGATGTACAACTGCTTCCAGTTGTGGTCAATCCAGCCACCAGCGTGGTCGGTGACCCCGTCCAAGCCAATGACGGTTTTGCTGCCAAAGATCCCGTTGAAAATCAACCCCACGATCCCGGCGATTCCGTGCTCTGCCAACACATCCAAGGAGTCGTCCACCCGGCAAAGGTACTTGATTTGCGTGGCCAAGTTACACACTACACCGGACACTATTCCCAAAATAATGGAGGCCCACAACGGGATGATACCACTGGCAGGCGTTGCCGCCACGAGACCGGAGATGGTACCGGAGCAGATGCCCACCATGGACCACTTCTTCTCCAACCGGTAGTCCAAGAGACACCACGAGAGGGCCCCGAATGCAGCGGTCAAATGGGTGTTCATCATTCCGTACGGGACCTTCAACGAAGCGTTACCGCAGCTGAACCCGTTGAAGAAGAGCCAGCCAAAGTACAAGAGGGCCGTTCCCAAGAAAATGGTGGAGATGTTGTGGGGTCTGTAGTTGATCATTAGCTCTTGGTTTCTTCTGCCCAACACAGCAGAGTACACGAAGGCAGAAACACCCGATAAGATCTCGACGGGGCCCCCGCCGGCGTAGTCCAAGGCGCCTCCACGCCACGAGCTGGCCCAGCCACCGCCCCAGATCCAGTACACCACCGGACAGTACACAATGGAGGCCCAGCAAAAGAGAAACACACAGGCCGGCAAAAACCTACCTCTCTCTCCAATCAAAGCACCCGCCAAAATGGCCAAGGTCACCAACATAAACTGTAACTGGAAGAGGGAGTAGGCAAGCTTGGCGTATGTTGCTTGGGGGTCTGACTCCTCGAGAATTGTCTTGAACCCAAAGAACTGCAAGTTGCCAATGAAATTGTTTGACGACGAGCTGAACGCCAAAGAATAGCCCCAGAAAAACCACTGGAAAATCCCAATGAACGAACTGACAATCACAATCCACACCATCGATAACGCACTCTTTCTTCTTGCCAAACCGGAATACAAAAATGCTAAACCAGGCACCATAATCCAGATGATCACCGAGGACATGCTGAAAAGCAACATTTCGCCGGTGTCGTACTGGTCATTGTCGAATAACTTCCGCTTGACTATATCAACCATGTTTTGTTCTTTTTTTTTTTCCTCCTAGTCAGATATTTATTTGTAAAATTAGGCCAAAACGATAGTCTTTTATTCAAGCCGATTTTTTTTTCCTTCTGATGCAGATGCCTTTTGCATCCTGCAGGTTATGAACCATCGAGAAAAACTGATATATTTATCGAGCGAATGATGTGCTCGCAAAATAAATAGATTTAAGCTCAGCCGTGGACTGACAGAAGAGAGGACAAAAGAAGCGAGCAGAGACAAGAGGGAAACCACAAGAGGCACGAGAAGCCCCGGACGCACAGTGGGTGCATCGGCTCAGGACGGGCTGAGCCTGGGTCTGGTTCGATTAGATACAGAGACCGTAAACCAAATGTGGATTGCTGAAGATTAGGTTAGCTAAGACTCAGATAGTGCGCTTATGTACTTTATTATCTTGACTCACCTCGCCGTCGCGAAATATTATTGGCCTGATAACGGACCGGGGACGCGAGTGGTCGGGACACCGTAGATAACGAGCAACAAGAAGGCCCGGTACCGGGTAGCTGCGGGAGGGACCGGGGGACCGCGAGGAGTGCGCGAGGGTGTCTCTTGGGCCAAGCTCGCGGTGGCAAAGAGCCTCGCGGTGGCAAAGAGCGTCGTGGTGGCAAAGAGCGTCGTGGTGAGCCTCGCGGCGAGCTTCGCGGCGGCGGCGTAGCGAGGAGGGACCTCCCCAGTTTACTCTAAAAACCGGTACGTCTCAAACCCAACTTCAATTAGAATCAATATGATGATCGTCCACTCTAGTCTGGTGCCCTTCCTCTCGCTTAGCAAACTTAGGAATGCTCGTTGTTCTTCCGTAGCGTAGTCAAGTTTCCTGTTCAAGATTGAAATTCGGGAATTGATGTCCAAATTTGTGGATATCAATTGGTATATTTTCTCCAAATCAGGCTCGCTCCAATACAAATCCGGGGTGTCAATAAGCTCGTTGTACAAGTTCAACCGGCCTCTCAATAAGAACAACTTCCCGGTCATTTTCAACACTTCGTGCTCAGTAATCGTGAGCTTCAAGCCTTTTGACAACTTGTCGCTGTTTTTGCGAGTGACCTTAAGATACTCTTCAAGGTTCTCTTCGAGTAGGGCGAGCCTAGTGGACCTCGAAAGTCCAATCGAAAAAGCCACCTTGTCCAACACGATCTTTTCCTGGGTTTTGTTTTGGATCAATATTATGTCGTTGATGATATACGAGTTGCCGTTGTTTTTGGGGCTGGGCGGTAAATGGTCCAATTCGATGAAGTCGAATTCGTCACTCTCAAACTCGAACCTTTCGTTCGATGCCGGAGTAAACTGGGGGATTAGCTCGACGAGCTGCTGCTCGGTGTAGTTCCAGCCAATTATCGTACCGTTTGATAATATGACCAAATCACGCTTCTCGCCCGAGTCGCCATAATGCTCCATATGTATGACCTCGTCTTTGACCACCACCTTGTACTTGGGGTTGACTTGAAGCAAAATGGATCGTAGCTTTTGGAAATCGATGAAGTCACTGATGGTTATAGCAGTGACCGGCTTGATGTAGTCGGACAATGCAGATTCGTTGGACGAGCTATTTACAAGTTTCAAGATCTTGTCCACCGATTCCGGCTTGTTAGTTGATCTTCTGAAACCATCAAGGGGAGACAACGGCTTCTTCTTCTTGGAAACCGTTGAGTACCAGCTGGCAGAACTTGGTTGTTTGTACCCGAGATGGACGCACCGGATTCCGCAGACGGTTCTGGGACGTATAGTAGATAGACTGCGCAGACTGGGTATCCTAGCTGCCCGTGCAGTGAATTGTAAGATCATTATTCGAGTCCTACTGGGGATTTCGCGAAAAGGTTGCAAATTTTTTGACTGAGTAAAAAAAACAGGCTAAAGGTCCGAGTGAGCAGGAAAACCGGGTATCAAGGTTTTTGCGAGGACGCTCCAGCAGCACTGGAGCTCGGGCGAGGCGAGCGTGCTAACGTGAGAGATTGGTGAGCTAATTTAGGCGACCAAACAAGGCAAGAACTAACTGGAGACCAAGTGTAGACTACCCCGGAGGTATTGGTCTCCCAGCGAAACTTCCCGTACAGTACGGCCCACCACCACAAAGACAGCTTGGCGGAGCTGCGTAAAAGCACCTCCTGTCGAAGCACCCTAGGTTCCAGCCATAGCAAAAAATGGCCCGATTCACTGCATCCCACTATTTACTTACAGATATACAGTACTAAAATAGATGCTAATAAAAAAAATACTCAAGCCAAACATCAACAACTCACACCAGCAGAACAAAACTATGCTGCTGCTAAAAATAATAATACGATAATAATAATAACACGATTTCTTTCCAGAAATTCCAATTAATTGTCACTTTACGAAGTAATTTCAATGCAAAGAACATTCCTGTACGGGAGCCGCGAAGACAAAACGCGTATTATTTTTAATATAACCGGATCTAGTAAATTACAAATGAAATAGAAGACCCGCTTGCGCTGCTCCTGGAAGCCCCCCCAGCCTCTAGTGGAGGCCGATGCCTGTCACCTAACACACAGCTCTCGACTCTTGATGCCTGGGGCACGAGCCTGTGCCTGAGCCTCAAGCACGGAGCCGAGCACAGCCTTAATGCTCTCTCTCTCCTCTCATACTTGTGTGATACCCTCCTTGGGCACTACTCCTTTTGACTCGTACCAGAAATTGTCCGCACCGAGCCAGCAGCATCGCGCCGCAGCCGCCCTATCAGCACCGCCATGATCCACTCCTCCTCTGCCTACACCTGCCCACGCACCTTCGGCCTGCTTAGACCCACAGCAGGTACTGATCTACTTGCAGTGCAAATATATGTTATGCCAGGCCATGTCCTCTCACTCTCTCATAACATACCCGTAGCGTGCCCAGCCCCCCACCGCCCCACTATAAGAACAAACTGCATCTCAACAGTCATGGTCCTAAAATAGAAGCCGTTTTAGGAAATCTCATTTGTTGTGTTTACATTTTCGCCTTGACATCAACTCCTCAGAAAATTTTCCAATATATATTAATCTTAAAACACGCTTGATTAAAACAAATTATCTATAATGTGTGGTATTTTTGGTTACGTTAATTTTCTTGTTGATAAATCAAGAGGCGAAATCGTGGACACTTTGATTGAAGGTTTACAAAAATTAGAATACAGGGGCTATGATTCAAGTGGTATTGCCGTTGATGGTGATAAAAAGAGTGATACCCTTATTATCAAGACTGTTGGGAAAGTCAAGGCCTTGAAGGACAAGTGCAATTCTTTGAGTTTGGACAGAAAGGCCGTCTTCGACTCCCACGCCGGTATTGCTCATACCAGATGGGCCACCCACGGTCAGCCAGAAGAGGTCAACTGCCATCCTCATCGTTCAGATTCCAATGGTGAATTCGTCGTCGTCCATAATGGTATCATCACCAACTACCGGGAGTTGAAGACTTTGCTCTTGTCCAAGGGCTACAAGTTCGAATCAGAAACTGACACGGAATGTATCGCCAAATTGTTCAAACACGTCTACGACACTAATTTGAAAGCCGGTATCGAGCTTGATTTCAACCAACTTTCCAAACAAGTCTTGTACGAGTTGGAAGGCTCCTACGGTCTCTTGGTCAGATCCTCCCACTACCCAGGTGAAGTCGTGGGTACCAGAAAAGGTTCTCCGTTATTAGTGGGTGTTAAGACCGAAAAGAAATTGAAAGTTGATTTTGTTGACGTGGAATTCCCAGACCAGAACCCCGAGGCTCCTGGCCCCGACAGCAATGGATTCTTGCCATTGGCCGCCAGCGACAACTTGAGAACCTCTCAATCGAGAGCCTTCTTGGCCGACGATGGCTTGCCAATGCCCGCCGAATTCTTCTTATCTTCTGATCCTGCTTCAGTTGTCCAGCACACTAAAAAAGTGTTGTTCTTGGAAGACGATGATATTGCTCATATTTATGACGGTGAATTGCATATCCACAGGGCTCAAAAGAATGCTGGGGACTCTACCACCAGACCAATTCAAACTTTAGAAATGGAATTAAATGAAATCATGAAAGGTAGTTACAACCATTTCATGCAAAAGGAAATCTTTGAACAACCAGATTCGACTTTCAATACCATGAGAGGTAGAATTGATTTCGAGGGCAAGAAAATCAATTTAGGTGGGTTGAAGGTGTTCTTACCAGCCATTAGAAGAAGTCGTAGAATCATCATGATCGCTTGTGGTACCTCTTACCACTCGTGCTTAGCCACCAGATCAATCTTTGAAGAGTTGAACGAAATCCCTGTAAGTGTGGAATTAGCTTCTGACTTCTTGGACAGAAAGTCTCCAGTTTTCAGAGATGACACTTGTGTGTTTGTATCCCAATCCGGTGAAACTGCTGACTCCATGTTGGCGTTACAGTACTGCTTGGACAGAGGTGCTTTGACCGTGGGTATTGTTAACAGTGTAGGATCTTCGATGTCCAGACAAACCCATTGTGGTGTCCACATCAACGCCGGTCCAGAAATCGGGGTTGCATCCACTAAGGCTTACACCTCGCAGTTTATCGCCTTGGTCATGTTTGCTTTATCATTGTCTAACGATTCTATCTCCTTACAAGATCGCCACAAAGAAATCATCGAAGGATTACAAAAAATCCCTGAACAAATTAAGACTGTATTGAAGTTGGAAGATAAGATTAAACAATTGTGTGATGAACATTTGAATAGTCAAAAATCTTTATTGTTGTTGGGTAGAGGGTATCAACATGCAACTGCTTTGGAAGGTGCATTGAAGATTAAAGAAATTAGTTATATGCATTCCGAAGGGGTATTGGCTGGTGAGTTGAAACACGGTGTATTGGCATTGGTTGATGACAAGTTACCAATCATCGCTTTTGCTACTAGAGATTCCTTGTTCCCTAAAGTTCTAAATGCTATTAATCAAGTGGTTTCGAGAGAGGGTAGGCCCATTGTTATTTGTAACGAAGGTGACGACGTGTTAAGCAAGACTCAAGCATTGGCTACTTTACACGTTCCACTCACTGTTGATTGTTTGCAAGGATTATTGAACGTGATTCCATTACAATTGATGAGTTATTGGTTGGCCGTTAATAGAGGAATTGATGTTGACTTTCCTCGTAACTTGGCCAAGTCCGTTACTGTTGAATGAGCCAGAACCACAACAAGAGAAAAGAGCCCCCCAACAACGACCCCCCCCCAGAATTAATTAAATACCAGATACCGAGTGAAATATATACTATTATCTACATAACTAAGTTTACTATATACCATCACTTTACTATATACTCTGAAATTACTATACACTCTCACTTTCTCTTGAAGTAGTCGGACGAGTTAAGATAAGCCACGGAGTAATCCATAACCGTCTCACCGATATCCAAATATTTACGTCCGTAGTATTGAACATCTGTACTTTGCACATGATCTAAGTCAACTGCCAATCCGGAGCTTCTTCTGATACCGGCTAAAACAGTGGATACGAGAACCACGTCGGCTGTGTAGTGGGCGATTTTTCCAATCTGATAGTTAGTATTGAGGTGTTATGATGGGATAAAGTACATACCATAATGTGGATGAAATTCGCGATAGAAATAATGATCCTGAAGAATGTACAAATTAACAATGGATGCAGACACAGAAATCTCCCGATGAATCGGTAAAGTATTATTGGATTCAGATTGATACATGAAGGCACACGTCTCAGCTCTGATAGATACACGAGATGGCTTGAATAGAGGTTTTGATAGAAATTGATAGAAGTTTGATAGAAGTTTGCCAAACGAAATTGTGGAGACACTGGGCCAAGTCTAAAGTTTGAATTGAAGAAAATAAAATAAATTGATTTTGCAATATGTCAAATTTGAAGCAATTGAAA
>JAKTTN010000017.1:0-78204 GCA_030581475.1 Yamadazyma akitaensis
AATCAACCCAGCGAAAATATTTCAGAAGACGATTACGACGAGGGGGAAATATCTGACCAGTACGATGACGATATTTATGAAAAAAGACAACCCTACCCCAGACCGGTGCGCCCTCATTGGCTGCACTGATGAAAAAGATAAAAATTTTCATAGGCAAGGGCACACTACTCATAATCTCACCTACTGGATTATTAAAGTTATTATAATTTGCTCATTGGTTCTGCAATAATTTTTCCACTTCACCCTTCCTGTTAACATGAAGACTGTCATCGCTCCAAGACACAACATCAGGCCCGACCAGCAGCCCGTCTCTCGTCGCCCTGAGGGCGCTTCCAATGCTCCCTCTCCAATCGCCATATCTCCTCCAGTCCTGGTCAAACTAAGAACTCCCGCCACGTCTGCCATCGCCAGCTCAAGCATCATGACGTCCAAAGAATGGGTGCTTCCGCCACGTCCCAAGCCTGGCAGAAAGCCAAGCGTCGACACGCCCGCTAGTAAACGCAAAGCCCAAAACAGAGCAGCCCAAAGAGCCTTCAGAGAAAGAAGAGCTACAAGAGTTCAGGAATTGGAGGCTAAGTTACTAGAGGTCGAAAAGGAACGTGATGTCAAGGAAATGGGACTTATAAATACCATCAATAAATTGAAACTAGAGAATCAATATCTCGCCAAACATCTTGATAGTGCCAAGGCTGAGGTCCGTTCACTAAGACAAACGTCCGGTGGCTCTTCCAGCGGGGCCACCGCTAACGGCATAAAGTCGTCTTCGCCAGCCCATCACCCTCTGAACTCCCCTACGAATTCAATCTACTCGGTCCAGCAGATCAGCCCCGCTCCGTCGGCTGCTGCCGACAGCCCACCAAACTGGCTGGCGTCGTTCAAACGTCAATCCCAATCTCGATCCACCAAAATCACCAAGATCAATGAACAACAAAACGAAGACTTCGACTGCGGTGTATGCATGAAGGACGACTGTTTATGTGAGAGCGTGGGTATCAAGAAAGAAATCTCCACTACACAACCACACCAGCACCAACATCAACATCAGCACTCGGATCAGAGCCTCGAGGAGACTCTCTCGACATTTAAGCCTATGCAGGCCGTCTCTTTGAAACGTAAACCGGCTTCCCAGGAGGTTGATTTCACAGAGAAGTTTACCAAAAAGGCCATGCCCTCATTCAAAAGGGAATCCGGTCCCAAGTTCGATGAAAGCTCACCGGTGGATAACTGTGGTTTCTGTTCCGATGATACTCCTTGTGTTTGTCGTGAAGCTGCTAAAGAAGCTGCTCGTATCAACGACCGCTTGCAGGCTGACTCTAAAAATAATGAAAGTGGAGACCAAGATAGTGATGATAGTGACGACTTTGACGACCAGACTCTCCCACCCATCCAAATGTCTTCCACCATCAGAAAAATCTCATTGCCGGTGATGCACCCGGGCCCTACTGTTGGAATAAGAGACATAACCAACTTGACTCCTGGGGCGGTCCCCACTGTCGTGACGCCAACTATCGGTACGCCTACTAGCACAAACCCGACCGGCGTCCCTAACGCTAATAATACAACTGAGAAAACAGAGGGAGGTTGCACCGGTAACCCAGGGACGTGCATGCAATGTCAAACTGACCCCATGTCCACTCTTTTCTGTACCACTGTTGCGAACAAGGCCACTGAATCAAACGAAAGAGAAGGTCCCAGATCTCGTAGTCTGAGTGCTATTTCTCCAAAAGAGCTCCCCTCTCTTACCTCGACCGTCAACACCACTGCCAACCCTTCGACACCTTCAGGTGAAAGCTCAACGCCGTCCACGCCGATTGCGCTTACACAATCTGGGTCGATGTTCATTCCTTGCGCAGATGCTTACAAGACACTTTCCAGGCACAAGAAATTCAATTCGGTTGATTTCAGTCAGTTGGTCGGCAAACTTACCACTAGGGGCATGCAGGTCGAGGTCCAGAGTGTAGCAAACGTTTTAAGAGAGCTTGATCGCAGAGTTTATAATTAGACATGTAGAGCATGAGACAGCACCAGGGACACCGAATTCAAAATATTTTTTTTCGATAGGTTTATAGGAGTTAATGTAATATTAAGGGATTAGAGCTGGTTTCGATTTCCATTCACGAACTAAGAGCGACGTCTGTTTGCACCAAATACACTCATTGATCCAAACCATCGTCACTGCACTGTAGACAGCAGCAGTTTTCGCATCTTGCAAAATTTTATCGATAGTACACTTTTATACCATCTAATGTCATATAGGGGACTGTTCAAGCTCCACTTCAGGAGCTTGTCGGTAAGCAGATATGCCAAAAAGGAAGTGTCTGTTGAGGAACTTTCGTCTGCCTTGAAGCATCGGTTGAATATCAAGAATTATGATATTGAAACTGCTCAAGACCAAGATGACTTGAATGTCCCAAAACCTTCAAGATACGTGCAAAGAAAAGATATAGACTCCAACCTCCCGCAAGAGGCCATCAACTACTTGAAACAGAAAAAGAAAGAAGAAACAAAGGGGAGAATAATAAGTGCTATTATAACTGCAGATGATGCGTTGAAGCAAATACGAGCTCCAGAAACTGAGAAACTCCCCCGTCTAACCGGCCAGTTACAGAGCATCTTGAGCCGGAAAGGACCCTCTATTCCAGATGTGGCTCTAAAGAAATCGGAAAAGTCTCTCAAGGAAAACAATTCTAAGCACTTGGAGAACGTTAAAGAAATGTACTCGTCTGTAGATAATGGATTTCTCAGTCCCGATAAGGATAAAAGTTTACTCGATGTTTCAAAGCTGACCAACTCGACCTACTACTCCTCCACGTCGTCTATGACGTCCACGCTTTTCCAATTTTATTTACTTCTAAACCATTATGACTTACAGAGACCTAACCCACATCGGTTTACGTTCTCAAACTTCACCAAACTAGTCCGGAACATGCCTGCTAGTATCATCGTGTCCAAGCAGCACGACAATATTTACTCGATTACAAATGACAGCACGTGTAGTATTGATCAGTATTTGGGTGAATTTGGGATGGTTGCGGAAGTTGCATTGACTACTGAGCCTAAGGATATTCAACTGACCAGCTCTGAAGTACCAAAGGACGAAGCAGGGGCTACAGGAATCAAAGAGAAAGCTCCAAAGCGTGACGCACTACAGAAGGGGATGAGCAAACCAAAGGGCAGCGTCTCCATAAGTGAAGAGGGTAGCTCTAAAAAGGAAAAGCTGAAGAAACTGGAGTCTGGGAAGAAAGGGCCATGGAAAATGCCACCAAACATTTACAATATCGCTAAATACGACAAGTTTTTGATGAGGTCGCAACTCGATTGTTACGACCCAGTTCTTCCAGGGAATGGTACATTTGATTTGAAGAGCAGGGCAATATCTCAAATCAGATACGATGTGCGCAACCCTAACATTGCTAACACCTCCTACGAAAGCCATTTCGAGTATGACAAGGAAATTGATGATTTAATCAGGACTGGTGCCTTTTTAAAATACGCTTTCCAGGCTAGAATAGGGCAAATGGACGGGATATTTTTGGCATTTCATAACATCACCAGTTTCTTGGGTTATGAATACATAAGCTTAGAAGAAATTGACAAGATCTTCTACAATGATGCAGATCATTCATTTCATCTTGCAGAGACAAGGTTCAAATTTAGTGTGAAGATCTGGACCCAATTATTAGATGCTATTAGAGAAGACTTGGGGACTGATAATTTCCGGATTGTCTTGAAACTGGAGTCCATGAAGTCTCTACCTTTCAACGTGATGAAAGTTCACGCTGTTTCGATAAGCGACGAAGACTTGAAATTCATCAGGGATACCAACAAACAATTCAACTCTGTTTTGAAGAAGGCCTCAAACGAAGATATCAGCCAATTGGCTTGGGATAGAAATGACATCATGAAAAATTATCGGAACAAGCTAGAAGATTTCAACAAGTCAATGGTCGAAAAGGGGAAGGTGGCCACTTATTCAATAGACACCGTGAACGTCGTTAATGGAGAGCGGTTTAATGCTTATGACTTCCCAAAAGTGGATGATGACTGGAAATTAAGTTATAGAATTATCAGAGAAACGCCTCGTCCCGATGACTTACTTTCTCAGTTACGGAGTATGTCTGATATATTGACAAAAGAGATCAAAGAAAGCATGACACCTCCTAAGAAAACCAAGATGGTACCTATGAATAAGTGGATCAAAAGTTTTCGGGATTCAGATAACCATAAAGAGTCCAAAGACCGTAAGTCTTCACCTACCAAAAGGCAAACTGGGACTCGTGAGCCAGAACGCACTAAACTAAGTAAAATACTAGGTAGATAGAGAGTGAAACGAATTTACGAAATACCAACGAGATGTGCCCTGATACCTTTCCATTACCTAAAATATTTACAGTATATTACATATTGGGGTGTCTTCTCTTTAGATGTGGAGACGATGAAGCATCCACGCTATACCCACTCTTATCAAACTTTGACGTGTCAATGGTGTAATACATTTGAGCGTTATTGTTGTCATCAAATTCGTTAATTTTATTCTCCTCACTAACCACAGACATATCGGTATCGGTATCGGAGTTTTCGAACAAATACATGTATTCGTTTTCTTTGCAATTTTTGCCCATTAGTTCTATTAATTGCTTATAGTACAAGTCCAAAACTTCTTTAGAATCCTTGATAGTAGACTTGCCGTTTCCGTTCATCTTGTAGGGGATACACTTCCAGTTGACTCTTTGTAAAAAATCAATTTCTAGATAGTTTAGTTCATTCAAGGCAACACCACCCACTTTAGCATAGTGCTCATTAGTAAAGAAATAATCTTCCATTGATTTTTGAGATATCATAGTTGCAACCAATAAGAATCTGTGAACGGTCCAACTATTTAATGTGAAAAATGGCTGATAATTATATGATAGAAGATCAATATAATAGATACTGGTTAATAAATTTGCACTTGAAAAATTATTAAATTTTGCCAATCTGGACAAGTAATTGATGACTGAAATGTTAGGGGGTGTTCTTGAGTGGTATCTCGTTAAAAGAGAATTCTTTTTGTTGCCCTCACTTCCTTCATTTATTACTGACTCCGGTACTAATTTATTGTTAAGTCCAATCAACTTTTCTAGCATTCTGGAGACAAGGACGATCAAATCACTGGCATTACATTTAAGAAAATTTTCAGGAACAAGCTTAATCAATTGTAGACGAGCAGGAGGCTCTGGTTTTTCAGCCTTGAGGTCAGTTGTCTTGAGGTATTCGTGTGTAGATGGATACTTTTGATGAAGCTGGTGAGATTCCTTGTTGAAGTAAACACTGAGATTTGGAGTGGTGTCAGTGGAAGTTGATCTGGAAGATTTCTGATCGTACAAGGACAACCTGTGTCTTCTTATCTTTGGAATCGACCGCCTATGTGACCGCAATTTTTTACTATCAGAATTCTGGCGTAGTATATTCCCCGACAAGTATTTAGAGTAGATGTCATTATTGTAGTCATTACCGAGACTCAATACGTGGTTGTTCTTAACGTATCTCCGAAGAAATGGGTCGACTTCGGGACTTCTATGAGGGCTTTTCAAAAGACCGCTATACGGACTTTTGTCGTGTTGTTTAGATCGATGATATTGTTGGTATTCCTTAAGTTGTCTTATATCCTTGGGAGACAAGGAGGTGGACCTTTGCACAGCTTCATCCGACGACGTGGTCGAAGTTGTGGATGTGGAAATAGCCATGGTTTTATAGTTTCTCAAAACTAACACATACAAGTCTGAAATAAAATGGGAAGATGTGTTATCGTTATAAGGTAGACTTCAAACTATATATATCGGAAAGGAGTGTTCCTATGATGCTATGCAAAATAAAAATAACTTTTTTCAAAAGGATGGGGTATTATCTTATTATATACGTCAAGTTTCAATGAGAACCCTTCAAAATTAATTTTATAACTGGAGCCAAAACGTTGCTATTAATATTAGGACATGTAAAAAAAATCAATGAGAACGTGGGATGCGAAGAGAGGAAAACGGTCATGGTGCAAATTGGCACGCGCTCGATGCGGGGCGCGCGGTATGGTGTGATGGCATGGTGCGGTCTGTCACGCCGCTCCCGCCTACACCGCTGCAATCATCTCTACCCTGTTGGTCGCGGGAAGGGTGGGGATATAATTTTGGTTGTACGGCTCGTATGCCCCCCCTGCAGCGGCTCGTCCCACTGGGGCTGCCCGAATTCGACTGCGGTGGCTTGTCTGAAACTGGAACAATCAGTAGGCCACATGGGCCACTGATAAGCCCAAGGCAGATGAGAGATAGGACATGCATAATCACTGTCTCAGATACGTTTGCGCTTTTGGAGCTGGGGCTGTTTTGATTCGTGGCTGGGCTAACTTGTTATCGATTCTTGTTCCAAGTTCCATCTCTTTACTAATTCACTATTTTACGAGGCCTTCTTTTGCAGCAAAAATAGTTTGACTTCACTACAACCGTAACCCAGTTCGCTTCTAAAGCGCACCATTCACAGGGAAAAAATTACGAACTAATAAATAGTGTATTTTGAATAACTTATGAACTATGATTGCTAACTACTTCTTCTTTATTCGGCAGCTTTTCGTCTCTCCTGTCGGGGATTCCGTCTACAACTTCGTTTTCATAGACAATTGAGTTAGGATCCAAGTTGGATCTAGGACCCTTGTACCACTTATGGGCAGCAACGATATAGTAAATCCATGCTAGAAGCATTGGACCAAAGTAAACCACTACAGTCCAGTTCATCTCATCTAAAGTCAAGTTCTTGCCCTTGACATAAGGGAAGCAGAGAACTGGGATCATCACTGTAACAAAGGCGATGCTGACAAACCCGATGGGCCTGGAGTATATGCCCAAATGAAATGGCCCACGCTTGAAAGTGTGATAGGCGTTAGTCACCTTGAATACAACTGGTGTGGTGAATGATACAAATCCAGAGATTGCACCAACAGAGAAAATAGCATCGATTGCAGTACTGTTTGCAAACATCAAGAGTAAAAGAAGCTGACCGATTATGAAATTGATGATAACTGCATTCACGGGAGTTTGGGTCAATTTATCAACTTTTGAACCGAGTTTGGAGAAAAATGGGAATAACCCATCACGGGAGTACGAAAATGTAACTCTTGAAGCAGCCAATAAACAGGATCCACCCATGAAGTATGATGCTACAATAGTCACTGAAATGGCAGCGTTGACCGATTTTTTTTCAAAGATTTGAATAAGATACGATACAAAGTCTTGGCCCAATCCAAGTTGATCCTCAGCGATGAGGTCAAGACTTACAAACGTATAAGCCATAGCTATCATGAAAAGTAAACCGATTACACCACCACCTACTGCAGTCATAACAATAGCTTTAGGAACCGCCAGGGAGGCATTAGAACATTCTTCTGATAAATGGAATGGAGAGTCGTACCCACTCATAGCCCAAATGACCCCCAAGAAAGACATCAACATGGCAAGACCACTTGGGAAATCAGTTTGATTATACAACCCCCATGCTTTGCCATTAGAATTGAATTTTGGAATATCGCTGAAATGAGTGTCTCCAGCAAAGATATCTTGACGCTTATTTGCCGATAAGATCATGACAAAGACAACAATTAGGAAAATGATATTGGTGATGGTACCAAAAGAGTTGACTCTAGCGGCCCATTTTGTAGGCAAAGACGCCAAAAAACCATGGGACACATTGATGCCCAACGTCAAAGCGTAAGCTTGACCAACTGATGGTTGGAAGCTTGGTTTGTTGTAGGTTACCAAGGCGAATATTAACAGGGCTGTTGAGTAATTTACCGAGGGAAAAGAGGTGATTTGACATAGCCAATTGGACCAGCACGTAAGCCATGTCATCACGGGTGCAATACGCTTGGGAGCTAACTGACTGACTGCGTATGGAGTTCCTGCACTAGTTGGGAATGCACTGGCTACCTCGGCCATTGATAAGGCAACGGATGTGATAAAAATAATTGCCAAAATCCATGGAACCGGAGAAGCCCCAATAATGAGTTGTTGGTACAGCACAGAAGCAGCGATCGATGGTAATAAGCCAAGAACGCTAAAAGAGACGGCGAAAACCGTCCACATATTGAATTCTCTTTTGAATTCTTGTTTATAACCCAAAGCCAAAATCATGGCTTCGTCTTCATCAATGACATGATCCACGTTAATAGTAACACCTTGGTTTGATAATATAGACTGGATTCTTAAATCGTCGACGTGAACGTTCGATGCAACGGACCGAAGTTTAGCTTCTTCGTCCAGCATAATAATTAAGATAGTATTGCAAGTATTTTGGAAACGTTGAAATAATACCAAGTAAAAGCTGCTTCAAGATCTTGGATCGAAATACGCTAGATTGTTACTAATGCTGGATTTCCAAGGTTTTTTATATTTCATCTTATCTCAACATTTCTTTTTTCATTTTTTTTTCACCGTTATCTCGCCCTTATCAGATTTATGCCAAAAAATTTTCCATCTCAGTCTTGATATCAAAGACGTCTCATTTAACGGATGACCCGTACATCTTTATTATCTATGTACAACGTATATACACTAAGGTGTCCTGTCGAACCCTAGCAGTGAAGCGTTTCGTTCAGTGGCCTTTACCTCTAGTAACCCCACCCGACTTCCAACACTTCTACCCCAATTACCTCAGATAAACTAAAACATATCGAGTTAGCGGGATAGTCCGAATCGAGAAATGCATCAGCGCTTTACAGTGAGACCCGTATTTACACCTGGAGTGTAGTAACCAGCAATTATTGCTAGAACCCCATACCATGCATATTTTCTTTGTCTCCTCCCAATCAAAACGCTCGAAACGCTGGGAACTCTTTGATAGTCCGCTGCGAATGCCGTTTATGGAAACTCTCGACTTGAGAATATCGCTTTCCTATTGCAGTAACTCAAACCTCACAATTTTAGATCTCTTAGACCAAGATAATCTCCGCATCCCGAACCATTTGATTTCAAGCCTATGCATTAAGAAACAACTTCCTGTCAATATCTGCGTCCTCGCTGAAACTTACCAGGCAAAAAACATCTATTCAACTGCATGTAATGTTGGCTGCAAGACACAAAACCCCACAGCACTAGCGGCTATTCTACATGCAGTATGCCGTCTAAGAAATGGGGTAAATATAGTTGTAACAGGTCGTTTATGGTGAGTGTGTTGTGCTGTCAATACTTCCTCTGACTTCTGCTTAAGCTTTTGACTCTTAATCTGTGGATGAGTTCTACGATACGGCACATCGCACTTCCTTATGAGTTGTCCCAGGATGTCACCAGTAAGCCAAGAAAAGTTTGTGATCAAAGGATACTGTATTGGCATTCTGGGTGAAGGTCTTGAAGGAGACATGTTAAGACACTACCAAGAGCTGGTACACGATTTAATTTTTTTGGAGCTCAGCATTCTATGATTTAGGTAATTGTACTTTGATAAATCCGCGTGGTATTCAATGTTGATCTCTTCTGCTAAATTCGAGCAAGCTTTTTAGTGTTGGTTCACTTTCGAACGCTCACTCACTGCCAATATCACTCTCTAGCTCAGACTCATTTCTCTAGTTCTGGATGCACCGCTCCCTTGCTCCAGACTCAATCCTCAACTTCAATGTGGAGATGTACTCCTCAACGCACTCATTCATAGAGGGCTCACAAGAAACCTGTCGGAATCTCTACAGACCAAATTGGTGCTGATGTGCATTGCCTTCGTATTTCTGCAGAGTGTATACATTTTATAGACAGACTTCTTGCAATTGTCAACACATCTATATAAAGTATTACGAGAAATCCAAGAGTAATAAGACTAATTTATGGTCTCCTTGAGGTACTTTCTCAAATTCATACTGACAGTCGCTTCAATCTCGAATCTAAAGCCGAAGCTCAAGCTCGTGCTTGCAATGAAGCATTTGCAAAATGATTGATGGAGCAAAATCAAGAACGCGACTCGCTCCAGATAAATTGCAAACAGTTCGCTCGAAAGTCAATCCCCACCATGAGACTATCATGGTTTCCCGTGTTAATTCTTCTTATTGTAAACATTGGATCTTTCATCCTCTTTCTCAAAGGATTTTTTCCGTCTAAGAAGGTTCTTCCAGGTTTCAATAATGACCTCATCTTTGAGTCAGATAAACCCGTGTTTGACAAGGTAGTGGTGATGGTAGTCGATGCATTGAGGTCCGATTTCTTATACAGTGAATCTAATTCAAAGTTTTCGTTTGTTCACAAGCTTATTAATTCTAATCGTGCTGTTCCCTTCACAGCCTTCTCAAACCCCCCAACTGTCACTCTTCCAAGACTAAAAGGAATAACTTTAGGTACCACACCAAGCTTTCTTGATGCAATTTTGAACATTGCTGATGATAAAGATCTGTCCCAAGGCTTATTAAGTCAAGATAATTGGCTTCACCAATTCAAAAATTCAGGCCTGGCCCCAAAGACTTTGAATTTTTTCGGTGATGATACTTGGCTCAAGTTATTTCCTGGTTTTTTCAACAAAACTGATGGAACTAATTCGTTCTTTGTCAATGACTTCTATGATGTGGACAATAATGTAACTCGTCACTTGGATGAAGAACTCACGTTTGACTCTGAATGGGATGGTTTATTCCTTCATTACCTTGGTTTAGATCACATAGGACATAAAACAGGTCCATATTCTAAATTTATGGGCGAAAAGCACGTTGAAATGGACGGAATAGTGGAAAGAATATACAAATTTATCACTGGTAGTTCTAGCCACCGGGATACACTTTTTGTCTTGATGGGTGATCACGGAATGAACGATATAGGTAACCACGGAGGCTCCTCTTCTGGTGAGACCAATGCAGGTATGTTATTCATTTCACCTAAATTCGAAAAGCTCCAGCTCAACCTCCAAGCACCTTTACCCCACAATGAGAATTTTGAATTTTATACCAAAATAAGTCAAATAGACCTTATCCCTTCGTTGTCTTTATTATTGAATTTTCCTATTCCGAAAAATAATTTGGGTATAGTGATCAGAGACTTCTTGGGAATGTTTGATCCAAAGGAACATCATAGAATATTGTTGAAGAATTGTGCACAATTTCTTAAATTGTTTCAAATCAATACTAAGGACTCTAGTTTTGATGCTGCCTTTGGGACTCTTGAAACACCTGAATCTGATTACAATTTTTTATTCAAGATTCAAGACCAATTGATCGAGACATCCTCCAACTACAACTACCTGAACTTGCACCCTGCAATTTTGATCTCAATTTTGTGTTGTTTAATCACTTTGATTTATTTTAACAAGGAATTTGGTAGTAAACCTGTTTTTTTTCACCAAGCTGTTATCCTTATTTATTCCTTGCACTTTCACGGATCATCATTGATTGAAGAAGAACATCACTTATGGTGGATTCTCAGTACCTTGTACGTCTTATATCTAATTTCATCTCACAATTTCGAGACTAAGTGGGGTTTCCTTCTTGTTCTATCAGGATTGAGAATACTTAAGGCATGGTCGAACACAGGCCAAAAATTCACTAACTATTACGTTATAAGCTCTTTTCTTCTAGAAAACCCTTCGATTTTATGGACTCTGGTTGTGTTCACTTATTTTGTTTGTGGCATCTTCATATATTTTCAAGGATCGATAAGACACTCCTTCAACTTCATGATTAGTTCGACAAATTATGATAAATCTTACCTTTCAAATGACTTAAATTACGGTATCACCTTCATCAGTTTAAGTGTACTTGTCTCCATGTGTTTTTCTTTTAAATTGTTACAAGGGTATTTGGATGGCTACGTGATTCCGAGTTGGTTGATGGGCTATGTCAATTGGAATTTGTTTTCCTTCAACATTCAAGAATCGGACAAAGCTCTCATATCTGACCTACTTGTGGGTTTATTCAACAATTGTTTGTATGGAATTTTAATTTTTGCTGCGTTGAGAGTCACAATAGGATACTTACGGGGTTTCAAAACTGCATCGCTCACGGACTTAGTCAATTTGGCAACCTTGTTCTTAATTAATCAAACAAAAATTGAATTGATTCCCATGTTTCTCGTATTCTTCGTTATAAAGGTACTGTTCGGTGCTGTATTAGCCAAGAACAAAGATAATTTCCGAAAAATTGACAATTTTGTGATTTCAATCTCGTTGTTCAATATACTCATATCCAACTTGTCGTTCTTTTCCATGGGTGGTACGAATCTGTTAGCAACTGTGGATTTATCTAATGCTTATAATGGTGTAAAATCTTACGAAATAGAGAGAGTAAGTTTATCAACTTTCATTTCCAATTTTAGCGGTCCTATATTCTGGTCTTTGTCTTCAATTCAACTCATTTTGGAAACGAATGTGGTTAAATTTGATATTAAAAGATCAGGAGACGATCTCATCAACTTGAAAAATCTAAAATTCAGGCTATTAAACTTGAAGACTTTAGTCAATCTTGTTTTCTACTCTATCTCGTGTGTTAACTTGATATTGTCTTGTTTTAATTTAAGATTTCATTTATTCATTTGGACGGTTTTTCTGCCAAAGCTTCTTTACTTCGGAGTTTGGTTCATTCTCATAAATGTCATTGTGGAGATAGGACTAACAAGTTTATTTATAGCATTATCATAAAAACCTATACACATTAATATAGAATTAAAGTTTTATTGTAATAATTCGTCTCTAAAATACTTTTGGAAATTGGCGTTTTTGGCGGCCTTTTTATCGTAGGCTTGGTTGAATTGACGCTCTTGTTTCCATGCTGTTTTTTGAATGTTATAAGCCTTCTGGTCCCTCGCATTCAACAAATGCCTGTCTTCAGCGGCTATCACGGTACCTTGGCCCTCTGATAATTCCCTTTCTGGAGGTAAGTTTTGTCTGAAGTATCTTTGTAAACTCCTGTGACCCAATACTTTACCTGTAGGTAAAATCAACTCGAATCCATTTTGTATTATAGCACCGGATTCATTTTCAGGAATTTGATCGTCAGAATCATACTCACCTTCATCACCTGAAATATCTTCCCATTCACCATCATTAGCATTGCTATCATCAGCCTTAACATAATCATTGTACGTTGTTGAAAAATCATAGAACTCTGATATCTCAAGCTTCTCGTCTTCACTTTCGTACGGTATTCTCATATGTCTTTTGACCTTCATATGCTCTCTAACGGCTTCGATGTTTTTACCTTGATAGTTACAGCATAAGCAAACGTTACCAAATCCTATCTTTTCTCCTAAGTAATTGACTAATCCAACTTTGTCTACGAGATATTTGGCTTCAGGCACATATAAACCATGCTTCTGGTACATGTGTTCAATATTACCATCAACATCCTCAAAGTTAGCTTTTTCCTTCTGATTACAAAATAAACAAGTTGTTGGTGCAAGCTCAATTTGATTCTTCACTTTTTCCTTATACATATTGTCTTCAATTTGTTCGGCAGTCAACTCATCGTTGTTGTCAATCTTCTCCTCTGGCAATTTCAAAGGTTCAGTATTTAACTCATCAGTTCCTTCGTGATTAAAAATCTTTTCGTCCTGCTGTTGTTGCATAGCTTTTCTAGCTGTCTCTAAAATCTTCCTCTTCTGCTCTGCTATTTCTTCTTTCTTTCTTCTTCTTTCCTCCTTTTTGGTAAGCTGGGTGGAATCAGACTCTATGAGGGTAGCAACCTTGGATTTGAAAGAGGCCTCATCGATAGCTGGTAACTGAGCAACTCTTCTCTTTAAGTTGTATCTATGCCAGTCGCCCTTCATATGCTCCCTTTGGTTGGTGGCATCTTCGAAAGCCAAATTACAAGAATTACAAGTGTACATTATGCTTCTGGATGAGTTCTATAATTTTTTTTTGAGATGAGATGAGGTCGCGATTCCAAGATAATTTCTAAACTAATCCCCCCATGTCCAAACACACAAACGAAGTGTTCAAAAAGGACATCATACCCTCTGTTGTTCAAACAGTAAGGGTTTCTGGTGGATTGAAGGCACAAGATATAGGTTTTCATAACACATTAGACCACGCTTTAGATACCAAATCTTCAAAGGTATCATCAAAGCTCATTGGTGTCGCAAATGACATAATTGAGTCTACTGTCAGTGGTTTCGGTTCTGAAGTCAACGAAATCTCTTTGGATGATGATAAAAATCTCGAAGCAAAAAACTGGAAGACCATTTCGAACACTTTAGATAATCTATTTGAACGTACGGATGCCCTCTTCGATGAAATAAAATCTAAATCTGACAAGCTCGATGGATATAAAAATTTCACTTATTTAGAGGAATCTAACAACATTTCTAGGGATGAGAGCAAGGACATCGGGAAGAAAATAGAAAAACCACAATTGAAGTTTAAACACCCGGTAGATAACCTGGAATCAAATCCATTCAGACCGAAAATCACGGAAAAGCCCAATTTTGTTGTACCTTTCGATGAATCTGTAAAACTAGTCCAACCAGAAAAATCCGAAGACTCAGAAAAAGTAGATCCTCCTTTTTATCCACATCCTTATGAATTTGAGATTGATAATCAACCGTATCCAGACTCGATTTTACAAAAAAGCGTTCCTATTCCTCCAAAGCTGTGGAAAGAGAATTCTGCCGAGTGGGTCGACAAGCCACATCAATTGAACAGTTTGATAGAAGATTTGAAAGGTCTGAGTGAAATCGCTGTGGATTTGGAGCACCATGACTTCAGATCCTACTATGGGTTAGTCTGCCTTATGCAAATTTCAAATCGTGAAAAGGACTGGATCGTGGATACATTAGCATTGAGGGATCAGCTTGTGAAGCTCAATACTATTTTTACAGATCCAAAAATTATAAAAGTATTCCATGGAGCTTTCATGGATATTATTTGGTTACAGAGAGACTTGGGCCTCTATATTGTATCATTGTTTGATACATATCATGCATCAAAAAAATTAGGTTTCCCAAAATTTTCCTTGGCCTATTTATTGGAGGAATTTGCAAGTTTCAAAACCTCCAAAAAGTACCAATTGGCTGATTGGAGAATAAGGCCTTTATCTAACGCTATGTTAGCATACGCAAGATCAGATACCCACTTTTTATTGAATATCTTTGATCAATTGAAAAACAAATTAATAGATCATGGCAATGAAAAACTACAGAACGTTTTATATGAATCTAGAAAGGTCGCTAAAAGAAGATTCGAATACACAAAATTCAGACCGTTGACCCCAGGTAGCCATGTCACTTGTCCTGTCATGGCATCAAATCCCCAGCAGCCGTACTTGTCTATTGTGATACAGTACAACATTCCTTATCACATCAAGCCAGTAGTAGAAGTTCTTTACAACTGGAGAGATCGTGAGGCCAAAGAATTGGATGAGTCTGTTAGGTACATCATGCCAAATCAAGCATTGGCCTTGTTGGCTACGTTGTCTCGACCTGTTGACTCCAAAAAAATATTGAACCTTCCGACTTTCGTTACTGAGTCTATGCGTAAAAATTGTGATGAACTTAGTGAATTAATAAATGTAACTTTGAATCAATTGGAAGAAAATGACTGGAATCTTGTGGATAAAGCTAGTAGTATACAGGATACAACACAAACATATAGTACGAATTTAATCAGCGGTAATTCATCTGCTGAGATCGGGTTGCAAAATAAGATTTTTGAGCAGCTCCTCGAGGAGAATATAAGTTTATGGACTGAACAGCTGTCTCCTGAAGTGAAACTGGATACTTCCAGACTTTTTGGTAATGAAGAAAGCAACGTACTTGGTGTCAAGTTCAAAAATCAAGCTGTTCGTGTTTCAATTGATCAAGTGCCTCAAAGAACTATAATTAAGTCTGAGAAATTTAAGGAGTTCGAAGACTTGAAATCTGACATACCCGAGAAGAGAGAAAAAGATTCTGAAAATGTGAACGAAGACCGAGAAGCTAAACCTAAACATGATAAAGATGGAAAGTCAGGGATACCCCAAAACAACGTCAAAGAGAATCGGGACGATATTATTACACTCAAACAACGCAAAGAACAAACTCACAAAAGGAAGATTCGCAATGAAGACGAAGAAGTGTTCGATTTCTCTAATTCCCCTGATTTCATGAACACTCTGAAGACCGAAGAGCCGTTGAAGAAGAGGAAGAAATTCGACCCTTACTCAAAGTCGAGTAGCGGTCCGAAGGCGGCAAGAAAAGGAAATCAATTCCACTCAGGAAGGTCGGCTACATTCAAGAGGTAATGTGAATTTTTCAGTCTATAGCGAACAATAACATACACAAGCAATAAAATACACATAAAGCTGTACTCCATACCCGTAGCAACTTTTGTACCTCTCAAAAAAGAAAAGATCGAAGGCTTTCTTCAGATAAGGAGTTCTTCCAATAGACACGATTTGTACTCCCGAAAACGCATTCTTGTGCCACCATTATTTTGTGAGTCCTAGACAGTTACAAGGAACACAAGTAATACAACTTCGTTATTCTTAAACTATTACTGAAATAAGTTCTATATTTTTCTTAGATAATCTGACAATCTCTCATATTGAAATTTGCAACCATTTTTGAGGGTGTTTTTCGCAATTGAGATTGTGAATTTGACGCTTTGACAATGATGCATGATTTTATATTTCTGATACAGTTTTCAAGTTTTCTTTATTCATTTACTCATATATAAGAGCTAAAGTGAATTCTTTCTTAATTCCGTAAGAAAATAATGTTTTTGGTATGTGTACCCTTTGTATCTGCGATGAGACTAATCTATTCTTCTAGCCATAAGTCTCCACGAAACATCCGTGCGAAAATTGTATGTCTCATTTCAAATTCTATTTAGCTAACACGACTATGTATATAGCTAGTTTACGTTTTATTCGAATCAACGAACGACTTTTAAATAAGTTCTAAACGAATACAATATATATAAAGGCTGAATTAAACTGACGAACTATTTAACTTTTCTGTATTATAGAGTATTTGAAATTTCCCTAAAACGAATTTGCATTCATTCAAGGCGGGTGCAAATTCTTCGTCGAAAATACTGCACGTTAGGTCAACCATAAAGCGTATTGATTCTCTTTCCACTCTCTAATCTCTGTGCTTCCCTAATCAATTATCATTTCTATAGATATTTCTTTGCAGTTCATGAAATACGGGAGAACTAAGTCTCCTTCAAAAAACAACAACTGAGCCAAAAAGCTTTCATTGATGTTAGATATTTTCAGTGACAACTTTGTGCTAACGAAACGGTTCACTTAAAATCTTGGACTTCTAATAGTATTCTAAAATAAGAAGAAATCTGGATTTATTGGTTTCAAATGAGGAGAGAACTATGGAGAAACGAAAAGGTATTGGGGACTTGTACCTTTGCTTGATACTGTTAATAAACGTTGCAATTTGCTGTGTGTATCTTTAAATATTCAATAAATAGTACACGATTGGTTTGGATACATGTGGTTTCTCTAATCTGATAACTGAATAATACGTGATTACTTCCTTAAGAGTCTACCATAAGCAAAAAAACTTCAGAGATTTCGGACTTCGTTCATAAATATAATTAAAGCATACATCCTCAAAATATAATGAAACAAAAAAAAAATTAATCAACTATATTAGATCCAGTAGTACATTTTGCGAAAGCTCTGGAGAAATCCAATACCAATAGGAGTCGAATGCTATTCATTTCTGTTATTACTGAAATGAAATTCGTTGGCTTCTAATTCTTCCTGTGGAATAGTTCACACTATCCCTCTGAATCCTCTTACACAATTTCTTCGTAATATCCATCCATGATGAAAACTCAAAAGTATGCATGAAATCTTCAATGCCCTTAGAAAATCAACTGAAAACGCAACACACAATACCTACTTATACTATCAATTCGAGCATGAAGTATATCTTCGACAGAACAACGATCTGTTCAAACACGGAAATGCCAGGATCTGTTAGGGCTATACATAATAACATATAATTCAGCTATTTTACTCATACAAAAACTTAATCATTCTAAACTTGTCTCCCCCGTGTGAACTAATTTTCTTTGGGTTAACGAAATTTCTTTTAAATAAGCTTTGTCACTCAATAATAACAATTTAACCTTCATCAAATACGTACATAATCCTGAAAAATTACTTCTCACAACCTACGTTACTCCAATAACCTCACTCAACTTACAGATCGCTCCTGACTTTGTAACTGGATTGGGAATGTCTCAGGACATTGATGTCACTAATTCAGTATTGAATTTAAAAATTGATTTACAACATCAAATTAGAGTCACAGAACAAAATAGAATTAGAATTGAAAATTGTCCTTCACAAGTGTTCAGCCTAGACTATGAGACTTAGTTATCAAAATTAACAGTAGAACTCACATGATAGAAACCAGGCTTCAATGAATGAAAAATATGTGAGTCCCATCAACTAGATCTTTTAAAATTGTAGGATCAATAATTAACAAATGAATAATGGAACACCTAACGACACATTAGAGAGTTCAACCACGACAACACCAAAATGGGGCATATACTTTATGCTTTACTCTCTACAATTTTAAAGTAAGTTCTAGCTCGCAAGTCAATTCTTTCATATAACAAAAATCAAGTAGAAAGATAACGAAACGTAAATCATGTTAGCAGTGCCTATATAAAAGGGGGGAACTTTTAGTTCAAAAAGATTTCAAGATATGTCTACCAACGAAATAAGCGTTGATTTTATACACAAATACAGGAAACGGTATACTTCAAGATTAGTAAATAAAAGAATATCAACGCGTGGTTTTAGTTGCCTGTAAGAAAAGATAAGTATTATTTGCTGTTCATCTATAAGCAAGTTACAAAGCCTTCAACAGCATTTCATGATGCTAGTTATTCTTCATTCTGCACACTGCGACTTTGCTTAGATGACAAGCGCTACCCCTGTGGGAATTAAACAGAACTTAATGCCCGAATCTAAAGAACGGTCCTTGTCAAAAGGAACAACGATATTTCTTACACTGCTTGCAACTCCAGAGCTGGAGCTAATTCTATTATTCGATGGGTATTCCACAAAGTTAAATCTGTTCAGTCAGAACAGGGTACTAAGAATGATCGTATGAGTTCCTATAGACAAAAAGGTATAAAGTTTCTACATTGAGATTCATTCAATCCATACTTTACTTTGGTACAGTTCATAACAATAAAGTTATTCAATGGATATGTTGAATGTGCGGAATTGTAACATTTTATAAACTCCATAGTACTGTCTTTATTTACACTCATACATAACGTCTTCAAAAGTGTATCGATAAATCTTCGCAAAATACTCTCATAGATGCTTTTGTCACTCAAAATCGGGCTGGCTCAAAAATTTGTGCAGTTAGGGAACTGTTTGCTGTTACACTCATGGTTCTTAGCTACTTCGATCACTTCGTACTTAGTGCTATTCTGTGTTAACGCCCATTTGCCTTTAGTTGCATTTCATAACTAAAACATTTAACTTGGGTATATCGAATAAGCATGAACTTAAATTCAATATTCATAAGAATTGATGATAGAGTACTTAATTACAGGAACCAGTATTTAGCGGAACTTGAACATCCCACAAAGCTGAATGCTTCTTGATTTATTTCAACATAAATTAGAAATGCATAGTTTAACTTTGAGTCAATACACATTCGGATATATAATAATTCCCTTGAGTTGTGAAAGGCGTTGTACGGAAAGAATAAGTGGATGCTTAAGCTATTCACAACTTCACGACCACGCAAGTGGATGAACAAGAGGTTCATTCTCAGATGTCATATCATCATTTTTTATGTAAAGCCTTGACCTACGATAAGTAATGAATAATACTCTTTCAAGTCAGCTTACAGTTAATTAACAGATCAACAAAGGGAATTCTTTTATGGGAATTTAAATGATATATTATTGGCTATTCTAGGTAGTAGTGAGTGTCCTCGAAAAATACCTTAGTCCCGTTAAGTTTTATTTAATTCTTTAGATACAAGTAAGTAACACGTTCCCTTCAGAGTATCACACCAGAGAACATTCAATTGTATATCCTCTTTAGCTTTTTGCAAAGAAATCATTGAATTATAACGAGCTACTTACTCTCCAAATACTGAGCTTGTGAGTTGACCACCATCGACACACACCTTGTATTATGAGTGTTTTTCTGGCATTAAGTATTCAAGCATCTGTCTACACTGCAGCATTTTCAATTTAATTGGAGTAGCTTAAGAGGTTGAGCATTTACGGTCAGGATAACCTCTATTATGTTTGTGAACTTACGAGTCTAGTTATGAATCCTTAAGCATAAAAGGGTGACTATAGGACACGTATTATTAGGTTCACCGGAGCTAGCAATTGACTTTGAAGTATTAGACAACCCTGGTAAGTTCACTGCTTGTGTAGTTACACATTGTATCCTTGCTTTATAATTGAGGGCATCAATTTCATCAAATATTACAATTACGGATCTCATATTGGTTGACTGAGCAATTAATTTCAGTGGACTCCATTTGACGAAGATATATATTTCTATTTAGACACATCCTTGCTGGACTGTCTTGTTATCTCTGGCATGTGTCGGGATTCTATACATATACCTTATCAAATACCGATGAAGCAAGTAAGGGAACTTCAACACTAAGTAACATGTTGGGCTTTGAGGTAACATCGCATGGCTAGCAGTTGTGGAAGTCGATCAACTTAATTCCAATTCTTCAGAAAGGGTAGATTTGTTAGCTGAAGGTGAAAATGATTTTTTGGTTTGCTATCAACAATTTCAATTAGGAAGTACAACAATTGAATCAGAGTCAATGTGCTGACACCCAGTTCGTAATTTTGAACCTCTTGAACTAATTCTTATACTAATCTTTTAAAGCTTAAGGAGGTTATTTTTCTTCAACATAGAATATTTTCGTTTCTGTTGTGCAATTTATCACACTTACGTGGTGAATGTTATTGATGAACTTGCCTTTCCTGGTTCAATTTATAGCTATTCGTATCACTAGATGAATTTCCCTAGTATCACATTGTATCTGGTAGATTTGATGTCATTCATAGCTGTTTTTGAGGAAGCAAAATTTTTTAAAAAAGTAGTTCAGCTGCTTATTGTATGAATTTCAAAGAATTTCGAAAAGTATAGGAGGTGAGGTTGTGCTTTACAAGTTCAATGTTCTGCTTTTCTCATAATTTGAGTATACTTAGAGAAGAAGTGATTCTACAGGTCTTTTTTTTGTACCTTGATGTAAAGAGTTTGTAATGTGCTCTTATATAAGTTTTTTGGTGAATGATTTTCTCACTTCAACAGAATACCTTCAAGTTGGATTAGTATGAGTTATTTTATAGAGGATCAATTTGATGCTTTACGTTAGTATTTAAGGACTTGTTGACTAGATATAGTTGACATCTTTACCAGAGAATATTGGACAAATAAAAAAGAAGCTGAATAGGAAAAGTATTTTATTTATCGTGTTTCTAAGGAAGGGTATGGAAGTAGATAGAAAGTCAATTGTTTTAGACAAAAGATCTTAAAAAGTGAAAAGGCTAGTTAATTCAAAGTTGGCTATCTTTAAAGAATCAGGATGTTAAAATTCTCTTCTTGTTAAATAATTTGCTATTTGTGTAAATCTGCGTTCACTGCAGTGTTGGTCATTTCAGAAGGAATGATTGGGTATAAAACCTCGAACTAAGAGTTCAGTGTCAAGTCTAAAGAAATTGCAAGAGAAGATTTGTGATAGAAATAATTCTTACTTTATCTACCGGGACTTGCTAAAAGAGAGAGTTATTCGGAGAGCTATAGCATAAGTGACTTTATCACATTGTTACTACTCTCACGAACCGGGAAAGCTTAAGATGTCAATTTACCTATCTGCGGTTCATTTTGGTTTTTTTGGGCTTGGTCTTGGTCATTTCAGTGTCTTTAAGTGGCTGAAGTCAAGATAGGAGACTTTTTTGTTTCTTCTAGCTGAAAATTCGAAGGACTTGTAAAAGAGGGCCTGTTATATCATCAATTATGCTGACCCCTACTTTTGATAGAAGCTTCTGATAAGCTTCAACTTATCCAGCTCCTTATACATACTTATTGTAATTCTCGTATTCATTTTAATCTCCTTATCTGGAATCTCTCTTCGTCGGGTGGCTTCCCTTGTGGTGAGATTGTAAAGTGCACTCCTGTTGGTTGTTTTTCGCAGCCATACCGCTTTTTGAGGTAAAGAATAAATATTTTAGGGTGCGTAGTAGTTTGCAATTTTATATTCTTAGATAGCATCAACTATTGACATCAGAAGAATACAGCTTAGAAGCATCATCACGTGTAATGGACTTTCGTTTTTGGTACTCGAGGGTTGAATCCTTTTGAATTACAAACAATGAATAAGGTATATCTCGTGACCAACTCTTTTATTAAATATGTGAAAATGACAAATTGGAAAGGAAAGTAACTTTGAACCCCAATCGAATAATTCCTACCATATCATAAAATCAGACTAATGACATAACAGTAAAGGCATTATTTAGAATAAGTTTATATTGAGCAACTCTTTTTCAATCTTGATCCATTGCAAATGGAAGCATCTTGTCAAGTGTGGTGGTTTAAAAAATAGTTGACACGTTACTCTTGTTTGCTTAAATAGTCTACAAGATTGGAGACGAAAACGGTTGCGGGAAATAACACAAGGATGAAGGTATGGGAGTAGGGAAGTCTTGAAGAGTGGGTCACCAGGAATATATTGAGAAAATACTTTCATGAATTCTTCGTTTGTTTAGGGCATATAAGAGTAACTCGACTAAGAGAGAAAGAAAGAAAGAAAAGGGGACCGATTGAGATTGAAATTGGCTTTAAAGCTCCTACTAAATAAAGTCTTCGGCATTTCTTGAGGAGAGGTGTCCAGTACTGTATATCTAGAAATTTATTCATTCTTTAAACACTAACTTAGTCTTCATCGTCACTGACATCGTCCTTATAACCGTGTTTACGGATGTCACCTAATCTTTTTCTGGCAGCGCTAAGCTGATTTTCAAGTTTCAAGATTTCCACTTGCTGTTCCATTTCAACCGTTTTACCCTCGTAAGGAGTCAATTTACTCAAATCTATATCGTTGTGAGAATTCTCGTTGGTATCCAATAACTCCTGGACCTTGGAAACCAACGATTTACAAGCAGAGGATACAAGGCTAGAAGCGGTTTCCAAGTTGTCCTGGGTTTTGGATACAAAATTAGCTTTGACCCTGGAAGCTGCTACCAACTGAGCAGTGGAGGCAGCGACTTCATTGGATGCAACAATCAACTGCTCGTGAGAATTCTTGTCGTGAAGGACGCCATCAGCTGTTTGGATTAAAATGTTTGTTGCACCCGCAACCGCTTTAGAAGCACTGATTAAACCTTCAGTCCACCTATTGTTTTTCTTGTAGAAATCAGTACGCGTCTGTTCCCCTTTACCTCTACTGACAATTTCTCTTTGAGATTCTGTAGCAGCTTTGATCAAAGTGGAAACACAATTTATTACAGCTTGAGCAGCATTCAATATGGCTCCATGAACTTCCAAAGTGGCACCAGTTATATTTGGATCAGACAAGAGACCTTCCAAGAACTTAGATGCGGTTTGAACAGTTTTGGCAGTTTGTGACATTTCGTCGTCCACCATTTTATCTAAATTACCCAGGGCGAAATTGATACCCTTCGTGGATCTTAGTTTTTCAACTCTAGCAGTGAGAAGCTGCAAACTGCTTTGCAATTGCAAGTTCGAATCGATAACTTTGTCAAGTTTGTCATTCTCATCTTCGTATATGTCCAAAGCCTTCGAGGTGATTCCCAGGAAATACCTTTCCGCATCATCCAAAACATCTGACAATAGCTCCACAACATCGTCTTCAACCTCTTTTGGCACTGCTCTTGAGATTCCTTTTAAGTTGAGCATGAGATCATTTAGTGTTGTTGTCAATTCAGAACTCGTCAAGATGATGGCTGAGTAACTTGAATCGTCTTCGTAAGAACTTTTCCCGTCAACAATGAAGTCGTTGAAAACAGTAGCGAAGTCAGATGCCAAATCAGAACAAGCTTCAGTAACCGTTAAAACGTACTCTGGAGAAGCATTCAAATTACCGGCCTGAATAGTGGATTCCAAGTCAAGCTTGGTGGCTTGGATTCTTTTGATATTGTTGCTCAAGAATAAATCAATCAAAGATCTAAATTTCTCGATATTTCTCAACAAGATGTGATCTACTTGAGCGTTTATAATATCTTCTTGATCGTCTTTGGCTAAAGCAAGCTCTTTCAATGCACTTTCCAATGACTCGTGAGCAATCTCTAAATCAAGATCCTTTTCCTTGAGTCTCTCTTGCAATGTTTCAGGAGCAAATTGGCTCAATTTACTGTCTCTTTCTTTTAATTGATTCTTGAGATCATCCATTTCCTTTTGATGAGTCGCCATGATGCCACTCAAATTCATTGATTGCAACTTGCCAGACTCATTCACCTGAGTATTTAATTCTCTTAACTCAGTTTGTAATTTTTCGATTTCTTGATCCTTTGAACCTCTCAATCTATCAAGATCCAATCTTGCCCTATCTCTTTCACGAATTAAATCAGCCAATTCGAGATTCTTTGCTTTCAAGTCCTTTTCGAACTTCTCTCTTTTTTGGATGGACTCTTGAGCGCTACTAATCTTTTGTTGGATCTTCTTAAACCTTGATAATAAATCCAAATGTTCTTGACGTAACTTGGAGTACAACTTGGCTAATGATTCATACTTCTTAGCCCAGTTGTTGATCTGATCTTCAAGATTTTTTATTTGTTCATCCTTGGAAGCTACTTGCTGTATTGCATTTTCGTTTAATTGCATCAACTCAGTTTCCAAAGTCTTTACCCTGGAGTCATATTGTTGTAATAACAGCTGGTCATTGTCGTATTGATTCTTAAACATGATCAAATCATGTTCCAACTCAGAGACTCTGGATTGTTGCTGTTGTGTTTGCTGTTGTTGTAACATTTGTTGCTCTTGCAAAAATCTCTGTTGCTGGTCCTTCTGTTGTTGCTCAAATGCTTGTTGCTGAGCAAGTTGATCCTGGAGCTGTTGCTGACGCTGCAATTCTAACTCATGTTGGTATCTTTTTATCTGATCAGCTAACTGCTGGTCAAACAGTCCCGTCTGCTGAAAAAAGATCAGATCTGTTGCAGGTGGTTCAGCAGGAGGTTCATACACAGATGTTGGTTGAGAAGATATTTGAGGAGTGGAATTTTCAGTAGAAGGAGCTACCGATCTAGGTGCTGAAGGAGCACCATCACCTCCATCTACTTTCAAACTGGGAGGAGAGCTAGGCAATCTTGGAATAGAAACTAAAGTGGTCAAAAATTTGATAGAGTTGCAATCTGTGAAAAAATCTCTCAATACAAAGTGTTGTGAATCAAACCTATCGAACAATGCTTGCAAAGCGTCATCGTCGCCCAATTGCTGGTACAATGCCCTCAACATAGAGGTGCAAAACTTATAAATTCCATAAGCTTCACTAATCAATGGAACTAAAGCACTAACTTTACATAAGTTGTTTGGGGTTTGGCTGATAGTAGCAAAGATCAATTTTTGCAAATCTTCGATAGCGTCTTGTAAATCCATCAATTGCAAAATTGAATCGTACCCCTCATTGGGGTCATTAACAGCTCTCAAAGAGATGTATTCTTCGTATTCGAACATACCATTGAAACTAGGATTATTTCTATGAAAATCCAATTTTTTCATGATGTATTTGACATACTGATTGATTAGCCTACCATAACCAGAGCCCTGAGAAGGAAATATAGAGCCCAAAGAACCAATAAAATCTCTATTTCTGTAGCCATCTTTTAAAGTATTCGGATGTCCTTCTTGTAATACTTTATGAATCATGACCAAGGATTTAAACAATTGCACATCATCACTCTGGAGAGGTTGGACTTTGATAGCATGCCAAAAAGCTCTAGAGTTCTTATGGTCCCAAGTATAAACAATACAGTTTCGGACGTGCTTTCTCTTTGGAGGTACCTCCTCTTGATTACAAGCTTTTTTTATACTAGTTTGAAGGTCAACTTCAGCCCTACTCATATTGATTACAATTGACCAAGAATTTTAGGGGTAAGAGTGGATAATCTGGGAATTTCGATTTTGGTTCGCGACTAGTCAAGCCTCGAAAAGTGACTATAATTGAACATCGATTTTACGTGTCTGATTTCTTTATAATTTAACGGTATATACGAGTGACTTCTTTTATGATACTTTTAAACAAGTAGGCTATATATGTTACAGAAGTGAAAATTAAAATATCTCAATTAAATCCACACGCACATTATTTCTATTAGCATTTATGTTACTTAGGACCTTGGCTTGTACTTGGTTTTACCAAAATCGAAAGGTAAATACTTGTATTTAATCATGTGTTGGATTTGTCTTCTCATTGTCAAAGTGAACAAGATTATAAAGTACATCAACAAAATTGGCCAGAATACAGGAATATCAAAGATGGAAAATAATGTAGTGAATATAGCAGCCACAACTGCTCTGGTAGCAGTGTACCAGAATTTGAATTCTGGTAACCTTCTAATGAACGGTCTGAATTCTTCTTCTTGTTCATCAACAGGAGCAGCGTCGTCTTCGCCTAAACCTTCTTCGATCGACTCACTTCTTCTTTCCTGTTCCAAAGAAGGGTCGAACTTAGGTGTTAAGAAGGCTAAAAGTAAGTTCAAAAGGTAGATTCCCAAAGCATAGCATACAATATACCAACCTTGAGAAAATACAATACGTAAGATGAAGATGAACAAAAGGGAACCAAATCCTACCCATCTATAAAGGGTATGAGGAACAGATTGATCAATGAACTTTTGGTATGTAACAACAAACTTCTGAAGCTCCAAATAGGCCTTTGAATCTTTCGCCTTGTCCCACACGTTTTCCATTATATCGAATGTAAGGGCTATGTGAACAAACTAGTTTGAGGAAAATCAATTTTTATAAAAAATTCTCGACGCGATTTTCTGTCTATACTTTATATTGACCTCTATGTACAAATTGATTTATATTTACATCATGATAAAAAGGCTTCTTTAGTTCTACCGATGATTTTTATTTCTTTATTAGCATTGTCAAACTTTCTAACCACGGTGATATTTTTAGGGACCTTCTTAGGATCTATGTCACTGACAACAGTACCCTCTACAGATTCTGATAATACTGATGGTAAGTATTGGGAAGTTAAGGTGGCTTGTTCTGCAGTTGTGAAGATAAGTGGAGTACGAATTAAAAATGTTATAGCTTTCTTATCTTCATTTTTGATCAACTTATTCAGGTAGGAACCCAATTGATTGATAATTCTTGTTCTTTCTTGTAATCTCTCTTCTGGCTTTAAATACTCACACAAGTCTCCCTTAGTATCGATAGTTACCTTAGAGTCAACGTTTTCAACTAAGGCGACATAGTCGGCTTTCAAGTCACTGAACTCAGATTCGGAGATTTCGCCACTTCTGGTCCTCAATTTGAGACTGTGGATAAAGTTGAAAGTGGCCTGTAAAGATGCTTCCTCTACTGTTTGCCCCAATCTCTGTAACTTGTAAATGCTCAATAACCTGTTGGTAATAACTTCCAATTGTCCAGCATCTTTCAAATCTATGAATTCAGATAACTGTGACTGAATTTTTTCCAATTGAATTGCTTCTTTTTGTACTCTCTTGGCTTCCCTTTTTTTCAATTCTGGTTGTTGCAAGAATTCTTTTCTCGACATACGAGATTCTTCCTGTGCAGCCTCTTCAGGGTTAGTTATCTGCACATAACCAAATCTCCTTATTCTTGGTTCAAAATGAGGAGTTGGGAGCTTCAAGTCTTTCTTTAATGCAATACCCACATACTTACGTAATGGATGGAAAGGATCATAGTAAAATCTGACATAACCTGGCTCCAAAGCGAAGATGGTATGGTCTTTTCCGATACCGGTATTTTCACCTGGATGTATCTTTGTACCCCTTTGTCTCATTATGATTTGTCCTGGCTTCACGAAGTTACTTTCATGAACCTTTGGGCCTAGCCTTCTACCTGCAGAGTCATTTTTATTGGTCTTAGAACCAGAGACTTTCTTTGTTGCGGTACGCTTCTGTGTCAAGTTGATCAAAGAGTACCCAAGAGTATTGGATTCACCCGTCAAACTACTACGTATGGCGCTCACCGTGCTTCTGAATAAAGACATCTATGCAATACTTAACCTGTGAAGTGAAAAATTTTAGACATAAAGTTCGCGTGAGAGGTTCTGAATTATACACGTAATACGAGGGTGGTAGCGTAAAATGAATCCCGGAGAAATTTTACATTAATGTTACATATCTATAAAGTACCTCAAAGTGATACATTGGCATAAATAGAGTCGACAGATGATTTCCAGGCTTGATACACGTCAGCACCTGCTTCTTCCCAAAGAGATCTCAATTCTGATTTTTCAGCTGATTCGACTACCTCGGATGTTTTCCTACAAAGATCTACAATCTCTGATTTTTGATCTGAAGGTAGGGATTCCCAAGCTTTAACATTCTTGTTGACGAACTGAATTACGTTATTTCTATAGGGTTTTGGCAATCTCTTATCGTCTTGCTTATGAATTCTTTCAATATCTATTAAACCAGCTAATAAAACAGCATATACAAGTATTTCATTTCCTTCGTCTGAATCTAAGTAGTCAGTTTCTATGCTGTAAGTGAAGGTTTCTTTGAATTTGGGAAAGGGTTCATCCAACCCTACTGAATAGGCTAGCACGTCACAAGAAATATCATCTTCGAATAGTTCAGGTCCGAAAGCCCCCATCTTTGAATCCCTAAATGCAAGAACTCTATCGGATTTTTGGGGGATCTCCTCCGGTATTTATAGCCAAGATATTTTTAGAGAATTTTTAAGTACTTTACGAGGAGGGACGCAAAATCTCTTGATTGAGGACACTTTTTGTTCTGGAAAATTGATTTGGTGGCTGAAGGTTATCAGCCCCATCCCAATCAGGTGTTTTCCGTTATGAGTCTATATCTGGGGGAGAAGAACACCGTTGAATTTACTTCCTAAACCAGGTGCGGTGTGCTGCCATGTTACATCGCTAGAAGTGAATTCTATGCTCAATAGTTTATATTTTACGTCATGCGTTATTAAGGTTTTTCACTTTTGTAGTTACTATAATTTCGTAAACATTGCTCTTCGAATCAAACTGGGCCCTTTTAGGTTTGCTCAGGGGTATTCCAGATTACTCTGCGCTCCTGTGTTCACGGAGACTTGCCCTGACTTATTCTTCTCTGCTTTTTACCCGATAGATTGTACTCTGAAGGCTGTATTATTTAGGTTTTGAATTCTGCACATTTCATCTAAAATTGTTCGCAGCCCTTGACCATAATCAGTTACGATTACTCTCTGTCGGGTTAACAAATAGAAGCCACCATAAGGAAATCGAGAACAATAGTATCAGTTTTGGGCACACAAAAGTGCTATAATTAGAGGTGGAAAGCTATAATAACACAAGGAATTATTTTTCTATGAATAAACTTCGAAAACTCAACTCCCAGCCTAATGGTGAATAAACACCACAGATAAAGTAATGAAGTAACTAGTTAAAGCCACCAAAGTTTAATAATACGGGTAATTTAGAAAAAGAACCAGCAGTTTATAGTTCCTACAACCTTCGATTGGATCATCAGTTTTGTATCGGTTACTATTTTTAGCCTCTCTTACCGTCAGAATTTTGCCCGCTATATTGTACCCTGCACGCATCGTTTATCTTGATCGAAACAAGACATCCGAATGGGGGACCTTAGAAAGTTTATAAGCGTTTGATTCATTGTTCGGCTTCTACTGTTAAGATTTCCTTTAGTTAAAGAATGCTGAAGATCATTTCAGATGTCTAAAAGTTCTCGTGTAAGATTAACGATGATGAGCTTGAAAGCACAATTTAGTACGTCATTACTAGTAAATATAGAAAACTTCCGTAAATAATTATTCCAAAATAAGACAGGTTCTATTTTTGTATTCGAGAATCTTACATATGGAATCGCCGGTACAGGAGGACACAATGATAAGGAAGGACATTCCTTTTACGGAATTTATTCTTCCCGAAAAGAGCCTACACATAGGTTGAGAGTTATTACTAAACTGTGAAGTGAGCCGTACGCGTCTTGCATACTCAAAATTCCTTCACGATTGTTTCAACTTACTAAGAGAGACAATCCTGTGTGTGACTTGAGAGCTTCAACATGAATGCGCTAAATTTAGCAAAACCTCCAAGGCTGCGCAGGATACAATCTTCTAAAGGTTGATTTTATGTTAACTTATTCAGTGTTGCTACTCCAACTGCCGAACTTCCACGAAGAACTTGTGGCTTTCATAAAGGCTGCTGTAATTCTATTGCTGGGTACTGGATTAATGCGTGCATTTTTTGATTTGAAGTAAAAGACGAGAAATCCCTACGCATCAGAAGATTATCTTGGGAAATTTGAACTGACTTTTTTCTACCTTGAAGCAGGTGTGTCTTTCAATCTTCTTTCAGATACACTCAAACTTCACACATTCCGGTTCAGTATGTTTATTATGTAGAGAGGTTGGACTATTTCTTGTTTCCGATCGCCAAATTATGCTCCACCACTCAAAATAGAGGTTTTGGTCTAACAGTTTGGTCTCATCACTCCACGTACACAAGGACTGCAACAACCATATTGGATTTGGGGAGGAGTACTCAATTTTTTGCAGCCATAAGTAGAGTGCACATAAATGAACTGGCAGAAGACTTGCCGCGTTTTCGACACTGAAATAATCGGTTTGATTTTGCCATAGAACCTTTGCCTGCATCAACATGTTGAATAGATTCAATACGTGGGAAGTAGCAGTGTTGATTTCTTTGGGAGCATATATCCTTGGTTATTTTTTCATAGGTAATCCATTAAGACTAAGTTCACATCTAGCTGAACATCTCGTGATCATACCTCAACCCTACTTGGAAGCCCTACCTCCAACATCGCTTGAAAAGTTGGCGTATGTTCAGTATGCCACTAATCTCCGGTATTTAGAATTAGCAGTTCACAATTTCAAACTCTTGGAGAAAGCCTCGCCCAAAGGAGACTTAGTGATCTTGTATAATGATAAGTTGGCTAGTAGCGAGACTGCAAAAGAGTTCCACCAAATTCAAAAATTAGCGGGTGATAAAATCAAGTTAGAAAGTATCAAAGTAATTTCTGGATCTGGAGATGACAGTATCTGGAAGGACTCTTTAACGAAACTTCACATCTTCAACTTGGAGTATGATAGATTGATTTACTTTGATGCTGATAGTTACTTGATTAATTCTGACATTGACTTGCTTAATCGCCCTCAGAACTTGAACGAACTTTTCAACTTGCCTGTGGATGTCGATATCGCTATGCCACAAGCATACTGGCTTTCAAGCCAAGCTCTTTCTTCGAGGAAACTTACTGCTCCAGAAGATGGGGTTTCAGAGAATCAAAACCCGAGACCAATTTTATGTGATAAGCACAAATTTGAAAACAGAGACAATTTTTTCGGATCCCATGTTATAGTCTTAAGACCCAATCAGGAAATGTTCAAAGAGCTTGTCAAATATATCGATAACCCTTTTTGGTGGTATATCACCTCGAGGGACAAACTTTTCCGATCAGATGATTACGACATGGAAATAATCAACAGATTTATCGATGACAACCTCAAAGGAAATCATGGAGATCTCAAATTGAAAGTGGGTTTAATTGATCATCGTGTTTACGGGGTACTTAGCGGTGAATTCAAAGATTCCGACCATGCTAAGTTTATTTCTGATCCAGAATACCTCCCGTTCATTGATCATCAATTAGCGGTGAGCAACTGGAACAGTTTGGAGGCTTTGAAGAAATTAAAACTTGTCCACTTTTCAGATCATCCAATCCCAAAGCCATGGGAGGAAGAAAACAATCTTTCTCATTACAAATTGTTCAGAAATTATTGCAGGAAGACCCTTGATCTTGATCAGTTTCATGCGGAATTCCCCCATAACAATCCCAAACTAACCGATGACTGTGATACTGTTGCAGTTTGGGACTTTTTCAGAAATGAATTCAAATCTTCTTGGGATGATTTACAAAAACAAAAGATAAATGTCTATTGATATCTCAAAAAGTTAATCCAAATACCTGCGATGACACTGTACATAAAATGCACTTACAAATACAACAACAATATATTATCAGAATTTGAACTCCTCTACCTTCGGAACGATTTTTTCTGCTTCTTCTAAAAAGTTTGGTACTTTCTGTTGAGCTACAATATCCCCGTTGTCTCTATTATTTTTTTTGTTTTCTTGCATCTCTCTTTCCCAATTAAGAAAGAACATGTTAGCCGTTTGACTAACGGCCAAAGCACGTATATCTTCGGGACTCATATATTTTGGATGGTTAGCTTCTACCTCGTCAGAATTACTCTTACCGCTAGTACAAAACACAATTTCTGGACTCGTCCCTTCTTTAAATACTTTCCTTGTACTATTATTGCAATCATTTAGCGATATTTTGAATTTTTCTGAATCTGAACTTCCAGTATGGGGTGACTGAATCAAATATTGGGATGAGAAGTCGGACGCTTGCTCCATTAATTCAACGTCACTCAATTTTGTAAACTGAGAAACTAGCAGAGGGTCACGAGAAAGTTTCGATTTGGAGCAGATTAACCCATGGCACTGAGAATACAGAAACAAGTTATTATGAGAGACTCCCTCACTTGCAAACTTTACACCGTAACAAGGTGGTTGCTTATCTTGTGTAGGTGAAAGATCAAAATCAAGTGGTGTATAAAGCGACTTGATTGATCTTTTTATGTTGGAACGGAATTCTTGTAGTTTTCTCCTTAATCCTTGACTTTTCTCCTCATCATTTGGGTAAGGACTCCTTCTATAGATAGAAACTGGCAGGACTTTGCTGTTTGGAAGACACTCTAAATCATTTGGAAAGTATCTATATACGGGACGATCGCTTTTCACGGAAACAGTACCTGAGTATCTACTAGACCCATCAGTAGCTTCTAATACCGTTGTTTGTACACAATTTGTGGCTCCATAGTCTTCATTAAACATGTTGCAAATAAGCTTTTAAATAGTGTACACAAATATTTTGCAACCAAATTGGGCGCGGATTTATGAATTAGGTAAATTGGAACCTAAATTTTAAATGTGAGGAAGAGGTACGACTTACTATTGCAGTCGGCACCTTACTTCTAGAGTATCAAACTCTAGACATTTTTGGCTGCTTTATTCATTTGCATAAAAATCTATTTACGGAAACGTTTCAATTCTACGTACCTGAGGGTAGGATAAGTAATTCCAGCAAAAGCGAAACAGAGGAAAAATCCAACATCTCCACCGTATTCACCTATCTTTTCAGCGATGGGACCCCTCCAGTAGACTTGGTTCATACCTACAACTGCACCTACTGCACCAAAAAGAAGTGTCACGACAGCTGCTATTCCGTTCGTGATCTGCTCCGGTTCATCCCAAGCATTCCAATTATAAGTGTCTCGAGAGTCATCACTAGCGAACTCTTTCAGGTAGAGTGATTTGAAAGTAGGACGCCTGAAAATCAAATTCTCTTCTAGAAGGATTGCAATATAGATGGAAATCCAGTAACCAAGCATGGGCAAAAAATTAGCAATTATGGTGGAAAACTTTGTTTTACCCAATACCGATAGAAGCAAAGAAACAATAGTAATTAAAATGGCGTAACACCAACGAGGAACAACAGCAAGCTTTGGATCAATCAATTGAAAATCGAAAGCACCAGAGTAAAAGTTCATGATATTGTTACATATCAATGATATGTATAAAAGTATAACCACAAACTTGCCGAAGTTACCCCACGGTTCGAATGAAGCATTGATTAACCCTCCGACTCCTTGCGTGTTATATATTTCCAGCCAAGGTGGATACCCGTAAGCAATACTACCACAATAAATACCTATTGTTGCAACAAGAGTAGAAGGGATTGACATACCCAAAAACGTAACAAGAAATGTGTGCAACGATGGAGTTGTTTCTGGGAACAAAATGTAATAATCTGAAGCTCCACCACCCCAAGAGGCAGTTACAGAAAACCCAATGGTGAAAAAAGATATCCAGTTTCCATTAGTGGTCAAAGCCGAGTAATTTTGTTCTGCAATCAACTTGTTGCTATCAGCTATATAGTCCTTTTTCTTGAAAACGACAATGTAGAAGAGAATAATGGCGATGGTGACTGGGATAGCAAAAACCGTCTGGAACCTGAGAAGAACCTTGATACCGAAAGTTGCCACAATCAAACTGACTATTGCGATGACAACGATCCCAGGCTCTAATCTTATATTAAAAGTAGCAGCCAAAATTTCACCACCTAGCACACAATTAACGATAGACCAGCCAACAAGCCCTACGACACACACCAAGCAGATGAACTTAACACCCCAGTAACCAAAGACAAACCTAGCACTTACTATTTGTCTGCAGCCAGATCTTGGACCCATAGTAGAACAGTAAGCTGGCACAAGACACCCGATATTCATAGCCACTAAACCACTGACGAGAGAGTCTTTCAAGTTTAAACCAAATAATAATGTAGGGAGAAAGAAGGAAGACATGGTGGTCAATCCTCCACAAGCAGCAATCCATAATCCAAACACATGAATGAATTGTCTTAATGTTGAGTGTTTTTTACTGTTGGCTAGGGATTCACGTTCTTCTGAAGAAACTCTATCGATACCCCTAGTTTCAACTCCAAATCGATCAAGCTGATAGAACCATGGTACATGTTTCTTTTCGGTTGATTCGAGTTCGTTTTGGAAAATAGTCTCTTCCTTCTTGTCGGTCATTGCAAAGAAAAGTGTCAGCTAAGAACCAGTAAGAATTATTGTATTAGCATAATTTTTTTCAATATTTAACGTCCTTGGATGATGAACCTCAATTGAATTCTTTTAAGCGCATACACTCTGTAGGGAATTTTTCAAATCCTTGAGTGAAGTGAGGTTCACCACGCATTAAAATTTAAACGGTGTGTATCCATGGGATGTGGTGCCATGGCTGTTCGATTCTGACGATACAGTACTCTTCAATCCATGAGGCACGATTGACTCTGGTCTCAGTTTTTTTTTTGAAGTTGTTATCTATTCGTGCGAAATCCGCTACCCATTTGCAGCCTACAATGAGGGACCAGATGGTTAAATCCATGCAGTAGACTTCAATAATAAAGCGCATGTGCATCGCTCATAAAACAGACGTATATGGCTATCGCTTACATAGAGGTGTGGTTATTGGAGGGTGCTATCTGGAGCTGATTTTTTCCATAGGAAGGATCAATCAGCTATAGGATACCGAATAGTACATACTTCAAAAAGTCTTCCTTTCCATTTCAACTTTGGCTTACAAGGAGTAGTAGTTCATGATTATCTAAGCTTCTAGTGTTACTCCTGACAATAGGGGATCGTGATATTGTGGGAATCGCGTTATGCTCAAGGGACCTCCTGTATTTGAGCGCGTCTATATCCGCATAATTACGATGCAGTCAAACTACTAAGGTAATATGCAATGGCTTAATAGTCCTAGCCCACGCAGGCCTCTGGCCATACAACCACGAAGAGAATGTCAGGGTATAGACGCGTCATTGACGACCAAATCTGTGAATCAAAAAACGTCAACATAAATAAACAGCTCGTCGATTATCAGTCACTGTATGCCGAACAATACGATTCCGTCCTAAACTTGCAGTTGATAACATGGGGGGACCATGTACATGCCGATATAATTGGATAAGACAGAAAAAAGTTCGGCGGAAACGCGTACATAGAGAGGAGAGACTTTACTACAACTGGAGCTTCCACAAGTAACGTACGTGTAGTCCGACTCCTCTAGCAAGTATGCAACAAGTATGCATCTCAACTCCCCAAGCAGTTAACTGACACAGTCTTGAATCTGTAATTTGTAAGCCTGCATATGGCCCTTGTCGCTTTAGTTTGCAGCCCATCCCTGCAAAAACCCACCGCGTTGTGAAAAAAAAATCGTCTAAACCCTGATTTTTAACCGGTACTTTTAAAGGCTTGTTTTGCCCGGTAATTTGAAACACAGTTCAATTTGGGATACATGAGCTCCAGAACCAAAAACCTTTTTGATAGCCTCGAGATGGCTTTCGATGATCTTGAAAATCCTATTGAATTTGAAGATTACTCAGATCAAATCCTGGAGTCGTCAAGGCATTCGGTATTCTCTCAACTGTTAACGCATAAGCCACTGGTGTCTTCACTGCTGGTGTCCTCCCAGCTGCTGGTACTGCCGGAATACAGCCCTGTGAAGTATGAAAGACGGTCAGATTTTACTACAACTCCAGTGCAGTCCACCGCGTCCTATTCTCCTATCCAAAGAAGTAGGAAACCTCTGGTCCCACCAAAAGATACTTGGAGGTACTTTAATCACAAAGAGTTTGTACTGGACCTTTCAGTACTCAAAGACGGCGTCACAAACAACCGAGCTATGCTCGATTGTATGGAAGAAATGCTCCTCGAAGATCACAAGGAGATGGAAAGGATGCTTTCAGAAGTGATCACGGAGATCAATGGGTGTGTGGCAAACAACACGTACGTTGTACCGCTCAAAGGTCGTCGGTTTGGCAAGAGGTAACGAAGATATGATTGTAATTTACGTGTATAGTATGGTGATGGACTTAATGGTAATAATATAAGAGAATAGATATAATATGCAAAGGATAAAGCCGATTTGCAGTATAACAGTGCGAGGTGTCGCTGTGTAGATAAAACGAGATGGTGCGAGATACCGAGTGTGGAGCTGGAGGTGGCACCGCAGAAAATCTCACTATCGCAGTGTTGTCTTCCCCCCTATCTAAAGTTACCCCCAAAGCTTTCCACGAAATGAGTTTACTGTCCAAAACGCAAACTCTCATATCCCAGCTAGAAACCACAATAGACGAAAGGCTACACCTTTTCCAGCTCAACCTTCTGCCCTCGTCGAATGATGATTTCGATCTCTTCAATCTCCTAGAAAAAATAAGGAACAACTTAAGCTACCTTGAAGAAGACTTGGGACGCATAAGCAGTGTGGAAACAATAGTACAGAGCTACAACGATAACCTTGATTCCTTGAGCGAGGATACCTCCATAAATATTGACGAGTATCGCTATGAGTTGCTCCCTGCTAAACCAGAATTGAAGAGTAAAGGATCCACAAACAAAACAGTCAGATTCAAGGATGACAACGAAGAAAACGACGAACAGCTAAGAAATGAACTCATGGGCACTAGAGGTTTTAAACCATACCGTGATGATCCTGAAGAAAGCCTGTCGCTCACTGACGTTAGTAGTCATCAAATGTTTGCCCAACATCAGCAGCAGCTTCTAAACCAAGACGAAAACTTGGACGTACTACATGAGTCAGTTAAGGTACAGAAGCTGATGGGTATAGATATAAATCGAGAATTGGATGACCACATGATCCTCTTAAATGATCTCGAAAATGGAACAGACTTAGCACAGCAACGGATAAGGAGCACGCTGGCACGATTGAATGAGTTTCGGTCAAAAGTTCAGGAAAATGGGTCATTTGCTACGATAGTGGTACTCACGGTAATCTTAATTCTTTTATTGGTAGTTTTGAATTGAACTAGGAATTTTCCTCGTAACCCCTTTCAATTCTTATACATATATATAACCACTCTATTAATACAAACAGAATCTAAAAATTGAAGTCGTCATTTTCCTCCTCCTCTTCACTGAAAAACCATATGAATATAATGATGTCCACGTAGACTATCAAACCTCCCAATATACTCATAATCAAACTACCCAATTCAATTATGCTGCAATGGTACAACACTATGGGTAAACTCACACCACTAACTATCAACATCCCCGTGATGTATTTGCAGAGCTCCTGGAGTGATGAAGGGTTATTTCCGTGGTCATTACTGAACGTAAGAAAATCGTCTCTTGTATGTTCAATTGAGTTGGCGAGTATGTTTGGTAAAGGAGCCAACAAAAATATGAGGATGACCCATAGAGGCTGGTAGTTATTGAACAACGCACACAGCAAGAGAATCAAGAGGAACCCGGATGCTAGGAATGCTGAAAGGAATATGATCTTATTGAGGGGGTTCATGGTGGTTCGCGAAGGATTTCAAATTCGAATTAGAATTTATGTAGTAGTGATACTGAGAGTCGTCGGAGGGAACAATGATGATTCAAGCGGGGTATGATATGGCACTTCAGGATATCAGAAATACACGTATAGTTAATGATTTCGGGTATACTGGGATATCAAAGATTCGATACATATGTGAAATGTAATAATTGCTGCAAAATTATACATCTTGAAACTTGTACTTACTGGCTCTAGATAGACCCAAGAAATCTCTAAGAATATTGTTCCGCCGAGAAAGTCTTGCTTACGTCTATACTCTTGCGCCGGTGTCAACTGGACCCAGAGGTAACGAAGCTAATTGAACGCAATTTTGATGAAGGTGCTGTTAACTGCTTGATTCACTGGTGGGCATATTCAACTTTATTCAAGCCACTCTCCCTTCGGTATGCTTCGTATTTGTTTTTTGGAAAAGTTGAACCTCTTATCTCCAGACTCAGCCTAACCTCATTTGATATTACACGAGCAAAACTTCTAAGACTTTCTCATGGTCTCCTCTCTTGAATCTACATCTCACTATCTACGATATCATATTACTATCCACTATCTATTGATCCAAAATAGACTTGACAAACTCAACATAGTCGACGTTACCATCAGAAGTAACATTAACACCTTTCAATAATTGATCCACTTCGGAATCAGTCAACTTTTCACCAATGGAGGTCAAAATGTATCTCAATTCACCAACGCCAATGTACCCAGTGTTTTCTTTGTCGAAGACTTGGAATCCCTTTATGTAGTCTTCTGGTAATCCTAAAGGCTTGAAACCATCTGGCCTTTCAATGATCTTCTTGTAGCTATCGAAGTCGAAGTCACTTCCGAGATCGCTTTGTAACTCGGAAATCTCAGCCAAAGTTGGGTTTTGTCCAACGGCTCTTAATAAATCACCCAAATGCTCAACTGGAATCTTACCAGTACCCTTCTTGTCGAAGAGAGCGAATGCGTCTTTGTAGGTCTTTGTGTTTTGAGACTGTTCGTTAGTAAGATGATCCGCGTAATGCAGGTTGAAATATGTATGCGTGATGCAAGTATAGCGCTATCGGATTACAATATTTCTAGCCGGCCAGAGTATTGATACGTACCATGTCTATGATTTAATGTAAACAAATGCGAAAAAATTCTCGTGATAAAATGATCTCTATCGCGACACCGCACTATTGATTCTTACTTCTGCCGCCAGTGGGATTACCGCGGGGAGTGGCGGTGCGCCGGGCCCCCGTCGCGTTAAGTTTCTGCGCGTACCCAAGATCTACAACCGCGTTCCTTGACTTCATGTCTCTGTCTGTTCTTCATTCATCCAGGAACATGACTCCTAACAGTGTTCTGAGACTGGTGGACCTAAACCTGGCATCAGTAAATGGTTCCACGCTATCTGCTGGTCTAAGACTCAATGGGAAGACTAAGAGGCGTAAATTAAATGAAGTGTTTAAACCTGGAAATATCACCAAAGTTACTGTTACCAATTTTACCACGTACAACTATGCCGAGTTTTCATTATCACCACGACTTAACATGATCATAGGTCCAAACGGTACTGGGAAAAGTACACTAGTATCTGCCATATGTCTTGGATTGGGAGGAAAACTCGATTTAATCAAAAGAAAGTCCCTCAAATCCATGATAAAGACTGGTGAAGAAAGCAGTGAAATATCGATACACTTAATGAATAAGCAGAATAAAATCGTTGAAATTACCAGAAGTTTTGATGAAAAATCCAGTACTTGGAAAATAGATGGAAAGAAAGTAAGCGAAAAAGCAGTATCTACTGCTGTCAGTGATCTCAATATTCAATTGGATAATTTGTGTCATTTTTTACCGCAAGAAAGGGTGGCTGAGTTTGCTGGATTGAGTCCTGAAAAGCTCTTGATGGAAACAGAAAGAACTCTTGATTCGGGTGATTTATTCTGGATGCATGAAAATTTAATTCAACTTCAAGAAGAGATGGAACAAGCAGAATCAAGAGTTCAGAGTGCCACTACGAAATTAGAATCTCTTAGGCAAGAACAAGTTGTGTTGTCTAGTAAGGTCGAAAGGTTGAACCAATTCAATGATAAGGCTGACGTTCTAAAGTTCCATAAGTATCTTTTGCCCTACTCTATAGTAGAACAAGAAAAGGTTTTAAAAAAATCATTGAAGAAGCGAATGCTTAATGCTAGGGAAAAATTGAAAAACTTACAAACAGACACTTATCCCCTCAAAGATGAGGTAGCCAACCTGTTGAAGAGGAGTGAAGAAGTGGCAGGAAAAATTCGAAATTTGACTCAGTTAATAGAAACTCAGTTGAGAGCACATTCGGATAAAGAAGTCGATTGCAAAACATATAGAAAAGCAATTGAAGAAATTCATGAAAAATTGAAAAAAACTAAATCGAGTAAAGAACAATTGAAGCTGGAACTTGAAACTTTACAGCAAGAGTTACTCGAGGCAGAAGCGTCCTTGAGACGATTGTCGAGTATAGATACTATTCAAGAGGAAAGAACTGAGCTTTTGGAGACTGTCAAAGAGAAGAGAAAAGAACGTGATGACTATATCGAAAGAGCGGATGAAATTCAGTCCTCTCTCTCGATTAAAGTCAATGATTTGAAACATAGAGAAAACGATGTGCGTGTAGAAGAAAGAAAATTGTCCACAAATGATAAGTTGGATCTTCTAAGAGGTAACGGTAAAGGACAAATGGTTGAAACGGTATATCATCTCCATCAAGAACTTCGGAAACGTCCTGATTTAAAAAATCACTACTTTGAAGCTCCGGTTATCACCTGTGAAGTTAAAGATAGGAAATACGCAGGAATAATTGAACGACTTATAACATTCAGCAATATGATGGCACTAACCTTTACTTCAAGAGATTCATACCAACGTTTGGAATCCGATTTTTTGAGAAAATTTAATGCTCCTACTAGAATAACGTACAATCAAGTGAATCCTAGTGAGATTCCCAAGGAAAGGTTGATCAACTATGGTTTCGATGGCTATTTGGCTGACTTGATTAGTGGTCCGTCTGAGGTAATCAATATGTTGAATATTAACTCCAAATTGCACCTTATTCCTTACGCTTCTACTCTTAGTGAGAGTCAATTGAGAACTTTAATGACACCGTCAAACGGGCGAGTTCCATTCATGAGGTTTGTCGTTGGTGATCAACTTTTCAGTATAACGAGATCCAAATATGGTTCGAAACAAACCCTGTATTCTACTGAAAATGCCCCCAGAGCAAACTTTTTTGGATCCAACGATGTGGTTTCTGAAGGTTACAAGAATACTATCAGGAAAAGAATTGAAGACTTGAAAAACGAAAAAGTGATTTTGGAACGAGAAATCAAAGTGTTGGAACATCAAAAACGTGAGTTTTTGAGTCCCCAAGATAAAGTTATAGCTGAAATCCGAGAAATGGAAACTCAGTTGGTCGAGCTCGATAAGCAGATAAAATCCAAAAACAAATTGGAACAAAGGATAGCTCATAGAAAAGAATCTATCCGGAAGAAGGAAAGAGAACTCAACTCCGATCAATCATCGAAGATAAAACAATATCAAAAAAAGGTATTGAAACTCAATGGAGACTTGGCTGTATCGCTTGCAGAAGCCCAAAGTTTATTAGAGGATTTGACCCAAAAAGAGATTCAAATGAACGATCTTTCTTACGAAGAATTTCAATATAAGCAACGAGCGGGGTCGATAGAAATGGTCATTTCACAGATAGGTGAATACAGGGATCAATTACAATCCGTTTACGACAAAGCCAAGGCTGATTACGAAAAAATGAGGGAAAGTGATGCTGCCAAACAAATTAAAGAGCAAATGCAAAGGCTCAAGGAAGAGGAAGAACCAGCGGAGTTTGAAAGAATAGAATCTTCCTTGGCAGCATTGGCACAAGGTTATTTAAACGAAGGTACCTTTTCGGAAGCTTTCATGCGGTCTAAAATACAACTTCTTGAAGATGAATTATCAGTTTTATCGGCTGCTACAGATCAGTCTTCTATTAGAAGGTTAAAGGATGTTGAGAGTGAGTTGGAGGAAGTTGAACTACTCATACCTCTGCTCGAAAAAGACAAGAATGATTACGAGCAAAGAATCAAAAAGATCCAAACTGCCTGGGAACCGAAACTCACGAGTTTAGTCATGGAAATATCTCGAACTTTTAAGAAGAAGTTCATTGCTGTTGCGAGTGACGGGGAAGTACATTTACACAAGACAGATAAATTCAAAGAGTGGAGACTTGAAATCTTGGTCAAATTCAGAGAAGAATCCAATTTGAAAGTCCTTGACCGTCAATCACAATCTGGCGGTGAAAGAGCTGTGTCGACCATTTTTTTTATCATGGCTTTACAAGGGTTGACTAATGCTCCCTTGCGTATTGTTGATGAAATTAATCAAGGTATGGATCCAACGAATGAGAAAGTAGCTCATAGACATTTGGTTCATACGGCCAGCAGAAATGGTGACAGTCAGTACTTTTTGGTAACACCAAAGTTGCTAACAGGTTTGTACTATCATCCTAGTATGAGGGTCCATTGTATATTTACTGGTCCGTTCATAGACCCTTTTAAAAAGGACGATACCGATTTCATGGACTTTAGTAATCTCTATTAATTAGCTATTTACAAATATTATAATTTATTTATGCAAGTTTCAACTCTATTCTTCGTTTCTTGTAATGAAATCAAGTCTATGAGTTCAGGAATACTCAACCCAGGTGTCCCATTACTTAAGGCGTATCTGATAGATTGAAAAATATCCTTTTTTCTGTAGTCTGAGTTCATTTCATTAAGTTTATAATTGCTTGAAGCAAAGGTTTGGAGAATTTTTTTGCAGTTGTTGGGTGCTTTTGATATATCATGCTCTGGTGCTTCGAAAAGATAGTTATGGTTATACACTTCATCCAAAGAATTCACGTTGATCAATAGTTTTCTCAAAACTTTGAGAAGGTATTGTTTATCATCAGTCAAACTGGAATACAGCTCAGCTAAGGTCATTAATTTTTTTTCATCGTTCACAATGATTTGCAAGTGGGATTTATTAAAATGGTATAACTTCACGTCACTAACTTTAGCATTTCCCTTAGTCAAGTTGTCAAGTGAGAACTTTTGAATCAACTCATTCATGTTCATCACTTCAGAGACCGGTTTTCTTGGGTCTGGTCTTGGTGGAGACCAACCAAATAACGCTACAAAGTTCACCAACGCTTCTGGCAAAATTTTGTCCTTCATGGAGATTATGCCCATAATCCCGTCTCTTTTAGATAGCTTCTTGTCCTTCAAAGAAGTAAGAAGTGGAATATGAATGAACTTTGGAGGCTTCCAACCAAATGCCTTGTATAATGCTACATGTTTCGGAGTCGAATTTAGCCACTCTTCTCCTCTGATTACATGTGTGATTCCCATCAAATGGTCATCAACCACATTGGCAAAGTGGTAGGTGGGGAGGCCATCAGATTTCATGATGACAAAGTCATCATACCTTCTGTCATCAGGGTTTACTTGAGGCTGGAGGTTCATATTTCCATGCACCAAATCTTGGAAAGAGTCATACTTATCTGGCGACCTGAATCGAATTATTTTACCAACTACCTTTTCGCTTTTATCATTAATGCATTTTCTATCGTAAGTTACAGTTGTAGGAGGTTTTAATTTCATGGCAGATTCTCTCAAGTCATTCAATCTCTCTTTGCTGCAATGGCAATAATAAGCATTACCACTTTCAAGTAAAATTTCAGCATATTTTCTGTATATTTCGGTTCTTTCCAGTTGTCTATAAGGGCCATTTTCAGCAGACTTTAAGGGTCCTTCATCAGCATCAATTCCACACCATTTGAGTGTATTGTAAATATTGGACTCTGCATCATGGACTAGTCTTGTTTGATCAGTGTCTTCTAGACGTAGAATGAACTTCCCTCCTGTATTCTTAGCCAAAAGGTAATTATATAAAGCAGTTCTTAGAGATCCTAAATGTAAATACCCTGTTGGAGATGGAGCGAATCGCGTTATCGCAGGTTCAGCAGGATGTATAGAGGACCTTGTTACGTTGGAGGTCGTAACAGGTGATTTAAATGAGAATTTCGTGTAATGTCTTACAAACCTCATAGGTTTTACTAGTATAAAAAGTTGCGAAATAAAAATTTTCAGATCAAGTATGTCGATTTACTACAGGGACATTAATGGAAACGTTCACAGCGGTGCTAATACGGGAATGAACGGTGGAATGACTCCCAGTGGAAACATGGGTGTTGGAGTGAGCGGTAACGATCTTTCTCGGTCTCAAGTCTTTACTTTAATCAGTAATAAATTTTATATTCACAAATCCTTTGACGCACAAAGTGACTTGGAATTTTTACCCTACATCCCTGGTAATACAGGATTTAATGGCGGGTACAATTATAGCATGAAACAAGTGACAGAAGAATGGTAGGTTTCCGTTTGCACGATTAATGTTCGGCATTTTTTACTTTAGATCTCATTTACACACACATATTTAGCATTAGAATAAACGATTAACGACAAAAACTTGCAGCTCGAGTTAGTCATCTCGGGTGTGTAATTATTTTTGACTGTCTCTTAGCGTATATAGTCTTAATGGGTTTTGTGGTGTAAAGCACAAGCTATGGATCTCATTTCTGGAATAAAAGTAGAGGCACTCTCTGTGAGCATACACGACCAAGAAAGTTCATTATGGAAAATGCCATGTAATTCCACTTCAATTCGATGGCTTTGCTATTTTAGGCAACTAGCTACAGGGTGGGTGCCTTTGATGGGTCCACTGTCTACTTTTCGAAACGTTTGTTACCTTTTCATATTAATTGGTCTCTTTTGGTGAAATTCACCTTATAAGAAATTACCACAGAACAATATTAATTCGTACCTAAGAAAAAGCCAAAAGAATACAAGGAAAATTGAATGTTGAAACCTTTAACTTAGACAGATCTTGCAACAAGCAGAATGCTTCTCAATATGAAGTATAAGATAAAACTTTTTTGCAACTCATGAATGGCACCGGCACTACCATTTCGTATATTTGAGAGGTGAATAAAAAGCGATCTCGGCTTTATTGTATGCTGATAGTAACTCACAAGCGTTCACTGGATCACAAAAAACTGTTCTATATTCGGTGAAAAACAGTGAAGAGTTTGCTATTTTCTCAGGGCAAGTAAGGAATAATTAAGTACCTTCTATTACGATTTTCTTCAAGATTCTATACACGCACACCTGCGCATTTGTATCACGTATTTAAGTTGCGAAATCCCTGACTAAACTCAATAAACTAATTTTGCAATATGAAAGACAACTCAGAACAGAATAACAAAAACCTTGAAGAAGTTAAAGAAAATTTCAACGCTCTTAGCACTTCGCTATACAATCTCACAAATGAATCGTTTACCCAGATAAATGATTTGGCTAAGTCATACTTTGATGATGATCTCAAGGACTCTTTGTATGACGCTATTGAACCATTGAAAAAAACTACAGAAACTTGGGGATTCCCTCCATTCTACGAAACTCGTGATACAGGTAGTGAAGGCATAGGATTTGGAAGCAATGGCTGGTCCAAGTTTTTCTTGTATTCAAAGTTTGGCCTTGTTAGCTATGGGTCACCATCTGTCCGGAAATATAATGAGTGTTTGGATAAGAAAGGTGAACTGATTTATGACGCAACTGGGTATTGGAGATGCTTGTTTCCCAATTCTGAAATCAGTAACCGTTTGTTGCTGTTCAAAAAGGAGAACCATGGGGATAAGATCTTGACCAAAGAAGACTTTGACCAAGAGGTTACAAGTCGGGGTGCCGATGTCAATGGCAACAAGATTGACTTGGGGGAAAAAGGTGTATATTTCAAGAGGTTCGAAGATCTCATGAATTGGCAGTCTGCCATGTATAAGAATGTCAAAGCAGAGCGTAAAAAATTGAGACGTGAGTGGGTCGAAAAGTGGAAGAGAGACCACCCTGAGTGGCAAGAGAAATTGAACCATTATCAGCAGAAGCACCGTGAATGGCATGAGAAGCACGACGGATCCTGGAAGAAGTCAAAGTGTGGACAGCCAACTACTCAAGTTGAAGAGTCACCAAAATCTAATGAAGATGTGGTTTCTCTGTCCGTTGTTGTGCGTACTGAATCGAATGCAAACAACGAAATGATGTACGAGGAAACCAAGATTGATTATTTTGGTGACGGTACATCTTTGACCACCACCATCACCAAGTCTAAACCTGCTGGTGAGGATTGGAAGATTGAAAGTGTTGAAAAAGTCCCTGGTAATGAAAAACGTAAGGGATGGTTCTGGAACTGATCAAATCAATTTAGTTTGTATTGCCTGTATTTACCGTAGCATTTAATGCTGATTTTGTAACCTTGTAAATAATTTATAATGTATGAAGAATTGTATTGGAGTATTAGTTCGTGCACGATTTTGCTGGGATTGATTTTTTTTTGGTTGCAACTTTTTCACTCAGTGGAATTTCCTTAGTAAGGCATTTGCTGAGGAGATTTATTCTGAATTATCGATACTGCCAACTCCAATTTATAATGAATGAAAGAAACACTGATCTGAAAATCGAAAACGTAGGTCTGTCGGGAGATAGGAACAGAGTGAGTAGAGCACAAGACTCTGGGGCCGGAACCATTACCGAATATTTGAATATGCTTGGTCAAGTCCCTACAGGGGGAAGTTCTGATGAGAATCTGATTGATAGTCTCCCGACGGTCAGAAGTCTCCCCAGTGGTTCCAATAGCTTTATTCGCCCAAGGAACCGTTCTTCACTAGAAATTCAAGATGACTCTTCGCTCGGAGTGTATGATTCACAAGAGGAATACGACAGAATGATTTTGGAAAAGTACGAAATATTCTATGAACCAGAGGAAGTCAAGACCAAAACTTTGATCTGTAAAGTTCAAGAGCTAAGAGAGGACCTTAATGAATTGAGTTGTAGAGTTTCAGAGATGGAACAGAAATGGGGGATCAATTTTGAGTACTTCAAAGTTCTTTATCTCTACTGCAGCATTTTCATCATAGTTGGGATGATAGGAGCCTGTAAGTTCTCGGGTTTCTTCTGGTCTTAAAGAGAGTCTGTATAAGTCTATAGTTTAATGAATGAATTTAGTGATCGACTTCCGTTTATATTGTTTTATGTCATGTTAGTGCTCAAGGAGCATATAAAGAATTGCTGCAAAAAAAACTGCTGCTGTTTGAACCGCGATGATTCGCACTGAACTCTTAACTTGAAACCAAAGTCAAATTGGTATGGAATTCGACCCCTACCGTAATGAACGGTTCCACATGGAACCAGAAGAACGTCTCAAGACTATAGCTATGATAACAGGTGCTGTAGGATTTTTCAGTGGATCATATGAGGGTATAAAAACATCTTCGGTGCGGTATCTTACGGAGAACAGTCATCGGCTTCCTAGAACTGTTGGAGGATGGTATTTTTACCATAAGAAGAAGAACTATGTAATGCTTACCTCTGCTTTTACAACCGGTGCCAAACTGGCATCGAAATATTCCGCTCTTGTGTCCGTTTTTTTTGGGACTGAGGCGTTGGTAGATGAGGCCAGAGGACAAATTGATTTGCTCAACACAGCATTTACTTCCACTGTCTTTTTTACAGGGTTTGGATGGTATAAGCAGCTTAGTAGAGTACAGAGATTCAACTACGGGAAGCGTGGATTGTTTTTCGGATTGAGCATGGGTTTCTGTCAGGACATGATGATTTGGGGAAGAGGTGGAAAAGTGTGGTACATGGACAAATTAGGGATTGACAGATGGGCCAATGCACCAAATTCCCAGAGCGGCATCATGGAAGCTTGATGCTTCTGCTGAACATGTATATACCTTGTAGCATAGAATAGACGATGGGTGTAAATACCCGACAAAAATCTTGAATACCTCACAAAAGGAAACGCAGACAAAGTAAATGACTGACTACTTAAATAAGGGAAGTCAAATACTAGGATAATGTTACTGTATAAGAAATACCGTTTTTGTAATTATAAATACACTTAAATAAATAGTCTCTATTCTTCTTCGTCCAAATCCGGAACCGGATAGTTCAATAATACAGCTATTCCCGTTAAAGCATCTAGCTGTCTTCCAGATTCGTGCAAGCTTGAAAATATTAATACTTCACCTATGTGTTTGACTCTTTCGGTTAAGTCAATGTAATGCTTTCTCACTTGAATATCATCGTTTCTGAAAAGGGTATCAGTTATCATCAAGTATTTTACCGCTCCCATGTCGATGGCCTTCTCACACTCATCCTTACCATACCAAGCCTTGTCATTATCTTCATTTAAATTTTTTTCGAACTCTTCGAACACTTGCACTTCCTTGGTATATTTGGTGTTAGCCAACTTTCTTTGCATGTTTGGGTCTTGAATGCATTCTTGAAGACCTTGTAAATATCCAGTAGAAGAGTGTCCAACCACAAACTTGAACTTGTTTTTAAACAACACTTTGTCGTCAGTTTTCTGAGCATATTCCCCGATTTTTTCGAGTAGACTGGTAGCCATAAACCCTGGAGACGTTAAAATAACAACTTTTAGCTTCTCGAGATCGAAATTTCTGAGCATAGTAGTAATAATCAATTCGTAAAACTTGTCAAGACCTTTATCGTGGTTCGAACTATCTCCTCTGCGCTTCCTGGGTATAGATTTTTCTATCTTACTTTTCATTACTGTCATATTATCTGTGATAAGACATAAATGAGCGACTCCTTCTTCGAATACAATGGCACCAGTTTCGGCCTTAGATTCGATAGAACACGCCTGTGTAATGATGCTGTAATTTATCTCGTCCCAATCGTTCTTATAAATAGTTAAAGGCTTATTCAATTGAATTTCTCCAGTGTGATAACTCTGGATAGGTACGTGCTCGTTAGCTTCCGAAGTTTTACCTCTCAATCTCATCAGCTCATCTGAAGGAGTGTAATCGACGTCCTCAACGTTCAATTTGAGAGTAACCAATTTTCTTTCTTGCTTACCCTTGTCTTTACTCCCAGTAGCTGAGATTCCTGATTTTTTGCTGACATTTCTGAAAGTTTGAAGTTTCACTTCGTCGTTTTTTTGGATGAGATTGTACAACAGCCAAAGATCTTCTTTATCTTGCGGTACTACAGTTGTAAATCCACTGGAGTCTTTCTCGAACGCTTGATTGATAAGTTTCATAGTGAAAAATTGTTGGTCCTGCGAAGTGATTTTGCAATTTGCGATCTGCAATCTGCGAACTGGTGCATTTTTGTGTAAGATTCGGAGTTTTTTGCAATCAAGTTAACAATGTGCTCCAGTGTGAGTGATTGTTGTTCAGGAAACAAAAATGCATGGATAATAAGAAACCATATAGAATCGTTTGAACGATTTGTCCAGAGTGTCTGATATCGTGTTCCTCAAATTTCAGTGCTTGCTTTAAATGAGAAATTGAGAACAGCGGAGAGATGACTCAGAAGTAAATAGCAAATCTCTAGGGTCCAAATCTACAAGAACTGCACCACTCTATATTTGACTTTATTGACTATTTACTTACTTAACTTCAGCTTTGATAAGGGTAGAGACCTTAGCGAGTTCACCTTTTTCGTTAACCAACTTCTTGGGTTCGTTACCCTCTTCAGTATAGGTGACTTCCAAGCTCTCAGTAGTAGAGAATAATGGCTGCACGGTTTCGAAGATCTTCTTCTTAGGATTCAATTGCTTCTCTGGGGTACCGTTGAAGCCCTCGAAAAACAACTTGTCACCAGCCTTAGATCCAGGTGGTGGGTTGACGAATTCCACAGTAGTCTCATTAGAAGCACATAAAACCATACCGTTAGATTTGATACCTCTCATGGCAACTGGCTTCAAGTTGGCAATGACAGTGACGTATCTTTCTTGCATATCTTCCAAAGGAACGTACTTGACTAAACCAGAACAAATGGTTCTTGGTTCCTCTTCACCAACATCAATAGTAGATACGTAAAGAGAATCAGCATTTGGATGCTTGATAGCTTTTTGGATGAATCCAACTCTAAAGTCAACTAACTCTGGACTTGGAGGCTTTTGAGCTGCTTTTTCAGCAGCGGCCTTTTCGGCATTAGCCTTGGCTTTGGCAGCTTTAGCAGCCTTCTTAGCATCAGCTTTAAACTTTTTTTCTTCTTCAGTTAATTCTTTCTTTTGACCTTGGGCGGCTGGAGCAGCAGCAGCGGCGGCAGCAGCAGAGTTCTTCTTGGCAGTAGCATCTTTAGCGGCTGGAGTAGCTTCCCCCTTCTTTTCTGTTCCATTTTGTTCCTTCTTCTTCTTTTCCTTGATTTCTCTGGCAACAATTAAGTCTTTGTTGAATTCGAATTTGTCACTGTGATCGGTCAAGTTTTGAATCAAGTCACCCCATCTGACAATGTGTCTGAAAGTAGCGTAATCAGCCTCTTTGAAGCTCTTGATTTTTGGTAAAATGGAGTCGAATAATGATAAATCAACCTTGTTAAGTTCACTTCCTAACAAGTAGGTAGAGGATCTTAAGGTGTTATTTATAGCGATGAGGGAGTCCTCCTCATTGATTCTGTTGGCCAAAGTATTGAACTGAGACTCCAAAGCTTTTTGTTCTGCGGTTAATTCTTTAGAGGCAATTAAGTTTGACATTTTGATGTGTTTAAACCTTTGAAAGATTTTATTCATTAAAGAGGAAGAAAAAATTTATGCGAATTTGGCACCTGCACGATTGGAAAGAAGGAGACTAGGATCTAACCAGTGGAGGCTGAAAACATGTGTAAGCTTTTAAGGGTTCACTAGTGTCACAGCTATGATCTGTTGATTTTAGTTCGGTTGGTTACTCTGGGGATTTTCGATTCCTGCGATGCCTTCAGACTGGTTGAATGGATGCGTTGGCTGCAAAATCAGAGATAGTCAGAGTATAACGGACAGAGTCATCTCAACGAATACGGGGGATTTGGAAAATGGGAGTGAGCGAAAGGAAGCTAACTGTGTCTATGTGTGCAATGAAATAAGAGAATACATTGTTACAAGTCTTTGAAGTAAACACTACAATGTCCACGTACATCTCTTCATATCAAATTTCGAAATTTGAGGAAGAATATTCCTCATGGCCCAATGGTTAAGGCATCTGACTACGAATCAGGGGACTCCAGGTTCGAGTCCTGGTGGGGAAGAGTCTTTTTTTGATTTTTTTGAGGTCTACTCCTGCTGGTAGGAGCCAGTTAGCCACCAAAAGCCTTGCAATGTCTCGCCTGGTCGTAGTCCCTCACCCTAAGATCTTTTTATAAGCCTTTCAAAGTCTAGTATTTAAGGGCCCGCATTCTCAGTACAACTAAATCGTTCGAAAAAAAGACGTGAATTCGCATGAAGGTATTCTCTCTTTACATACTCAATAAGGCCGGGGGTCTAATCTACCAAAGCGATGTGTCGCCCGGAGTGAACCGACTCACGGCTAATGACTACCTTGTTCTCGCTGGAACGTTACACGGGGTCCATGCTATTACATCCAGGTTTACATCCACTATGGGCCATCCTCCAGTCCCAGACCATAATAATACCATATTGACCAGTGGACGAGCCATGAACCCCAACACTAATCGGACAGGACTACAGAGCATAGAAACAGATCATTTCAACTTATACGTGTTTCAGACGTTGACGGGGATTAAATTTATAATTGTAGCACCGCCAGTAGCGACCCAAAGTCTAGGGCGAGGAGCGTTGAACGTTCAACGTGACGAGATGGGAGAAGTATTCAAGCAGTTGTACCAGGCGTATTCTGACTATGTGATGAAGGATCCATTCTATTCATTGGATATGCCGATTAAGAACCCTCACTTTGAAGCAGAGATCAGGGGGCTTGTGTGAGAAACCATATGGAAGGTGAGTGCAAGTAAGGATGCGTATAGGAATGCTTACAGTGTACTGTAAAAAATAAGAAAAGTGTTCCAAAATGGTTTGAAGGCCTTTAAAGTTGATTACAAGTGATTCATGTATTTAGTAAGATGCTAATAAATAGAATGATTGAAATAAATTGATTATTGGTCGATGCATATACTGGTTGCTGTGGCCTGTGCCCTGTTAGCATCGTCTTATTTTTTTGCACACTCTGACACCTTCTTAATCCCCTCGTGAAGCTCCACCTTTGGCTTCCACCCTTCTGCCCTAAGCTTCTCATCACTTATAAGATACCGATTATCATTGTAATTTCTATCTTCCCCGAACTCAACGTGATTCTCAGGGTCAGCCTTGTCGAACAATTTTATGATCATCACAGCTAGATCCCAATTAGAGATCTCGAATGGGGATGCAACGTTGTAAATACCGTACAATTTCTTGTGCCAAACTAGATCAACGGCTGCTATGAAGTCAGTAACGTACAAATAGCTCCGTTTGTGGTGTCCGTCGCCATGTAGCTTTACTTTCTTGTTTTGCTTCAAATTTTGTATGGCCATGGGTATAATCTTTTCAGGGCATTGGTTTGGCCCGTACACATTGTTAGATCTTATTATGCTGACTTGCAATCGATATGAGTATTCGTAGGATCTAATGATTAGATCAATCGAAGCTTTTGTAGCAGCGTATGGATTAGTGGGGTTTAGACGATCTGTTTCGGTGACATGAGTTCCATCTTGTTCCCCATAAACTTCATCAGTAGATATATGTACGAACCTGATCAGTGGGTTAGCCCTTAGGTACTCTAGTAGATTTTGGGTACTAAGAATATTATTACTGGTGAAATAAAGAGGGTCATGGAACGATTTGTCCACCGACAGTTCAGCTGCCAAGTTTAAAATATCCGTGGGCTTGAACTGATTCAATGTCCTCGTAACACTTGGAAAATCAACAAGATCCAACTCTACCAATTCGAAATTTGCTTTAGCCGCATATTTCAGTTTCACATCAAGTGAAGCGTAGTTGAGCTTATCGATACAAAGGAAGTAGTAGTGCGGGTATTTGTCAAGAAACACTTCCAATAGATTTGAGCCGATGAAACCGGCACCGCCAGTTACTACCACACGTTTTTCATAGGTCATGACGTTCTGTTATGCAAAAAAAGTGATATATCTCCAGATTCTAATGATTATATCTTTTTTTCGCAAGAACAAAAAAAAATAAAAGCTGGGGGCATCAGTGAAGTCCTGGTTCATGAGCAATATTGCAACGTTGTAATGCAAAATACACACAAAAATAGGCTGGAGAGCGTTTAAAAAAATAAATATTACCAAATGAAGAAGGCTGCCCTGTATAGTGAACAATTTCCTTGTCAAAAAAGAAAATAAATGTCGTCTCGCCCTGGAGTGCGAAAAGTTTTCCTTTCTTTAAATCGAAAAAGATTACAATTAGCATCAATTACCGGCCCATTTCACGTTCCTCCTGTAATATAGTAAATACCGGAAAAAAAAACCATTCACAAAAAAATATAAATACACACCATTCCCACCTTTTTTTAAGATGAAAAGTGAATTAAGAAATTTGTTGTTGAACAATTCTGATCAAAAACAAACATCTACAATGACAGTAAACCAAATGGATACATCAGCTACTGCTGCTTCAGCCGTGCCTTTTGACTTCACTGACCACTCCCACCGTCGTTTGAATCTTTTGACCGGCTCCTGGATCTTGTGTTCTCCTCACAGATCCAAGAGACCTTGGCAAGGTGCCAGAGAGGAAGCTAAAAAGACAAGGTTGCCAGAATATGATGAAAAATGTTACTTGTGTCCTGGTAATATCAGAGCCACCGGTGACTCGAACCCAAAGTACGAAGGCACCTTTTATTTCTTGAACGACTATCCTGCTGTGAAATTGGATCAACCTGACTACAATCAAAATACTACTGATTCAAAGGATTTGAAGAGTAAATTGATGAAAACTCAAGGTGTTAAGGGTAAATGTTTCGTACTTTGCTTCTCGCCATCCCACGGTTTGAGTTTGCCTTTAATGTCAGTTGAAGGAATCGCTAAAGTTGTGGACTTGTGGCAAGAATTATACTTAGACTTGAAGCACGATAGCTTATCTGGTGCTGCTCCCTATAAATACCTTCAAATCTTTGAGAATAAAGGAGCGGCTATGGGATGTTCTAACCCCCACCCTCACGGCCAGGCCTGGTGTTTGGACGTTGTTCCTACTGAAGTTCAAAATGAATTGGATAATATGGGTAAATACCGTCACGAAAACCACAACCATTTATTGGGGGACTATGTGGAATTAGAATTGAGAGAAAGAGAGCGAATTGTTGCTATAAACGACTCGTTTATTGTTGTGGTACCATACTGGGCTTTGTGGCCTTTTGAAACCTTGGTTATTGCCAGAGATCACTTGAGGTCTGTTGAAGACTTTGGTGACAAGCACAAAATAGATTTAGCATCCATCCTAAAGACCTTGACCACCAAATACGACAACTTATTCAACACCTTTTTCCCATACTCCATGGGTATCCACCAAGCTCCATTTGATGCCACCGAGGAAGAAAAGGACAACTCCTGGTTCCACATGCATTTCTACCCTCCATTATTGAGATCCGCCACTGTCAAGAAGTTCTGTGTTGGTTTCGAAATGTTGGGTGAATCCCAAAGAGACATCACTGCTGAACAAGCTGCTAAAAGATTACAGGATTTAGACGGTGTTCAGCACTTCATGAATAAGTAAAGTATTTATATAGAATAATGAATCATGTTAGACTTAGAAATAGATTCTGTAGTGTGGCTTAGTCTTAGATTTTCATAGGGGGGCTGTCAGTTTTTCCGAAGGGGCCAGTTGCAAAATTAACTGTAACGTTACTATCTACTTTCTCGAAGCGAAAAAGTGTAACGTTGCTTTTGATACAAGTTCTTTCTTAGTCTTTTTAATTTTTTTTTTTGATTACCGGAGAAAGAGGCCTAGCGTTTTTATCCTCATCATTATTTTCATTTTATTTTTCTACTTACTAACAAAGGCATACTTGGATTTAGCACCATAAGTTTCACCTCTCTTGACGATGACTTGGTTCTTCCAGGCATCTACATTAATAGCGTTAACAAATCTACCATTTTCGACACAAAACCCACTTCTAGGCTTGAATCCTGGCGTATTTATGCCTATTCCAGTATAAAGCTGGAAAGCTGGATCCGTGGTGTAGGCTTCTAACTTGATGTTGGAAGATGGATGAGTAGCCTCGAAAACTTTCTTGAATTCTTTGTCTCTAGTATCAATGGAGCTTCCATCTTCGTCAACAACAAAACAGTAGTCAAACCAACAGTCTTCTCCAAGAGTGGTAGGCTTGGTCGTGTCGGTGTGGGTTGGAACAATCTTACCGGTTGGCAACAAAGAGTCGTTAACTTCCAATTGTTTGTTAGTGATCAACTTGACCACAGTACCATCGGTAGAATCAGTACCAGAGATGTTGAAGTAGGAGTGGTTGGTCAAGTTGACAATGGTAGCTTCAGCTGGAGACGACTCCAAGTGTTTACCAATAAACTCCACACCAACAGATTCCTTATCGACGGTGTACTTGATCACACATTCCAAGTCACCCGGGAACCCGTTGTGACCATCTTTGTCAATGTACTTGAACTCAAAAGTGTTCACTAACTCACCGTCTTTCTTTTCTTGTTTGGCAACAGGACCGAAGAAGGTTTGCTTGTCGAATCCGTTTGGACCACCGTGCAAGTTGTTTGTGCTCTCGTTAGCCTCTAATTTGTAGGTTTTACCGTTCAACTCAAATTGGGCATTGCCCACCCTGTTAGCGACTCTACCGACGGTAGTTCCAAAGAAAGGATTGGACTTTTCAGTGTAACGACTTGGGTCCTTAAAACCACAAACAACGGAAACTCCGTCTTTCACAATGTCTTGTATGATGGCACCTCTGTTAGCAAAAGAGACTTGAAAGTTATCAAAGCTAACTGTATGCAATCTGTTACTGTAGTCGGACTTATCGTCACTGAAGACTTCCCATTTATAGTTGTCGATACTGAAGCCATATGGGTTTTCGGTCGTCCACTTCCATAAGTCTCTACAGGCGTCTTCGATGGTTAACTCTGCTCTCCAACCCAATTCGGAGTTGGCTCTGGTAGTATTAGAGGTCAAATTCAAAACATCGCCAGCCCTTCTAGCAACTACTTCGTAAGGCAATTCTCTACCGACGGCTTTGCAAAAAGCATGGTAGACTTCGAAGACAGTAGACCCTTTACCAGTACCCAAGTTCCATTCTCTGAACAAGCCTTGACCTTTTTGTAACTTGTTCAAGTAGTTCAAGGCAGCAATGTGACCTTTGGCCAAGTCTATCACGTGGATGTAGTCTCTTATAGGAGTACCATCGTGGGAATCGTAGTCGTTTCCGAAGATGGACAATTTTTCTCTTCTCCCAGTTGCAACTTGAGCGAGGTATGGTAATAAATTGTTAGGAATTCCTAATGGGTCCTCCCCGAGTAATCCGGTAGGATGAGCCCCCATTGGATTGAAGTAACGTAAAATAGCACTTCTCCAAACGTTGTCTGCTCCGTGGATATCTTTTAAGATTTGTTCAATCATGTATTTGGTTTTCCCGTATGGGTTAGTAGGATCATTGGGGCAATGTTCTGGAATAGGAATCATATTTTCGAATCTGGTGGCATCCCCGTAAACAGTGGCACTAGATGAGAAAACGATTGTCTTGACATCATTCTGCTTCATCACGTTCAACAAGGAAATGGTTCCACCGATGTTGTTGTTGTAGTAATCCAATGGGATCTGGGTAGATTCACCCACGGCTTTCAAAGCAGCGAAATGGATGACACCTCCGATATCGTATTGCTTGAACACTTTGTCCAATTTTTCTGAATCACGCAAATCAACGTTGACGAATGGCACTGCTTGGTTGACAATGTATTCGATTCTAGCGACCGCATCGTAGCTGGAATTGACCAAGTTATCGAGGATAACGACTTTGTAGCCGTTGTTAATCAATTCGACTACGGTGTGGGAACCGATGTAGCCAGCTCCCCCAGTAACTAAGATATGTGACATGTTGGGATAATTTTCTTTTGGGGGGGTAAAAGAGTTGGAAAAAGGAGAGAAAATTCTAGGAATTATTCACTTTATAATACAGCGTGCAATCGACCGAGCCGGGGGCGCACAACCCTATGCGGCGTGAAAGTGTGACTGCAGATAAAATTCTTGTATGCACAGGGCGTCCAATCTTGCGACATTTTGGAGAATGCGGAGAAACTCAAAACGTACGCTTTGTTTTGTTTACGCCCTGGTTTATCCGGAAAACAGTAGTAAGGTTTGTAACCCGGAATAGCTATATTAGGATCCTCCGTCTCCGAGAGGGCATCTCACGTTTAAGTTTATCCGCTGATCTTCGAGCAAAGTGGAACGTTACAGTTTCGTAGTTCACTGGCTATAGGACGAGTCTCCAGCGCTGAGAGTACCAGATTTCGATACACTGATAGCCTGGAGCAAGAAATTAGCCTGTTGCGAGTTCAATCGTTTATATCCTACTTAAAAGCACTATAAACTTTGGTTTTAAGACACGAACTACTTGCTTGACGTCTTCCATACAAAGCACACATTCCTCCGTCTGATCTCCCGTACTAGTAGCCAGTATTTCATCGTGACCAAAACACGTTACGCAATACATGTGTAAACGCCTGGATGAGCAAAGAATTACTGCCTTCGAAACGACATTTTTTCCGGAGAGTGCTGGGCCCGCAACCCCAGGGCATACCCCATGGGCGTTCTCCGCCAATGAGATGCGAGGACCGCAAACCTTCTCACTACAACGTTGCAGTTTTATCTCCAGTCGGTAGTCTCACTCAACCCCAAAAATACGGTTATATTTTCCAACATCTCACTCGGATTTTTTTGACTTCCACCTTTTTTAAAAATTTCTCTCAAAATGCCTGAAACTAACGATTTGGTTCCTACGTTCACAGATCTCTCTTTTTACCCAAACGCTTCTAAGGAAACTATCCGTTACGCCAAAATCTCCGATGTATTTGTCAAAAAATACGGTAAAGAACCAGAATTTCTTGCCAGAGCTCCAGGTAGAGTTAACTTGATTGGTGACCATATCGATTACGCCTTCTTCAGTTCCTTGCCCATGGCTATTGAATCAGACGTCGTTGCTGCTGTTTCTACCAGAGACGACTACACTGTCAACGTCACCAACTTAGACACCAAATACGAAGCTGCAACCTTCGAATTACCCCAAGACGATATCTTGTCCATCAACAAGGAAGTCTTCCACTGGACCAACTACGTCAAGTGTGGATTCTTGGTGGCCTCGAAGTTCTTACACGACAAACACGGTAAGAAATTCACTGACTTCAAAGGCTTAAACGTTATCTATGACGGCACTGTTCCAACTGGAGGTGGATTATCGTCTTCTGCTGCCATCAGTGTCTGTTCAGCCTTGTTATTTTTGAGAGCCAATGGACTAACTGAAATCTCGAAGCTTGACTTAACTTCCATCACCGTTGTTAGTGAACACTATTTGGGTGTTAACACTGGTGGTATGGACCAATGTGCTTCCGTGTACGGAGAATTGTCCAAGGCCTTGTTGGTCCACTACAAACCACAGATCTGCGGTGAAGTTTTTTCATTTCCCGTAGTAAAGCCACACGATATGGTCTTGTTAATCTCCAATTCATTAGGCGAAGCCAATAAAGTCGAGACTGCTCCCTTCAACTATAACTTGAGAGTCGTTGAGTTCGCCATTGCTGCTGATTTATTGGCCAAGAGAACCGGATTGGCCATTCCTCAAGACTCCGACTTGGGCTGTGGAACTTTCAGAGGATTCATGGATACCTACTGTGAAGAAAAATTGGGTATGCCTCACTGGGATGGTCACAACATCGACCAAGCAGTTGAGATGTTTAATGCTGTTTTACAAGTCGCTGATGAAGAGTTTACCCAGGAAGAGAAAAAAGGTCTTACAACGGAACAAGCTGCTGATGCCTTGGACCTTACCGTGGAAGAGTTCACTAAGAGATACTTGAGCAAGTTCCATGTCAAATACGAAAAATTGAAGTTGCACAAGAGAACCAAGCACGTCTATAGTGAATCACTCAATGTTTTCAAAGTGTTGAAATTACTCTCTTGTGCCCCATCTGAAGCTTTCTTGAAAGACTTGGGTAGTATCCTCAATGATTCTCAACACACATCTAAGCACGGAGTCGAAAACTCGACCGATGATATCAACAATATTTGTGACATTGCATTGAAGAACGGATCGTACGGTTCCAGAGTAACAGGGGCTGGATTTGGGGGATCTATTGTTCATCTCACTACCACAGACAAGATTGATCAATTGATCAGGGCCTTGACCACGGAGTACTACGAGAAGAAGTTCCCTGGAATCACCCAAGAGGAATTGTACAGTGCCTTAATCATCACCAAACCATCTGCCGGTGCGTCTCTCGTGGAGTTGCACTAGAATTCATGAATAAAAGCTATATAGAAAATGTTTTTAAAAGTAATGTATGACTGTGAGTTTTTTTTTATGATGGCACAATTTACACCCATAGTTCAGTTGGGCTTCTATCGATAGTATCACGCAAGTAATCCCAGCGTCCCAGTATAACCCAGCCTTGTTTGAGATTTAAAACGTTTCAGATCTGAAACTCTTTTTTTGCAGCCAGTGCGCGGCAGGTTCGATACATCACCACATTATATTGGGTTCTATATAAATCTCCCGTTATTCCTGGATTCCTGAAACTATTCCCCACGTAAGTAGATAGCACATAACAAACACTCGTTTCTCCCGACCTAATTGTCATGCCACCGAAACCGAACGCTCAAAAGCGAACGAATAAATCAAAATCTCAAGATCCCAATACTAAAAAGCAAAAAATCACTAAAAGCCCTACAAACTCCCGTATTTCGGATATATTTGTCAACAGTGGCTTGCTTAAGGAGTCTAGAGATACTTCTTCGGGGAGGTTTCCGAAAAAACTGAAAGAATTCAAACAATTCATGAAAGGATATTCGGATTTAACCTCAGAATCTGAGCGGATGAAAAAAGAGAATGAGGACCTTCGTGAAAAACTCAAGAAATCTGCCAAAGAGCTAACGCCTACAGCAAAGAAGTCAATCCCGAAACACCCTGAACCAACCATGGTCCTCAAAGAAACATCCACCGAATCATCTGCTCCTGCAATGCCATTAAAATCTCCTTTAAGTTCAACTAATGAAGTCTACAATCCCCAGTACCCTCTGATTGACTCCATCCCTAGGCATCCTAATCCTCGCCACCCTACACTTCCCCAAAGAATCCCCGAAGGTGGTAACATTATCACCCAAGTCCCAGTCGATAACCGGAGAAGAATGCTCCCCATCAGCCCTGTTAGTTCCATGGCTTCTGCTCATTTTATGAGTGGAGGAGGGGGACTCGCCATTGGTCCTAGTTTCGGACCTCCCAATCCGTACACTACCCCAAAGCGTCTGCTCATGCCCTCTCAGTACCTCCCATCAGCTATCCCAGTGCCACCCACTCCCGTCAATGCAAGAAACTCTGCTGCAGGTGGTGCAGGAATAGTCCTCACAAGAGATTCCCGAGGGTATCACTGTCCTGGTTGCAATATGGTGTTCCCCTACCGGTACGAGATCAAGTTCCACATAAGCCGCAGCACTCCGGACCATATCAGTGTTAATAGAAAGTGCTTGTACTTTCGCTTTGACCGGGGGTTCTTCCCACTCTTTGATTTTGATGAGTAAATAGTGTGTACATAACTTTTGGCTGCGAAATTTTATGTAGTTAAATGCAAAAAAAAACTCATCGCGGGAGAAAAATCTTGAACCCGATGGCTAGTGAATCAGATCAACCCCCCTCTAGAGAACCCAAACCGGCTTTGGACACTAGAATAGGGAAGGACTCTCCGTTTACTTTTGGACAGAGATTCTTGGAAAAAGACGAAGACGTGTTCAATCATAATGCGTGGGACCATGTGGAATGGGGTGAAGAACAAATTGAACAGTGCAAGAAACTTATAGAGGTACAGTATGAAAACCCTGTTAAAGACTTTGACAAAAAACTCTACAACACAAACCCGGCGAAATACTGGGACATTTTCTACAAGCATAATAGGGAAAATTTCTTCAAAGATAGAAAGTGGCTTCAAATTGAGTTTCCGTCTTTATTCAAAGTTACTAATGAAGACTATAAAGAGCCAACCACTATCTTAGAAATTGGCTGTGGAGCTGGAAACACTTTTTTCCCGATTCTCGAACAAAACAAGAACCCAAACTTGAAAATTTTCGGTTGTGATTACTCAAAAGTGGCTGTTGATCTTGTACGGTCAAATCCAGTTTTTGAAGAGAACAGTGCCAAGGGTATTGCGTATTCTTCCGTGTGGGACTTGGCTAACCCCGAATCACAAATCCCAGAAGATCTCGAGCCAAATTCCTGTGATGTGATAATAATGGTCTTTGTGTTCTCGGCATTGCATCCTGATCAATGGGAACATGCAATCAACAATTTGAAGAAATGTTTGAAACCAGGAGGGCAAATATTGTTCAGAGATTACGGAAGATACGACTTGGCTCAAGTGAGGTTCAAGAAGAACAGATTGTTACTGGATAATTTTTACATCAGAGGAGATGGAACAAGAGTGTATTTTTTCACCGAAGAAGAGTTAAGAGAAATATTTACGCAAAAGGGCCCGTTTTCAGAGAAGCAAATCGCCACCGACAGAAGACTATTGGTGAATAGAAAGAAGCAGTTGAAGATGTATAGAAACTGGTTGCAAGCCGTATTCACATTGTAGAACTAGAAGAGCCGGCTGAACCCAAATACAGTATAATAGAAAGTACATAAATCACAGTTAATTTGATCAATAAACCATTATCCATTATCGTTATATCATCACTACATACAAAAAATTATCGAGATGCTTAAATACTCCCCACAATTCTGCCAACTGCACGTCTCCCAAGCTCTTCACACTAATACCGTGCACGTACGCATCAAATCCTGGATACCGGTCCAAGAATTGTTTGAACTCCAGTCCAGTCTCTATGGGTAGCTGTATCAACGGAGATCCTGGGAAGTACACTTTGATGGGGTACCTGTTGATCTTCACGGGGAGTACTTTCTTGTTGATGGAAGCGTACTCATTCAAGTTGTGAGTCTTCACGGCGTTCCAAAGACGAGCCGAGTTATCCTTACTCAAGTTCATCACCAACTTTGAATTCCCATTACACACAAAGCTGCTCTGTTTCTGCTGGTTGAAGAAGTTGTCACACATTGCTTGTTCGTAATCGATTACTCCTTTAGACGTGAACGGTATCAAATCACTGGGCCAATTGCCACCAGATTTCACTGATAAATTCAAGTTCGAGTGGTCTAGTCGCAGACCTATAACATTAGGAAGATGGTAGTAGTCGTATATTACACCAACGGGAAGATTCCATTTGATTGGGGTGCCGCTATACTCAAGCCAAATGGGTTCTTTGATCTCACAGAAATTCAGGAAGTATCGAACAATTTCGCCTAAATGAACGGGGAGATACGATACTCGAGGAAGCGTCAATAGGTACTCTTTGGTTGCGTCTGTGCCATCCTCAAAGCTTATCGTAATATTGATGCTACCGTTCCACAATAGATTCTTTATATCTACTAGAGACATTAATTTGAGATAAGAGTGAGACACACAAAAATGAGACTGTTAAGTGCCAGATATTTTACCATTGATATTTTAAAAAAAAAATTTCTAATCCTTGTCCCTTTAATACCTATAAACTACAATCCCTACATCTTAAAGAACGGGTTGGAAAGCGGCCTACCTGTTTCACTCTCCTCTTCACTCTCTCCGTCTGAAACCCTATTCGAAGCATGGAATCCATCGAAAGTCTCAACTCTATAATGATGCGGGAGAGGTGAGTATTGATTGTTTTTGTAAATATAGTGCCGTGTTTCCTCTGGTGTCATGAACGTCTCTGACACAACCGGAAGAGTTTTTTTGCGTCCTATTTTCTTATTCAAATGTCTAACCGACGCATTTCTCGAAAGACTCTCGCCCAATTTCCGAAGACGATTATGCTCTTGCTCTTCCTTGTAATCATAAAACACATCTCGCTTGTGAGTGTCAGGAGAACTCGATGTCGCCATTTCTTCGTTCTCGTCACTATCGGAAACTTCTTCTTCGCTGTCTGGACCATACAACAGTTTCTCTCTAGGATGGTCAACCAGAGCACTAGACTTATCCATCATACTAAACCGAGAATTCTGGCGTCTTTGACGACCGAAATCCCGACTTCTCGAGTAATTGTACTCCTGATCGAAAACATCGTCTTCTAGTGGATTAGCACACCACACACGGATGATCCACGATAACATCAAAAGTGTGGAAGAGCCAAACCCTAGCCAGATACATAAGTACCAGGGAACTCCAAGTTGAGCCTTCAACCCAAATGAGCTAAAATTCGCCCTAATTTCTTTTTGGATCAGTTTAGACACAGCCGTTATAGTACAACATGCAATAGCTGCTAATAAAAATTGACCTATGGAAACTATCGTCATTCCATGCAACAAAAATTTCGGCATACCGGGGGCCGTTCGGGTTTTGTGAATGTCATTAGCTCCGTTACGATTCGTATACAATACGTACTGGAACAATATAGATGCTCCAGACATAACAGTAGCCAAGATAAGAGTAATGGGTACTACACGGTACTTCCCCGTCTGACTAGCCACTCTTTGCTTGTATCTGGCCATCAGCTGACGGCGATCTGTCGAGCTATATGCAAGAACACTATCCATGTTATATTGTCTCATAGAAGCACGATAATCGATCACGGAAGTAAATTTCAGGGTTTTCAGGCACTCTAGGTGATCGTCATTTTGTATGTAGACAAATCCACTAGCCGTCTTGTTACTCTCATCCACAGTTATGTTATAGTAGCCCACACATAGCTCCCAGAGTGAACTTTCAAAGTACTGGGGGGCACTATCGACTTTTTCCTCAGCGTACTCCAGAAGGATCGAGATTTCACTATTGGTTAGTGAGTTGTCTATTGGGAGTTGCAGTGTCAAACCGCCCTTAGACTTATTGTCCGGGTCTAGCTGGCCATTTGACTCTGCTACTGATGATCTCAAGCTTTCATAAATCCCCTTGGAAACGTCCAAATGAGAACAATTGATTCTGAGAATATAGAATTTAATGTTTGTAACTGGACCTATAAGTGCCACGAGAAATGCAACCAAGGACAAGAGGGCCATGAGGAACCGAAACCTCTGGAGAGCCAGGGCCTCTTGTGAAAGGTTTTCAAAAGGTCTCCAAAGAGGTGTTCGTTTGATAAGAAATGCCCCGATCATTGGTAAATAAGAAAAGATTCGAGTGAGAAAAAAAAGCCCCCCCTTCGACACTTCTGCCAGTTGATCAAGATAGTCCAAAACTTTTACGAGTAAACTGTAGGATTTTTTATGTACCTCTTTGATCTCTCAGACGGCATTTCTGGTACCTGAACGCTAAAACTGGACTATACTGGGTGCTGATAGGAACGCGTTTACTTGGGCACTAGTCTTAGTTTCGAAGTCTACTTTAACTGGCTGCAAAATACCAAATCCCGGGGAAAAAAAACCCGTCAGTAAGTATTCCCAATCAGCTGCAAATTTCTACGCAGGCAATATCCAACTCAATCTACGTTAGACCTCAGACTCTACACTTTACAATCTCAAAATACTTATACATTTAACCAAACCAGAAATAAACTACCAAATATCAAATTCGGGAAAAGTCACACCGACTCCCCCACTCTTCTTATGCTCTCCCACTACTTTCACGACTAAAAATCTTCGTTCATTTGGAGTGCTCCGTATTTAGGATGAATGTACTCATCATCCTCTAATCTTCTCTTTTGTTTTTGCCCGAACAGATCTGTTTGAATGGTCTGTATTCCCGGAACTGCATGCTGGTTGCTTTCCCATTCCGATAAGCTGGAACCACTCTCAAAAGTTGAACCTCCGCTCATTAAGCTTGGGGGCTGTGAAAGATGGCCTGGTAAGGGTTGCCTACGGGCGTTGGACGAATGGTCTTGTGGAACGCTGTACCCGTCGGAAACCGCCTTGCGGATCCTCATGCCAATGGTGGCCAAGTGCTGCTCTGTTTCGTTCTTGCACGAGGGGATGCTTTGGGTCAGAATTCTCTTGTAATCGTTCATTGTAGGTTTGGTTGCGCAAGAAAAATTGTGATAATTGAAATCTAATGAGCTGATAAGGTGGGGATCAAGAAAATGGAAAACGTGAGCACCAAGATCAGGAATTTATTTGAGTGGGCCGGCGAACAAATCCACTACACAATGGAACAGGTATACAACGACAGAAACACACACAGTCATCCGGAACTTCACTTGGTCCAATAGCTTCAAGACAGTGTGGTATATTTTTGTGCGTACACTACCTTTTTTTTTTTTCCCCCGTATAGAGATAAATATACCAAAAGTGGCAGTGAACGGGGTTATTTTTTTGCAGTCTTTTGGAGGGTGTGCCAGTGGGACTCAAAAGAAACTGGCTCTGCTGGTTACGTGAATTCAGAGTCTTTTATATCTGAGGTCATTAATAGTTCTGTTCAGTTGACTGCTTTTTGTGGATTTCACTCCCCATTGTGAATTGTATAAGAGAATCCATGAAGCTCAAGGTGTCAAGTGGATAAATAAATTGAAAACAAGAAGACTAGAGAAAATGAGCAGCTTGTTCGGTACAAAAAAAGCGTCTAATATAAAGAAGCTATATATGCACTTGGGTTCAGTCTACCCTGCCCGGAGATGACCCACTATATCTCCCCTCTTTCCATTTGGGTGCAAAAACTCAATCTCGGGAGGAATGCCGAGCAACATCAAACCAAACACCGAGACGTAAACGTCAAAATAAAAACCAAGAGGGACCCGAGGAGCAAGCTGAAGGACCCAAGGAGCACCCTAAAGGATACTAGGAGTTTTATTTGGCATTCCCATCGGTGCAGCTCTGTCTGTTTTACTAAATTACGAGATGATTAAATTTTCAGATCGATCTCACTCCTCTCAGATCCTTCTCTTCTGTAGCCGGCTGCTCTGGTTTGAGCAGCCACCATACATACGCCCAGACATGGCCCGCAGCCCACCGCACCCCTGAGTGGCATCCAAGGGACCAAAGATGACACTCGAAAGTCTTCCATACGACCCCAGAGTCTACGTCGCTTTTCTTACCCACCACGTCTCCAATTCGCGCTGACTTTCCAATAGCGAAACGAGCGGTTTCACTTTCTCATAGAGTGTGAAGCGACGCGGAAAGTCACCCCGCAAAATCAAAGTATTTATTGCACCCAATTTCCAACTTTGATTTCCATCAATTATAATGACTGAAGCCCACATTTCTTCTGAAACCGCTAGAAAATACGAACAAGACTACTCTGCCCACAACTACCACCCTTTGCCAGTGGTTTTTGCCAAGGGTAAAGGTGCCCACGTCTGGGATCCTGAAGGTAACGAATACCTCGACTTCTTATCAGCCTACTCTGCTGTTAACCAAGGTCATTGTCACCCTAAAATCATCGAGGCCTTGGTCGAACAAGCCAGCAAGTTAACCTTGTCCTCTCGTGCCTTTTCCTCTGACGTGTTTGGCAAGTACGCCAAATTCGTTACTGAGTTCTTCAACTACGAAATGGTCTTACCAATGAACACCGGAGCTGAAGCCGTTGAGACTGCTTTGAAATTGGCTCGTAGATGGGGTTACGTGAAGAAGGGAATCTCCGCCGACGAAGCCATTATCTTGTCCGCCGAAAATAACTTCCATGGTAGAACCTTGGGGGTAATTTCCATGTCCACTGATCCAGATGCCACCACTCAATTTGGCCCTTACTTGGAAGGTGTAGGTCCACAAATTCCAGGCGAACCAAAAGGTACCATTTTGCGTTACGGGGTCATTGAAGATGTCGAAAAGGCCTTCAACAACGCTGGTGACAAGATCGCTGCCATCTTGTTGGAACCAATTCAAGGTGAAGCTGGTATCGTTGTTCCTCCAAAAGACTACTTGTCTCAAGTTCAAGCTTTGTGTAAAAAGCACAATGTTTTGTTGATCTGTGATGAAATCCAAACCGGTATTGCCAGAACTGGTAAGTTGTTATGCTACGAACATTCTGAAGGTGTTAAACCAGATGTTGTTTTGTTGGGTAAGGCCATTTCTGGTGGTGTCACTCCAGTTTCTGCTGTGTTATCTTTTAAAGAAATCATGTTATGTTTAGAGCCAGGCTCCCATGGATCCACCTACGGTGGTAACCCATTGAGTTGCGCTGTTGCAATCGCTGCCTTGCAAGTTGTCAAGGATGAAAACTTGGTTGAAAGATCTGCTAAATTGGGTGACTTTTTGTTCGAAAAATTGACTGAATTGAAAAACGAGTCTAATGGTGTTATCTCTGAAGTCAGAGGTAAGGGTTTGTTGTCTGCCATTGTAATCGATGACTCCAAGACTAACGGAAGAAGCGCCTGGGACCTCTGTATTGTCATGAAAAATCATGGTGTTTTGGCTAAGCCAACTCATGATCACATTATTAGATTGGCTCCGCCTTTGGTTATCTCTGAAGAAGACTTATTGAAAGGTGTTGAAGCCATCAAGAAATCCTTGGTTGAATTGCCAAACGCTCCAAAAGCTCATCATTAATGTTTACATAAGTGAAAATGAGGGTATATATTAAAAATCTGTATAATAAAAAGCTACTTGTACACTAATCTTCTTCATCATCTTCATCTCTGTGAGCACGTAGTTGACCCAATGCAGCAAGACGTCTGGTTCTTTCAACTTCTGTTTCCTCCAAGTCCTCATCGTCATCTTCTCCAGAGTCACCATCTTCGTCAGAGTCTGCATCTACTTCAGAGTCATCTTCTGCCTCGGAATCTTGAGAAATATCTTCTTCTTCTTCTTCTTCTTCTTCTTCAACGGCTTCCGATACAGGGACGGGGATAACAGCAGAAGTTTTATTTCTATCAGACACAACCTTGGTAAGGTGGTCTTCTATTCTTTGAACATTTCTTCTATCGCTCAATTCAGGGCTTCCTGAGTCAAATTCTGGAGTGAAAAGACCTTCGTTCTTCTCTAAATCTTCAGGTTGAATCTTTGGAGCAGATTTTTTGAGCCCAACAAATGACAATACATTATCCACCATTGACTCAGATCTACCTCTCCGAGCAGATTTATGCCTATTAACCTTGTATTTCCTGATAATATCACCATCTTCATTTTCTATCAATAAGATGTCATCCACTTGATGAGCGAAGACCTTCCTATGCTTAGGATCATCCTTCTTATAGTACGCCTTTCTACTATCTTTAGACATGGTGGTGGTAATATCAGGAAGTACGTTGGATTCATCTGCCAATGAATCACTGGCAGATGAGAATTGGGTCATGTGACGTTGCAATGAACCCATAGAGTGGATACTTTGCTCGTCAGCAGGTTTTGGTTTTGGTTTTGGTTCCACTCTCTTAACTGGTAATTCTTCAATCACTTCACCATTAGTATCCTCAATGAAGATTTTATGACCCTCTTGGTATGCGGTGGCCTTGAATTTTTCTTTTATTTGTGGTGACGAAGATTCGGTTGATGAAGGTTTGGTGTCATCAATGTCATCATCATCATCATAAGCTTCTGTTCCTCCTTGTTCATTGCCAATGGTGGAAGGTCTTCCCAATTGTAAAAATTGATTTTGTGGACGAGGTCTTTCTGGCGATTCTATTTCTCCAGTGTGGACATCATCTGGGCGACCAGAAAGGGTCTTGATAAGATTACCTCTTGGTCTCTTTGTCTTTTTCTTTTTTCTCTTAGCACCTCCAGCTGGTCTATACTTAATTCCACTGGTTTCAACAGTTTCAGATCTTTTGAATTCCTGAGAATTATCTGGCCTCAATGTGGCACCATCACTATCTACTCTGTGTAAGGAGAAAGAAGTACTGGCTCTTTCCAATTTTGGTAAACGAGATAACCAGTTCGAACTTTGTTCATTGGCAGTGGTATTGGTGAAAGTCATTGTGATTGCCATTCTATTCAATCTTCTTCCTAAGGTTAAGACAGCCACAGATGAACCATGCACTACAATGGAAGTTATAACAACGAAGTTAACAATTGGCCAGAGGGCATTAAGCAACTGATGGAAAGGCGCTGCGTCTTCTATATCGAAGTCTAATTTCGAACTTTGGTGAAGGAAGTGTTCTTCCAAGTCTCTACGAGCTAAGATCACTGCGAAGATAGCACCAACACCAATTGGACCAAAATGACCACAGAAAATAGCCTCTCTCCAACTCTTCACGTCCGGTGTAAATGGTTTAAGAGCAATCACTGCAGGGAGTCTTCTTAAGAAAATGACCACCAAGGCCAATATGATTAACCTCCAAACATCTAAACCTAACTCAGCATTATTAAAGTCTTCCCATGGAACAACAGCTCCGAAGTACACGAAGAATGCCAAGTTAATAATCAAATCGATAACAGTAGAGACATGTGATTCATCAGTCTTCTTAGCAAAATCCCCGTTCCAACCAAAAGCAGTACCAGCCGCAAAGGATACTAATAAATCATCAACACCTAAAATCGAGCCGAATCCAGCCGAGTTGAATGCTAAAAACACGAAGAAGGCCAAGAAAGACTCCCTATCAATGGTGTTGTATCTCTCAGCGAATGAAACCAATTTCCTTAAACAGTAACCCAAGGTAGTCCCCAATACAACTCCAAAAAGACACTGATACAAAATGGTGTTTACAATCCAGTCTTTGACAATCTCCCCAGCATGGCCTTTATGGATTAGCAAGTTCAACGATAAAAAAATGAAGGGGAAAGCCATCCCGTCGTTACAACCAGATTCTGCAGAGAGTAAGTTACGGAGATGACCTGGGACCCTTTCAGCAAATTTACCTTTACCAACCACGGCGGCCGCCAACACGGGATCCGTAGCCGTGATACATGCTGAAACCAAAAGTCCCTCAGGGAATCCAAGACCCGGTATTAATACCCAGATAAAAACACCAACGATTAACCATCCCGCAGTCATCACCGGGAGCAAGAAAATAGCCACTGATAGCCAATGTTTTTTCATGTATTTTTTTGGTAGTTCAACGGCAACAGCAACAATCTGGACACATAGCACGATTCTACTGATTTCCAAGGTAATAACTTCACTGTCCCCCCACGTAAAAGGGTTGAACCAGTTCAAGCAATGAGGTCCTAAAATTAGCCCCGCAATGGTAGCTACAGTGGCTTCCCCAATGTAAAGTCTTTCCTTAACAAACAAAGACACCAAAGAGAATAGCGTACTGAACACTCCTACACATGCGTATGCAATATGTGAATCTTCCAACTCTAGCTGTGACCAAACCATGAGTTCATGAATATATTACTAATTTTTTAAAATTTTATATGTTTTTCTTGGAACCTTGATAAGAGCGATGGTGAAAAATTGCAACTCGAATCTGAGTGAGAAACTCTAAGAACGAGCATTGATACCAAGAGGACAATTAGATCGTGCACAATGGTTGATCATAGTGACGCTGCCGTACTGGAGGGCACGTGGGTTATTGGATATGGATCTCTAATCTTTAAGCCTCCACCTCTTTACGCCTTCAGAGTAACGGGATATATTGAAGGCTACATTCGTCGTTTTTGGCAGAGCTCCTCGGACCATAGGGGTACGCCCGAAAGTCCCGGGAGGGTCGTGACATTGGTGTCGTTGAAGGACTTGATCAACCACGAACAGTTCCATAATGACTTACACTCTTATGAGCTATTGGAAAAGACCATACACACCAAGCTGTACCAGCTCGATACGCTTGAGCCACACGATTTGAAAGTATGGGGGTGTGCGTATTATATACCGCCAGAGCACGTACAGGAAATGAAGGCGTACCTTGACGTTCGTGAGCAGGACGGGTATACGACACACGAGGTTCCGTTTGTCATAACTGACGTTGAGGGAGATTCGAAGTCGGCTGCAAATTCTGACTTGGCTGCAAATGTTTTGAGTACAGTACCCAAGCAAAACGGTACCACGTTTCTCAAGTCGTCTATCTATATTGGGACCGTGGAAAACGAGTCGTTTGTAGGGCCCGAAGATATCATCGATACGGCACGGGTGATCAGGACAAGCGTAGGGCCTAGTGGACCAAACATTGAGTATTTGGAGAGCTTGTGTGAATCTGTTAGAGGGCTCGATAAGGTGGGTGATAGCCGAGACCATTACTTGGAGGATTTGTTGAAACTAGCAAAAGACAATGAACGAATTAGCAAAGTAGATAGACAATAGATTAATGATTATAGATCACGATATCGCAGTAGAGAAATTTTATTACGTGTAAATAAACTTGTAAGGGGACAAAGAATACGATGGTGGACAACAAGCTGAAAGGACCTGTTCCTTAGCCTTTGACGGCACAACAATCCAACCTCAATGGTAAGCAAAAAAAAAAAATCTCCCGGGGGTGAGTCGAACACCCGATCTCAAGATTACTCTGAGGAACTCATTACAGTCTCGCGCCTTAGCCAGCTTGGCCACCGAGAGGATCTTGGAGAGAATTTCAGCAGTAGTAACTAAAGGCAGGAACCTGAACATGCTTTGTTGATTTGTTCTGCTGTTCTATATACGCTTTTCCAGTCTGTAAAAGAGGGCAAATGATTTACAAGTGAGTGCTCACTATCTTCAGTGACTTGACGCACCCCAAAGTGCAGCCAGGGACCTCGCTACACTAGTGGTTAAATTTACCTACAATGCCAGCACAGCTGTTGTTCTGTGTTGGGAGTCCAACCCTGACCCATGCAACTCCACCATGTAAATACTGGTAATATATTATGGATACTGTTTAAACCGTGAAGCTCAATTTACTATATGCGATCAATATTTTTTGCAACTATTCGCGTCGCATTGTTTGTTTTCCTCAAATGCTTCAACTCGATAATAACATATCTTTGTACCGTGCCAAAGAAGAGTTTGATGCAGGAGTTGAGGACTTTACTAAACCCGTGATACCGGAGAAAATCGACGCTCAGTTTAACCAGCAAATACAGCGGTTTGAACGATTAAAATTTACCTATCTTGAACAGGAAGCCAGGGACAAATTCTTGAGAATTGTTTTGAACGAGGAGCAACATGATTTGTCGGAAGTCGAGAAGGGCACTGACGCCGTGAGAAAGCAGCTCCAGGATCTTGAAGACTCATTGGTCGTGAAACAAAGTAATATCGAAAATTTAACGGACGAGATCCTTCAATTACACGCCAAACAAGCTGAAAAGAGTAAGGATTTTGAATTGTTGATGGCAGATATCAATGATATTGAAAAACAGATTAATGACCCGGAACTTCAGCAATATCTGCTGCTAGTGGAAGCAATGGACTCCACCGAATATGAGGCAGACGACGATATTTTGAACCATATCGACCAAGAACAAAGCCAAAGGGGAGAGGAATTATCAGATTTATCAAGCAACATCGCTTCAGAGCATCAGAAACTACAGGAGAAGCAAGAGCTAGTTCATAGCCTTGAAGGACAATTACGAGAGCTCAAACAGTTAATGACAACTCAAGCGAATGATGAGTCCAACGAATACACCGAAGCAGGACAGTGGCTTGTATCAATGAACAAGCTCCTTGGTGAATTTTCTAGTTTTCGGGTCGACACAAGTATCAAGGGAGACCTAATCATAATCCATGTATCCAAATTTGAGATCAAGGTCAATAAGTTCACGTTAGCGGTGGTAGAGAGTAATGCCAATATCAACATGGATGAATACGATAGAGATCGGATCAAAGCCCTTCTGCATCTTGTAGTGAGACTAGGAAGTGTATAGAGTATAGGCAATGTGTATAATAATGAGTTATAAGAGAAAACTAATTTTGCAACCGTTAAGCGTGCACTACTCCTCCCTCGCATCTCAGGCCCCGCGGTTACACGCGCAATCAGCAGGTGAAAATCTCTAGCCATGAGTCAAGAACTATTGAACTCATTAATACAACTAGCAGAGAAAGAGAAGAAAAACGGCAACACCTCGATCACCCAAGAGAAACTCAGCAAGCTTTCTGACTACGTTATCAGCCAGAACAAAAACAAAAGTTTTGAAAAATTTAACTCCTATCACCCAATACCAGATAAGAGACCACCAAAGGATCCCAAGAAACACAGTCCTCTATTCAATAAGTTTCAATTGCCAGAAAAGCCGCCTCCAAAGAAGTACCGTAAGTTTACACAAACTTCGAAATTCAAAAAGGCAGAATCCGTTTTAATCAATATTCTAGAATCCATCGCAAACATATTGGATAATCTTCATTTATTCTCCAAATTCCCCATGTTTCCACAACAACTAGTGGGGCTTTTGAAGCAGACCAACAAGCTCTGGATCTTGATCTTGATCTTCTTGATCAGGAAGACTGTCAGCCAGCTATTAAATGTAATAAGAAAGCAAAAGAAAGTAAACGTAGAGTTAGGAATTGTAAAACTGTCTACGAATAAAGTGTTCGACAACAACTTGGTTAAGAAGTACGAGAAGGTGATCAAGGACTTGAAGTTCGATAAAACAATGCTTGTATTGGAGTTGATCGGTAACTTCTTGGACCTCGGGTTTAATTTTATTGAAGTCTACGGGATAGGCGTACCCGATTGGTTCATGAATACTTTGAACTTCTCCAGTATGTTCATGACCATCTACAGAATGAACAAAGATGACGAGTACGTGGATGACGACATCACTGAAGATTTAATATAGAAAAAAATAGATATGAGTATATAGTAGTACTATTCTTTATCACCTGCGCGAATATACGAGATTTAATAGTGGAACTTAACATGAACGATATAATGCTTGACTCTCCTAAACGGAGAAACGTTATCCCTAAAGTTCTCGGCTTCTCGGCAATTGTCATTCTCTTTATCTATAGCTTCTCACACTCCCAATATGCTGTACCACAATCCGATTTATGTCCTGCGGTTGAGAAAATAGACCCTTCCCCTTATGTCTACGATGCTTCAAGAATTTCCCTGATACTCTCCGACGAGGAGTATAAGAAAGAGGTAGTTGAAAGATGGGCTGGTGCTATCCGTATTCCATCCATTTCGAAGGATGTCATGGTGAATCCTAATGCTACGGATGACTTGGATGAGTTATACAAACTCGAACCATACTGGAAACAGTTTACAAAGCTTCACGAGTATCTTGAAAAATCCTTCCCGTTGATTCACAAACACTTGAAGGTTGAGAAGGTCAACAAATTCGCTCTCTTGGTGACCTGGCAGGGAACCTCGGATAAGAAACCAATACTCTTGACGGCACATCAAGATGTGGTTCCAGTTCCGGAGGAGACCATTAACCAATGGAAACACGATCCATTCTCTGGTGAAGTAGATGGAGAGAGAATCTTTGGTAGAGGGTCCAGTGACTGTAAAGATTTGCTTTTAGGGTTATTTGAGACAATTGAATTGTTGTTAAAGGAAGGAAAGTTTCAACCTGAAAGAACTATTCTCTTAGGGTTTGGATACGACGAAGAAAGTCAAGGCACTGGTGCTCACGAGCTTGGGAAGCTTCTTTTAGAGAGATACGGACCTGAATCCCTTTATGCTTTGATTGATGAAGGAAGTTCAGGGTACTCTAAACATTACGGTACTAATTTTATCAGTGTTTGTACTGGTGAAAAGGGCCACTTGAACTCTCAAATTGAATTGTACACTCCAGGGGGCCACTCTTCGGTCCCCCCAAAGCACACTTCTATCGGTTTAATGTCCAAGCTCATTGACAGAATTGAAAGTAAAGACTTCACCCCTATTCTTACCAATGCCAATCCTTATTTGAACGAACTTCAATGCTTTGCTGAGCACTCCGACATCGACACATCACTAAAGAGTGACATTATCAAAGCACAATTCGACGCAAACGCCAACAAGAGATTGGTTCACCACTTATCCAAGAATATTGAAACTAGGTATATTATCCAAACCAGTCAAGCTGCGGACATTGTAACTGGAGGTATCAAGTCAAATGCGCTTCCAGAATTTGTTTCTGTTGTTGTCAACCACAGAATAGCTGCTGAAGAATCCGTGTCTTCAACTGGAGAAAAAATCTTGAGAGATATCAAGCATGTTGCTGAGCAATATGATTTGGGTATTGTCTACGACGGTAAGACCATTATCAAGCCAACTGCCAACGGATACTTCAACTATACTTTGCAACAATCCTTAGAGCCTTCACCAGTATCTCCCACCGACACACCGGCTTGGAACACTTTTGGAGGTGCCTTGAGATACTTATACGAGGACGTTTTGAATAATAATGGAACTTTCTATGTCGCTCCAGACTATTCCGTCGGTAACACTGACACCAAGTCGTACTGGGACTTAACAACCAATATCTACAGATACCAACCTTCTGAAGAGAACATGGAGGAAATCTCTCACATCCATTCTATCAATGAATCTGCTAGTATTAAGGGACACATGTCGATCATTAGCTTCTACTACTACTTCCTTCAAGTAGTTGACCATGCTGGTGATGGTCAAGCCTAATATATACATATACGATATTCTATAAACATTTTGTATAAAAATTCAACCTGTTGCTACGTCCTGTATCTCACACCCAGTGTCTCGCGAATTTCTTTATGATTCAACTGCTCAAACAAACGTACAATAAACGGAGTCAAGAAGCAGACGAGGAACTTCGTGAGTTCCAGGAATCGATAGATTCACTCTCTATTATTGAGGATCCCAACTTCAAAAAAAGTGAATCAAAATTCTCTCTCTCTGAGTTAAATGATTCGCTCACAGAATTAAACAAGAGCTTGACCTACTTGAATGATTTATGGGTGGTGAAAAATCTCGTCAGCGAGATATCTGTTCTACTCGAGACAAGAGAGGATCTTCTCTTGAACAAAGATGTTCTTCTTGTGGATTTTGAAAAACTCTCCGCCAAGTTGAATCAATTGAACTCAGATTTGGTTATCAAGTCTGAGTTGTCCAATAAAACTACCAATTTGTGGGACGAATTATGGTCTCAAATAGAGTATACTTTTGCCAGGTTTTTACCCAACACCGAGGAAATTATCAGCGTTGTTGATGAGGTGTCCTTCGAGGAATTTGTCGTTTGGATCGTCAAGTTGAACGGATTGTATGACAAGATTGATCTCAACCAGTTATTGAGCGAACACAAATTAGTCTGGGAGTCTTATATCTCTGCATTGTCATTCAAGCTCTTGCTGCTACAGGAAACTGAGTCGGGTCACCAATTGAAGATTGACGATAGCACTGGTGATACATTGAGCGTTTTGACTTCAATACTAAGCTTCATTAAATTCATCAACCTAGTAGGTATTCAATCTCTCAAAAGCGTATACCAGTCAAAGATATCGAACAAGCTTATTCTGTCAATCTCTGAGAGCATCACGCTGTTGATAGATGGATCCACCCCCGAGTACAGGTCATTGATTGAGATAGTCAGGGTAGCAGAGTCTACTAATTGGAGGTTTTCATTACAATTGAGCGAGGACAATTTCAACAAGAAATTGCAGGAAACTTACAACAAGTGGCTCATGGACAACTACATTGATAAGATCAGGAAGGAGTTCAAGGTTGCTGATTTTTCAAATATCTCTGAGATTAAATGGCAGATTGACGGGAAGAGAATGGATGATATCGAAGAGAAACTCAAGACGATGGAGAAGACCATTGATAGAGTGTCTGATCCAAGAACTCAGGTGGGAAAAGGTTCCGAAGAAGATGATGGGTGGGACAAAGATTGGAATGAGTGGGAAGAAGAAGAAGAAGAAGAAGAACAGCAACCGCACGAGACAAAAGACGAAGGTGACCAGAAACAAGACGAGGATGGCTGGGGTGAATGGAATGATTCTGATGAAGAAAATGAGGTGGTGAAACCGCAGCCACAACGTTCTGTTGCACCTCGGGTTCAACCACAGACCAAAGCTCAAAGCCCACCGCAAGCGTCTCAGTCCATAACGACAACTATCAAAGTTTCCCAACTTCCAAATGCATTGATCGAAATATTGAACGATTTCCAAATTGACTCTGCTGAGAGTTTGGACCCGTTATTGTCAACCATACTATCACTTGCTTCCATCACATATCCCGACTTGTCCGAGTCATTTTTGCTCTATAACGATCTCCAATTCCTCAGCAAGAACACCGGTAACTTCAAAATAGAAACGTACTCTTCAAATCTTTACAAAAGAAAACAAAACACTGTATCTTCCCAACTTATGGGGATACTAGTTAAAATTCGTGAGGAAGGACACAACAATATTGTCTTGAAACAAGTTGAGAATTGGTTCAATGCCCTTTACCAAACCGACTTGGCCAAGACCAATATTATCAAATTCAAAGATTTGGTAAATTATGCCATCGATTTCATAAATAACTGGATCATCACGTTGATTCTCTCAATTACCGAAATAACCGAGGCGAAATCCCAAAGCTTGACCAAGCTCATAGATGGCTTCAGTGACTTGTTGAGGGAGAAACTTGAGCTCGTGGACGAAACCGATAGCTTGGAGTCCATGAACAAGCTCAACAACTTGCGGTTCTTGATCAACAATCATTTGGTGGACATCATCGAGAGATTTTACCTGGGTGAATTCTACAATGTGTCCACCGAAGAGTTGATAAGTGTGATTGAAAGCTGTTTCATAAAGAGCGAGTTAAGAGACAACTACATCAATGAGATCATTGAGTTTAGAAATATAACTTGAGTCCCGACTCTACTGAACATTTGCAAGAATATTATTGACTAGCATAACATGTATATCTAATAAACAACAGAGCCCTTGTTAATTGTCTTGCCAGTTTTCGAGATAGTTTGGTAAACGGTATCGAAATCGGTAGAGTCGGTGGTTTCAACGACGACCGATTGGCTCTCTAAGGAAATGTCATATTTTTCAACCCCGTCTAGTCTCTTCAAGACTCTCTCAACTGCGCCGGAGCAGCCAGAACAAGACATTGAAACATCAAACTGGTATTTGTGGCCTGCCATTGTGGACTAATCTTATTTGCAGTAATGGAAACTTACTAATTAGGTTATGGAGTCCGTTTCGCATTATCATAGCAGAAATGACGGTCGTGCACGCACAACACCACAGTTCAGAGATAAAGATAAGACAAAGGGAATCAGGCTTTTTCCAGCGGGGAACAACTGATCTGGTGGTGTCAAGAATAGGAGCAAGCAAGGGGGGGG
>JAKTTN010000018.1:0-55196 GCA_030581475.1 Yamadazyma akitaensis
GGGGGGGGGGGGGGGGGGTAAAATGGCTCGTACATGAAGTAGAAGTCAAACAAAGCATCAATCTCTTGCTTCGTTACATTACCTTTAACCTCTTTACTCATATACTTGGCGTGATAAAACTTGCAGCCAAAAACCCAAGCGTTCTGAAATTTTCTCCTATCGCGCATTTTTTATACTATGAAGAGTTTAAATCCAGAGACAAAATTCATGATTTCCAGTACACGACCGGAGATGCAACTCTCGCAGTGAAAAAGTGAAAAATTTTTTGAGATTTAGTACTTACCAAAAAGAACACTAATAATGGGTGCTTACAAATATTTAGAGGAATTGCAAAGAAAGAAGCAATCTGATGTCTTAAGATTCTTGCACAGAGTCAGATGTTGGGAATACAGACAAAAGAATGTTATCCACAGAGCTTCTAGACCATCTAGACCAGAAAAGGCTAGAAAGTTGGGTTACAAGGCTAAGCAAGGTTTCGTTATCTTTAGAATCAGAGTAAGAAGAGGTAACAGAAAGAGACCAGTCAGAAAGGGTGCCACTTACGGTAAGCCAACAAACGAAGGTGTCTCTCAATTGAAATACCAAAGATCTTTGAGAACTATCGCTGAAGACAGAGTTGGTAGAAAGGCTGCTAACTTGAGAGTCTTGAACTCTTACTGGGTTAACCAAGATTCTACTTACAAGTATTTCGAGGTTATTTTAGTTGACCCTCAACACAAGGCTATTAGAAGAGATGCAAGATACAACTGGATTGCTAACCCTGTTCACAAACACAGAGAAGCCAGAGGTCTTACTGGTGCTGGTAAGAAATCTAGAGGTATCAACAAGGGTCACTTGTACAACAAGACTAAGGCTGGTAGATACCACACTTGGAAGAAGCACAACACCTTGTCTTTGTGGAGATACAGAAAGTAAAGGTCTTGAAAGTTTTCTTTCAATATTTGAATTTTTTCACAATGTAGTTTATAGTTTTATATTATAATGTTGAAATACTTGTGAAGTTTTTAAGATTCGTAGATCGAATTTCTCCATCTGACTACAGTGACAGGTATTATTTATTTTCTTCTTTTGTAAGTCATAATTCACTTCTCCCGCCCCACTATTTACATCCCGTTCGCCCTGACTCGTTTGACTCTAACCAATTTTATCATATCTCGCCCTGAGAAAAATAAATTAATTAGGATTTTATACTACTTACATTTCGAATGAGTTACAATAAAACTGCTATCTTATCAGTCTATGACAAGACTGGATTGTTAGACTTGGCCAAAGGTTTGTCTGCAGCCAATGTTAGAATTTTGGCTTCTGGTGGTACAGCAAAATTGGTTAGAGAAGCTGGTTTCCCAGTTGAGGACGTCTCCTCCATTACTCATGCCCCAGAAATGTTAGGTGGAAGAGTCAAAACTTTACACCCTGCAGTTCACGGTGGTATTTTGGCTAGAGACTTGGCAAGCGATGAAAAAGATCTCAAGGTTCAAGGAATTGACAAGGTCGATTACGTCGTTTGTAACTTGTACCCTTTCAAGGAAACCGTTTCTAAAGCGGCCGTCACAATTGATGAAGCCGTTGAAGAAATCGATATTGGAGGAGTAACGTTGTTAAGAGCTGCTGCTAAAAATCATAAGAGAGTTACCATCTTGTCTGATCCGAGTGATTATGCTGTTTTTTTGGAAGAGTTGAAGTCTGGTGAAATTTCAGATGATACAAGAAATAGATTGGCTTTGAAAGCTTTCGAACATACTGCTGATTATGATGTTTCTATCTCTGACTTCTTTAGAAAGCAATATTCGGAGAATGTGAGTCAATTACCTTTGAGATATGGTGCTAACCCTCACCAGAAGCCTGCTCAAGCTTTTGTTAGTCAAGGTGAATTACCTTTCAAGGTTTTGGGTGGTTCTCCGGGTTATATTAACTTGTTGGATGCCTTGAACTCTTGGCCTTTAGTTAAGGAATTATCTGCCTCTTTAAACTTACCAGCAGCAGCCTCTTTCAAGCATGTTTCTCCAGCTGGTGCTGCTGTTGGCTTACCATTGAGCGATGTTGAAAAAAAAATCTATTTCGTTGAAGATATTGAGAACTTGTCTCCTTTAGCTAATGCTTATGCTAGAGCTAGAGGCGCTGATAGAATGTCTTCCTTCGGCGATTTTATCGCTTTATCTAACATTGTTGATTTACCGACTGCTCAAATCATTTCTAAAGAAGTTAGTGATGGTGTAGTGGCACCTGGTTTTGAAGATGCTGCTCTCGAAATCTTGAAGAAAAAGAAGGGAGGTAAGTATTGTATCTTACAAATCGATCCTAACTTCAACCCTGATACTTTAGAGTCAAGACAAGTTTACGGAATTACTTTGCAACAGAAGAGAAATGACGCTATAATTAAGGGATCTTCTTTCAAGGAAATTGTTTCTGCTAATAAGGATTTAACTGAACAAGGTAAAATTGATTTAACTGTTGCAACCATTGCTTTGAAATATACTCAATCCAACTCAGTTTGTTATGCCAAGAATGGTATGGTTATTGGCTTGGGTGCCGGTCAACAATCAAGAATTCATTGTACCAGATTAGCTGGAGATAAGGCTGATAATTGGTGGTTAAGACAGCACCCAAGAGTTTTGGGTTTCAAATGGGCTAAAGGTGTTAAAAGACCAGAGAAATCTAATGCTATAGACTTATTCGTCACAGGTCAAATTCCAACCACTGAACCGGAAAAGAGCGAATACGAATCCAAGTTCGCTGAATTGCCAACTCCTTTGACCACTGAAGAAAAAACCGAATGGATAAACAAAAACAAGAACGTCGCCTTGTCTTCTGATGCTTTCTTCCCATTCCCAGATAACGTTTATAGAGCTGCCAGGTCTGGTGTCAAGTTTGTGGCTGCACCATCTGGATCTGTTATGGACAAGGCTGTTTTCTCTGCTGCTGATTCACATGACATCGTTTATGTGGAAAACCCAATCAGATTATTCCATCACTAGGGGTAAATAGTTGATATAGTCAATTTAATAAGTATAAGATGAACAAAAAGAAAAGCAAACGTTAAACTTATGTAATGTAGAATACACAAATCAATACCTCTGGTATTATTCATAGCTCTGCTCGTTTCCACATTTATTTGCAATTTTGCAAATTTTCGGTTGCACTATTAGGAGCCTATTTTTCACTGCGCAAATCTCACATCCATTTTTCAGCAACACGTATCCCACTATGGCATCTGAATATATTTATGATGAAGATGGAGAAGTATGGCCATACTTCCTCTTGGCCATTCTAAGCTTTATACTTATTCCATTGACCATTCGTTATATTGCAAGGATTTTCTCAAAGAGTAACCCAGTTTTATATAATAAAAGTGTCAAAGGTGCAATTCAAGACAACCATGAATCGTTGAAGTTGAACGATGAAGCCATCAAAAAATTCCATGCTTCCCAAGTAAGTGACAGTATCCTAAACAAAACACTCCTAGTATTAATTATTGGGTGGGGTGCCGTGATTTATGTTGCTCTCAACTTTACCAAACTGGCCGATCTTACTGGAATCTTCGATCCATATGAGATTTTGGGTATCAGTTCTTCTTCAACTGAAAAACAGGTCAAAAGCCATTATAGAAAATTGTCGTTAAAATTTCACCCTGATAAAATGCCTAAAGATCTTGGTAATGATGAAAAGGAAGCGTTCGAACAAGCTTATATCAAATTGAATAAGGCTTACAAGGCTTTGACTGATGAAGTTACTAGAGAGAATTTTTTGAAATACGGACACCCAGATGGTAGACAAGACACTTCTCATGGAATTGCTTTACCAAAATTTTTGGTTGAAGGTAAGTATTCCTCTATTGTTATTGTCTTTTACTTTATATTGATTGGTGGATTGTTGCCGTACGTTGTTGGTTCCTGGTGGAACAACGTCAAGTCTCATACTAGTAGAGGCCTACACGTAGATACTGCAGCTTTGTTCGTCAAAAGATTGACCGACAAGAATCCGGGCAAAGTTATCACCCCATTTTTCTTACTAGATTTGTTTTGTGAATCACATGAGATCAAAAAAGGATTCAGTCACTTATCATCAAACAAAGTGAAAGATTTAATCACCGAATATATGAAGCGTCAAGTCAATCCTGACTTCAAATTGGAATCTGATAAGCTTAAAATCATCTCAACCATTCCAAAATTAATTGATGATTTCATCGAAATCGCAGTCGTCTTTAGACAACCTGATGTAGTGTTAGCTGCCTTGGACTTGCAAAAATCAATTGTTCAAGCAGTTAAACCAACTGGTAAGTACAAGGATTTATTACAGTTACCATATGTTAACCAACAAGTAGTTGAAAAACAAGCCGTTAAAAAATTGGGTAAGTTGTTTTCCGAAGATGTCAATCCAGGTGAGGTTTTGGGCATTAAGGACGAAACCAAATTAGGTAGAGCTATTAATATAGCAGAAAAAATCGCTAGCTTGAGAGTTATTGAGAGTGATTTCAAAGTCCCAGGTGAAGATGTGGTTCCTCCTTTATCTAAAGCCCATTTGTCTTTGAAATTTCTAGTAAAATCTCCGAAATTGAAATCATGCCCTGAAATCAAGAAAGATTCTTTGAAAGATGAGGAAACTATAGACTACATGAAGGATCCAACAGTTACTAATGCTTCTCAACCAAATTTACCATTCAGTTATGCTCCATATTTCCCCAGGGAGATATTAAATAATTGGACAGGTATATTGATAAACCAAAAGGACAACAAACTTGCTGAGGGTGTTGGCATCATCAAATTGACTAATGCCGATTTGAGCAACGTAGAGCTTACCCAAGACGCCTGGATCAAGGGAGATAATGTCAACATTGGTACTTTGAACATACCATTAACTCAACCAACTCCTCAAGCAGTCGGAGTAACTCCATATAGATTGATTTTGAAGAACAACGCATACTTTGGCGTTGATTTGGATATTCCTGTCTTCTTGGAAGTAAAGAACCCAGCACCAAAGCCACTCGACAAAGAAAAGATCATGGGTAAATCGGCTGAAGATGATAGCGATGATGATTCTGATTCTGATATTTCCGATCCAGAAGAAGACTCTTTAGCAGGAGCATTGGCTGCTTTGAGAGGTGCTCCGGTAAAAAAGTCTCAGATCGAGGAAATCAAAGAAGGTGAGGAAGAAGTGAATAATGATGAAAACGGTGACGACGATGATAACGATGACGAAAGCGTGTTCACGGATATCAACACCGATACTGAGGATGAAGATGAGTGATTATGTAGCACAGGCTAGTCTATAAACATATTGAGCGGGTTGGTTTCTAGCAGAAATCATTTTAAAATATACATAGAATACAAGTTAGTATATATGGGATGTCTATTTAGTAGTGTCCTACACAGTTAAATGAAGAACGTAAGCATCAGGAGTTTCTAAACCTTGTTCCTTGTAATAATCCTTGATTGTTTCCTTTACTTCGAATCCGTGTTTTTTATACCATTCAATTGCAACCTTGTTTTCAATGTGAACATGGAGGCATATTTCATGGATAAACTTTTGCTTTGTTTGATCAATTAAATAATCCAATAATTGTTTTCCGATACCCAAATTCCTATAGCTCTCTAACACAGCCAAAGTTTCTATGTAAACTACATTGGGGACCATTCTTGGAGCGAGTTTAGCGTTTGTAATTGACTTAAAATTAGCTAGTTCTCCGTTCAAATTAAGCAGCTTAGCTTTGAGTCCCCCGACTGGTAGTTCGGAGAAGTATGCCAAGTTGGATATTTGGTCAGAGTTAAGAGCATCTGTGTACCACTCTTCAGAGTAACGAGTAGGTAACGAGACTTCGTTGATTTTTTTCAACGTTCCCAAGTTGTTAGGGGTTAAATCGTCTAAAGATGTGATAGTTCTACCCATTACTGAGAATTTTTCACGCGAGAGAAGTTACACCCAGGTATACAGTACACGAGAGTTGAATCATCATTAATTATGTCAAGTCTTGGCCAATTTATTACAACACTTCTGTAGTGCTCCTCTCAACAATTCCATACATACAGCTTTAACCTACCACTCTACAATTGCGCCAATTGACGCCTACTACCCCGCGACTGTGAGCTCAAAAAATCATAAGATTCAAATCCATTTTATATCCGTTACTATGATTACCACTATAGTAGTTGTTTTGATTATCCTCTATTTCTTGAAGGATCTTTTGTCAGACTTTAGAAGTACTAATCCTCTCGACGCTTCGTCTAATGAGCCTCCAGTTGTGGAAGGAAAGTTTACCCCCAAGACTTTGGCTAAATACAATGGTACACAAGATCCAAAAATTTTTATGGCCGTAAGGGGAAGGGTTTTTGACGTCAGCCAAGGTGCTACTTTTTACGGCCCTGGTGGGCCATACGAGAATTTTGCAGGAAGGGATGCATCCAGAGGTTTAGCTAAAAACTCATTTGAGCTTGATTTAATTACGCCTTTGAACCAACGAATTGATTCCTTGAGTGATTTGAATTCCGAAGAAAAAGAGAGTTTAGACAATTGGGAAGAACATTTCGAGAGTAAGTACAAGATCGTGGGAACTCTTCATAATGAAGAAGAAAAGGAATAAGTCTTCCAAGAGAATTACTGAAGGTTACCTCCCCCATTGGTACTTCTCGATTTATGTTCAAGATTCAGGATAAGATTCCATGATTTGCTATTTATAGTACGTAGTATGAGTACGAAGAATTAGTTTGTAGTTAACTAATACTAAGTGTAATATCTATCTCAAGTATTTCTCGTGCCCTACTCATTCATGTCGCAAATAAATTAAATTTAACTATCATCGATGAGTTATCGTGGAAGAGGAAGAGGAGGTTACGGTAGAGGGGGTTATAATAACAACTCCTCGGGTTTTAACTCCCACAACTCTTTCAACCAACAACCCCAAAACATCAACGAGTTTATATCGTCAAATGCTGTTCCTGTGGAAATTCAAGGCTGGAATGGAGCTTCGATGGAAGACTGTGTCAAATTTATTTCCAGAAAGTGTAAAATTGTCTTACAAAATGCTTCTATAGATCAAGCAACTGGTATCATGAAGGCATATGTTAAATCCATACAAGAGGCCAACAAGTTGACCGAATGGTCTGGGGTCAAGTTTGCGGGCCAATCATTGAAAATTAAAAAGGCCATCGGTTTGGATTCAAGTACTGCTTCTACAGGTCTGAGCCCTATTGAAACCCTCAACCAGTTTTTAAAGACCAGATACCTGGCTGAACAAAAGTTGTTGAATTTGACTAGCGTTCAGCAGGACTCTATGTTGGCAACTCAAGGTTTTTTCGCCAGTATAAGCACAAGCTCGAAGTTCTTTCCTGCATTAATGAAAGTAGCGTCCGACCTGAAAATCGATGTGGAAAGCATTGATTTATCTCACAATAATTTGACTGACTTGACCTCTTTGTCAACTTTGGCTGCCACTTTTCCCAAGTTGAAAAATTTGTCGTTACTGAACAACGCTATCTCTAAATTAAAAACCTTTGAAACTTGGAGAAGAAAGCTTAATTTTTTAAGAGAATTAATTATTACTGGCAACCCTATTGTCAGTCAAGTGAGCCCAAATGAAATAAAAGTGGAATTAATGAAGTCTTTCCCTAGATTAATTGTAGTCAATGGAGAAATCTTAAGGAATGAGAGTGCTTTAGCATCTATTCTTTCCTTCCCCTTCAGTGACCCGCAACAAATGTTTTTTCTGGATGATGAAATCCTGGGTATGTCTACAAACTTTGTGACCAACTTTTTTGGCCTTTGGGATACAAAGAGAGAAGATTTAATGCAGTTATATCAAGAACAATCACAATTCTCTCTTCTGGTAGATATGAGCCACCCACATGGTATGGGGATAAACCACACCACTGACTTTGGATATTATCTCCAATTGTCTAGAAATTTGACAAAAGTAAGTCAACCAAAGATCAGACAGTCTAAGGTATCTCTTGGACCCAACCAAATCTTTAAAGCTTTCACTCAATTACCCAAGACTAAACACAATTTGGTACATAGACCAGATCTTTTTGCAATGGAATCTTATAGACTCCCACAGGTTAATGGGTTTGTGATAAACTTGCACGGTACATTCGAAGAGACTAGTGCTCCAGAAAATTTAGAAAGTGTAAACTCTTCTTATAATAACAGAAATAGATATCAAAACAACAGGAACAAAAGGATTCCTTTGAGCAACAAGGGGTTTGATCGGGTCTTTATAGTAATTCCAGGTCCAAATGGAAGCATGATTTTGGCCAGTGATTCACTCGTCATAAGAAATCCGGGGGGAAGTGATGCATGGAACAAAGTGAAGAAATCATCCACTCCACCACCCCAGCAACAAATTTCAGGCACTAGTGTAACTTCCAGTGCTGTACCTAATGCGGCTGGTGGATTGAGTGCTGCACCTGGTGCACCAGCAGGGAGCCTCCCTCAAACACCACCACCTACTAATGGCAGTCCAACTACGGCCGACTTACCCCCTGATATCAAAGGAATGCTAAACGCTATGCAACAAGAGATGCTTGTGAAGGTCCTATTAGAGACAAGGTTAAACTTGCAATATGGCTTGATGTTGTGTCAACAAAGTAACTGGGACTTCCAACAATGTACTATAAATTTTAAAAACTCAGTAGCTTCCCTCCCAGCAGATGCCTATATTTCTTAATTGTAAACAGTTAATATACGAACCTTTGGTCCTACGGGATTATAATTTGAAACCCATTCAATTGATAGTAGTTCTCACTTTCGCAAGTTGCAAAAATTCAAATCTGTATTCATCGCTGCAAATCATAACGCGATCAGATAACCTATAACTGCAGTTAGTATGGGTTACAATATAGCGATGATCACTGATTTCTTCTATCCTCAAGCTGGGGGGGTTGAATTTCATGTCTATCATCTTTCCCAAAAACTTATTGATTTGGGTCACTCAGTTATCATCATAACTCACGACTACGGGAATCGAAGCGGCATTAGAACTGTCACCAATGGATTGAAAATTTACTATACACCATTTTTTACGTTTTATAGGAATACAACATTCCCAACTGTATTCCTGGCCTTTGCTGTAATACGAAGTATTCTTGTAAGGGAACAAATTGATATAGTACATGGACATGTGTCCATGTCTTCTTTCGCCCAAGAATCCGTCTTACATGCGAGAACTATGGGATTGAAAACTGTATTCACGGACCACTCATTATTCGGATTTGCAGATTTGGGGGCTATCTTGGGTAACAAAGTTTTGAAGTTTACCTTGAGTGATGTAGGTCATGTTATATGCGTATCTAACACTTGTAAAGAGAATATGGTTCTTCGGGCTTCATTGAACCCACTAAGTGTTTCGGTGATACCCAATGCAGTTTTGTCTCAAGATTTCACTCCCAAAAGCACTGATTCTGAGTTTCCAGATGATGGCACTATTACCATTGTAGTGATATCTCGATTATTTCCTAATAAAGGAGCAGATCTTCTAACAGTAATCATACCCAGAATATGCAAAGCTGACGAGAAAATTCGGTTCCTAATTGCAGGAGACGGCCCCAAATTTCTAGACTTGGAACAAATGAGAGAGAAATACCAACTACAGGATCGAGTGAAACTTATAGGAGCTGTTAAACACGAGGAAGTGAGGAATATAATGATTCAGGGTCAAATTTATTTGCATCCTTCATTGACTGAAGCTTTTGGTACTGTGATTGTTGAAGCAGCCTCCTGTGGATTGTTTGTCGTAACGACAAAGGTGGGAGGAATTCCAGAGATTTTACCAAATCATATGATGAATTTTGCTGAGCCTGACGAGGATTCATTAGTTGTCGTAACTTTGAATGCTGTTCAACAATTTAAAATGGGTCAGATAAATACATCTACTTTCCATAAAGAAGTATCCAAAATGTACAGCTGGGAAGATGTTGCCAAGCGTACGGAAAACGTTTATAACGCCTTGGATTTGAACAAGCTTAATCAACCACTAACAGAACGGTTCAAAAAATATTACTTTTGTGGTGTTATGGCTGGAAAGCTCTATGTTCTATGTGTAGTAGTTGATATTTTTCTTTACATGTGTTTGGAATTCTTCTTTCCCAGAAGAAACATCGATCTTGCGACCAAGTGGCCAAAAAAGGATGAAGAGCTCTATTCGGACCAGATCTAGTTAATTCATTCGTTAATCTATGTACAATATTATAAACTATTAAACACTATAATACACTGTCATACACTGTCAAACACTATTACTGTCCCCATTCACAAACCCAATACACTGTTTTTGTCCTTTTCGTACTTGAAAAACTGTTCATTTATTCTAGCGGTAATGAACTTTGGATTACTCTTTTTGGGTCTCCACTTACCTTTGGTCACCTGAACCAATTCAAGAGATTTGGCTATCCCTTGTAAATTTCTGCATAAACTTTGAATACTTGTTTTTCTAGGAGAAGCATTCTGAGTCATTGTTGGAGTCCTCAACCAATCGAGCTTATTGTACATTGGCTGCGCTATGATTCCCCTCAAATAATTAATCTCCTCTATCAATTTCAATCTCTCCACAAACGATCTCTCGTCCTTTTCATTATCGAATTTTCCCTGAAGGTAAGACGGGTTGAAATATTTTTCTGAGCTCACAATTTCTTGTATTTCATTTTCAAGAAGGTTGTTTCTGGCTTCAAGAGACGCATATTTCGATTTGAGATAATCATACTGAGATTTGATGTCACCAAACTCGGAAGATATAGTCTCGACTTTCTTTCTATAAGTTGAATCCAAATTAGCCATGTTATTTTCTAAAAGCTTGATTGTTAATTCCAAATCACTGATTATCTTATCTTTTTCGATCACATTAGGTGCAGGACCTTCAGTAGCTTTCTCTACCTGATCCTTGTCCTTTGATACCTCAAATTGAACGCTGAGTTCTATCTCGTAGGTTAAAAACTTGTTCTTTATTTCTTCTAATAATGCGGTGAACTCATCCAGCTCAAGCTTTTCTTCTAAATCTATTTCGTAACTTCCAAAAAACTGGTTAAGTTGTGTTACCAAACCGCCATTCCAGTAGTTGATATTATATGTCCCAGTCACATTTTGATTATAGTTTATGCTCATCCTTTTATGAATATTTTCGATGATGGACCTTATGTTCTTCACATCAGCTCTTGTCTCAGCATAGAAAAAAGTGTTTATAAAACTATTGAAAATGAAACACTCAAACCGTACAAATGCAATATAAATCATATTCAATACGTAGTTGGTTTGAATTTTGCTAATAACTTCTTCTGCAGTATCAAAGAAATCGACCATTGGAAACTCAGTCAAAGAAGAATCCTGAAAAGAGGCAAGCAATCTCTTATTCATAATTTGGTATGTATGAACTAAGTCACTTCTCTTTGAAGATAACTCACCAATCCGGACAACGTATTCTATACCTGCTAGTACCTGATTAAGTTTAAACTTCAAAACGAATGGGCCTACGTGGTCCAATGTCTTGACGATATTTTCTCTCACAACTTTCAAAGTGATTAGCTCAAGTTCAAATTTTGTCTCTCCTTCCAACCCGGATTGATCCAAAATTTCAAGCTTCTTTTCAAAAATAGTCACCAACAACCTAGTGTGTTGCAAATCTCTGGATTTACTTTTGAGCTCGAGTTCAGTGTTCTTCAAAATGTTGGTTTTCCCAACTGATGATGAAGATCCTTTTGATGACAAATTTTTGAGTTGATTGTCAAGATCCAACTTCTCTGACTGTAAAGTTTTGGCTCTTTTAGTCTGCTCTGTAAGCTTCTTCAGCAACTCATCGATTATCGCCCGGAGATCAGCTTCCATTTCCGCTTGATACTCCTCCATACCTTTTCCTACTTCTTGTAGGGCTATCAAATCCTCCAATTGTTTAGATAAGTCTTGAATTTGAGTGTTCAACTGGTCGTTCTCAGTAGCTAGTCTGTCAATTATTTTATCCAGTTCATGAACAGTGTCGAGCTGATTTTTCAATTCATTTATGGTGCTTTCTGCATGTCTCAACTTCTTTAAGATCAGTTCATAATCGTGTTGTTTAATTCCATTTTCAATGGTAGAGTTGAGTTTACTAATCTCGTTAGACAATTCAAGCTCTCTGCTCTGTGATATTCCTTTCAAGTTAGCTAATGCAAGCTCGAGACGCTTGTTCTTTTGAACAAGTGAACTCAAATTCTCATCACCCGGATTTATCATTTTGATTTCATTTTCAATTTCTTTATTCAATTCCAATTCTTCCTGGATAGTTGCTAAATCGAGTCTCAACCTGTCGTATTTATCCTGTAATGACTCTAAGTTATCTTGAAGTTTAGAATTCTCCATCCTAAAAAATTCTCTATCCACATTAATCTGCTCAATACTTGATTCCATCCCCTGATAATCGTTAAGTTTCTCTTCTAAAAGCAGTACTTGAAGCTGATACTGTTTAACATCTTGAACAGCTTCTTGTAATTTAGCTTGGAGCCTTTCTATAATCAACCTTTCCTTTTCGTTGATCTTTTGTTCTTTTCCCTTAATGTGCACAATACTTGGAGACGCAAATAACCCATAATTTCCAGGCTTTGAGCATTTGAAGTACTCTACACCATCGATTGATCCATTATTTTTACCTAGCGGCAATTCTAATTCAACACCGACCCAAACACCAGGAGCAAAATCAGTCTTTCCTATAAACTTGATAACTCCAGAATTACCTTTAACAGTCACATGGACACCAATTGCCAAAGAATGCAGGGAGTCCATGAATTTTCAAACCCGAATCAAAACTCTAGTACTTAAGTGTACGCGCATTTCAAAAATAGAATATTTTGAAAATCAAATAACAAATCAACTCACAAGCCCTATTGAACATGTCGTCAGCCGGAGCTGGAGCTAGCCAGAAAAGATTGGGCAATTTGAAAGCTGAATTGTTGAATGAACAAAAGCAAGAAATCAGGGAAGCATTTTCTCTCTTTGACATGAACAATGATGGATGCTTAGATTATCACGAGTTGAAGGTTGCCTTCAGAGCTTTGGGATTCGATTTGTCCAAACGGCAGGTCTTGGATACAATTCACGAATATGACACAGACGACAGAAATTTGATCACCTACGAAAACTTCTTCCAAGCCGTTGGTGAAATGATTGTTAACAGGGATCCCCTCGAAGAAATCAGGAGGGCTTTTAGATTGTTCGATGATGATAACACTGGGAAGATAACATTAAGGAATTTGAGAAGAGTGGCCAAGGAATTAGGAGAAAACTTGACTGATGACGAATTAAGAGCTATGATAGATGAATTTGATTTAGACGAGGACGGAGAGATCAATGAACAAGAGTTCATTAACATATGTACTGAATAATGTAATATACTGTATAATAAGTGGGCATTTCTTATTAATTGTGGTCCTAGGTTCATATTTAGATCCAAAAACTCACATGAATCCTTTATTGGCGTATCTCTGATACTCTCTAGTCTCACGTATGTCGTGCGACTTTTTCAAATTTTTTCAAATTTTTCACTGTACTTTTTGATTTCATGTCTGCTAACGGGATCAGAAGGCGTCTTCAAAAAGATGTTTCGAAACTAAACAATGCTTTACGTTCTCAAGAAACCAAGAAAAATAAGAGATTCATGCTTCCCTATTTTGAAGCTGATCTTCCTACCATTCCACAAACTGAAAAAAAAATCGGTATGAAAGAAGTTGGTATAACAGAAGGAGATTTAGTGTACATTACTAAGGGCAAGCATAAGGGAAAAATATCAACACTTTTCAGATACAACCCTGAATTTGATGCAGTATATTTATCTGATATTTCTGAGAAGGTAGTCCTTCCACAAGCTCATTGGTTTCAACAGCAAGAAAGTCATTTAATCGATTATCCAGAGCTTGTTCCAAGAAATCATATAAAGTTAGCGGCCAAAGATGTCGATAAGGACGGAAATCAGTATTATATAGTGGCAGATGAGGTAGTTTACAGGAACAAGTACTATGATGAAGCACATAAGAAATGGTTGCCTCAAAGATTCATCAAACATCACGAGCATATTGAAGTTCCATGGCCCGCTCCTCAAAATGAACTAAGAGAAGGTGATTTGTCTACTAGTGAGTCAACTGTGTTAGAGAGATCATACCAGCTTCAGAGTTTAGCTATACCTCCAGTTCCAAAAGGTGCTTTGGATCAATTAAGGAACCCATTCTCTAAACATAAGTCTCAAATATTAAGAGAAGTGGATATTAGAAAATTGAAAGCGCCTCAAATGCCATTGAGTAAAGAACAGAGGATCTATTTGGCTAAAAAACAAGATCAACCAAAGAAGGAAGTCAAAGACTTAACTGAAGAAATGAAGAAATTTATTGGTGAAAGAATGGCTCAACACATTGAAAATATTGATAATCCATACATGAAAATTCATTTGGATGCATTATCAAATACCAAGAATCCAGATTTTGAGAAGACTCAAAGAATAATTCAAGAAACCCAAGGGTTGAATAAACAAACAGAGAATGACAATTGAATTACACTCACTTGTATATAGTATTATATTCTTATATAAAGTTAATGTTCATAACTTTTCGTAATCGATTTTACCTTCAAGCTTCTTAACATCCGCCACTTTTCTGACAGCCTTCATCAAATCATTCTGAACAACGTAATCTCTTTCATCTCTAATGGCGAAGAAACCGGCTTCTGTAACTACATTTCTAATATCGGCCCCGTTAAATCCATCACTCATTCTGACAGCAGCTTCAAAATCAAATTCGCCTTGTTTAGAGATTTTTGATGTATGAATTTTAAAGATTTCCAATCTGCCGGCTTCGTTTGGTAAACCAATTTCAATCTTTCTATCCAATCTACCTGCTCTTAATAATGCTGGGTCCAATGTATCAGGTCTGTTGGTAGCCATAATAATCTTGGTTTGTCCCAAAGTATCGAATCCGTCCATCTGATTCAACAATTCCATTAAGGTTCTTTGAATTTCTCTATCAGCAGAAGTACCTTCACTGAATCTACGACCACCAATTGCATCAACTTCATCCATAAATATAATACAAGGTTCATGTTCTCTAGCATATGAAAACATTTCCCTGATTAATCTAGCAGATTCCCCGATATATTTATCAACAATCGCAGAAGCTGGGGAAAATATAAAATTGGCCCCAATGGTGGCGGCGACTGCTTTGGCTAACAAAGTTTTACCAGTACCAGGAGGACCATATAATAAAACTCCCTTAGGAGGTTTGATACCTACTCTAGTAAACAATTCAGGATTTTTCAAGGGCAATTCAATTACTTCTCTTAATTCTCTAACTTGTTCAGTTAAACCACCAATACCATTGAAAGAAATTTCACCTGGTTCGAAAGTTGTCATATTATAAACCAAGGGATCAACCTCTCTAGGTAAAATTCTCATGATAGTTAATGTCGTCATATCCAAAGACACTCTGACTCCATTCTTCAAGTTTTCCTTCTTGATCGTATTTCTACATCCCACAATATATCTAGGACCGGAAGATGCCTTAACGATGAATCTTTCGTCATCTAATTGTTTCAAGACCTCACCAACAATCTGCCCCACGGACTGCAATGCTTTGATATCATTTTCAGTTTTTTCGTAGTCTTTCTCCAAGTCTCGTATAGTTAATCGAACTTCTTTCAATTTAGCATCCCAATTTCTGTGTTCAGTTAATTTTTCTTTGAATTTATCCAAAGCTCTTTCCTTTTCCACATCCTTTGATTCAGATGTTACAGAATGATCAACACCGGTTTCCTCATTCAATGCTTGAAGTAATGGATCGTTTTCTTCACTCATATTAAAAAGTGGCAAACTAGTTCTAATAGTAGATACATTTTGCCGCGACAACTCAATTTTCATTTTTAGTGCACGACTGAATTTTTCTGTTATACAACTTATAACTAAAGAAAATAGTCTACAATGGAATTTCATGCATTTATTTTGTGTGGTCCTGGGAAAGGCCTATCTCCGTTCTCCCACTCAAGGACATCGGGGCGGTCTAAAGCCCTTTTACCCGTGGCTAATAGACCCATGATCGAGAAAGTCTTGGAGTGGTGCGAGATGGCTATATTCCCAAAGGCTACCTTGATTGTAGATGGAGATTCTGAACATGAAATTCAGGCTGCTGTGGACGATTATAAAGAGATATCTGCAGCCTCTCGTAAAAGTGCGGAAACAACTGACGATGTATCGTCACATACCACTGAAATTGATATTCTTAAGATAGATGCCGAATCTAGTGGAGCTATTTTATACCAATTGTACAAGAAATCTATTAAACCATGGAGAAACTTCGTGATTTTACCTTGCGATTTTGTCACCAATCTCCCTCCTCAAGTCTTGATTGAAGCTTATAGAAACAAAAATGATAATGATGTGGGATTGTTGGTCCATTATAGAAACAAGCTTGAAATTGAAGATAAAAAGAATAAAATTTTTCCCGCCAACTTCACATTCTATAGTCAACAAGCTGATGACCAAAGTACCTTGTTGGATCTTTATTCTTTAGAAGATGTCGATTTTCATAAGGCATTGAAAATAAGAACTCAGATGGTATGGAGGTATCCTAACACTATAATAAGCAAAAAGCTTTTAAATAGCACCATATTTTTCGGATCAACTAAAATCTTTGAAATTTTTGATAATCAACAGGACAGATTCAATGAGTCTTACTTCACTTGTAGATCTATAAACAAAATTATAAGAGATTTAGCCAGGAGATCTTGGAGACATTCAAAGAGTCAAGAGACTATTGCATTCCTAATCATTCCGGAAATTGCTACGTTTTTCAGAATTAACAATACACCTGTATTGATGGAAGCTAACAGACACATGATGCAGCAGCAAGCTATTCAAAAGGCACAAGCTAATCAAACTGCACCACCAGTTCCAAGAGAGAAGAATGCCTCTAATGTAGGAATCGATTCATTGGTTGGTCAAGATACGGTTTTGGGTGAACGCACTAATGTGAAGAAAACTGTCATTGGTAAAAATTGCCAGATTGGTAAACGTGTCAAATTGACTGGTAATTTAATCATGGATAATGTGGTGATCGAAGATGATGTCCAACTAGAAAATTGTATTATAGGTAACGATGTTGTGATTCACTCGAAAACTAAATTGACAAACTGTAATGTTGAAGCTACACATGAAGTTCAACATGGCAGTCAGTTCAAGGGTGAAACATTGTTGAGTCTTTCCTTGGAAGGAATCGTAGAGGATGCTATTGAAAGTGATGAATCGGAAGAATCATCTTCAGGAAGTGATGAATCGAGCTATGATTACGATGTGGAGTATGACGATAATGAAGACGGACTATTTGCTTACTAGTATATCGACTACTCAATTCATAACCGCAACACCTGATATAGGGCTTCTCATTCACATTGTTATATATTCAAAGTGTTTGAGAACACTTAAATACGACTGCTAATACATAAAATCTATCTAATGCTAAAATTTCTGTTCGTGACTCATGGTATTGGTTTCCTCTTCCTAGATTTTTCAAAATCGTGGTTCTTCCTCTTCTTATCCTCTTCTTCGACATTTTTGTCTTTCTTGACATCTTTTTCTTTCCTGGTATCTTTATCCCGTTTCATTTCTTTTTCCCGTTCCTTGTCTTTCCCTTTTCTCCCTTCTTTTTTAAGCAGCAACCAGTTGCCTCTTTGTCTGGGTGTATGTGTGACAGATAACGGAGGATAGCTAGGTATAAAGTGATGTGGTGAGAAGTATTCTGGTCCTAATGAGAATTGATAATCCTTGGGTATTTCGAACTCTTTGGCGGTCTCATGCAGTGCTTGTTCCTGTTCTTCTGCAGCTTGTTTGCACTTGTGAAGGTTGATTATTTCTGCTCTTTTGGACAAAGCCCAATTTTCTATATCGCCATTTTCGCTTATAACTTGAAGCAAATCGTCCAAGCAAGTAAAGTATCCATTGTAATGGTTTAAGCCGCTGGAGCTATTGCTTAGTCTGTATAAAGAGGCTACAGATTTAGCAGCATTAGCAAATTCTTGATTTTGCGTATTTGAATCTGGTAATGGATCTTTTATTTTGGAATTGTATAAAGAAGTCACCAGTTTTGCAGCATTCTTAAACTCCCTTGCAAGTTGCTGGTTGACTTCATTCACGCTTTCCTGGCTCACAGGCCGTGCCACAGGCAAATTTGATAATAGGTTAGACAAATCCATTGGTAATTTTTTTTCCCATTCCATCTTAAATTTTGCGCGTCTGACTACGAAAAAGACAGCAAAGATGGTACAATCAACGTTAATCTTTAGATATGATGGTACGTAGCTTATTCTCATGTTAGGAAAGAATTTGGTAATACCCTGTGTTTTGAGTTCAAACTTTGAACTAGCAGTGCCTTCAATTATTTTACTAATACTTCATTAGCTCTTCCATTATGCGGATCAGTAGACGATAATAATGATAAGGCAATTGCTGAGCAGAAGAAAAAGTGCAAAATCGTCGTATCAAGGATAACTCCCAATTCAGAACCTCAAGCAACTCTTGAGTCGGGTGCTTATAGTATTCACTATTTAATTGCAAATTCCATCATATACTTTTGCATATGTGAAAAGAGTTATCCAAGAGCTTTAGCGTTTTCCTATTTAACAGAGATTTCCAATGAATTTTATAACAGCCATGGGAGAGAAGCTTTGTCTCAGACTGCAAGGCCCTATATGTTCAGCTCTTTTGAGAATTTCGTTGGAAAGACTAAAAAGATTTATCAAGATCAAAGGGCTCAATCTAATTTAGATAAATTGAGTGACGAATTGTCAGATGTCAAGAAAGTAATGACCAAAAACATTGAAGATTTAATATACAGAGGTGAATCATTAGACAAAATGAGTGAAATCTCCAATAATTTAAAAAACGATTCTATAAAGTATAGAAAGAAAGCACAACAAATCAATTTTGAGGCATTACTAAGGCAATACGCCCCTATTGCTGGTGTTAGTTTATTTCTTGTGTTTTTGATCTGGTACATTCTCCTTAGAAGATAGTTTACTATAGTATGATTATACTTTAAATTACACAATATTATCGTAAAATTTTGATTTCCTAAGTAAAACTTCTTATCGCGCATGCCATGTCAAAGTTGAAGCCTCCGTCACTAGCAGCTGGGCATTCAACCCAAGCAGTCTCTGGGACCACCATTACTAGTGACACTTCTGTCATGACCGGTTCTAAGAGTCCTCGTCAATCGATTACGGAATCCCAAAACAGCTTGGATACAACTACCCTGAATGGATCTACAAATACAGGTGATGATGATAATCTTCAAACCCTCCTCAATGGGCTCATAATTGACGGAAGTCATTATGAAGGGTGTGATCCTGAATTGTCTTATCGTGATACTGGAATATTTCCTAAAACGAGTTCCTCGGTGAGTGATGAAGAATATTTCTATAAAATGATAAAAGTTGAAAAATCAATCAATCAAGCACAATTTATCGAGAAACTCAAGCACTTTTTTATATTTTCTATTTCAGGGAAACCTATATATTCACTTCATGGAACGGAAGATTTGATAATAGGATTCGCTGGTCTAATCACTACTATCATTTCCCTGTTTGAACATAGCTTGGAAGAGGATATAAGATCTATTGATATGGGTGGTCTGATGATCACTTTTTTGAACAGAAACCCAATTGTATTGGTATCTGTTACAAAAGTGCCATTTGAAACAATTTTAAGCCAAGCGACCAACGAACACACTATCCTCACAAACCAATTAAATGTACTATATGAGTACTTAGTGTCAATACTATCTAAACCTTCTTTAACACGATTATTCACCAATCGAATGAACTACGACTTGAGAAAAAGTTTGACACCATTGGATTATAAGAATTTGGACTTATTATGTACAAAGTTAACCTTTGGGTTGGATGAAGTGAACTATAAACTGGGATTGGATTACTACATAAGTGCCTTGTTGGATAACAGTAGACAGACTGTTTTGATTAGCAACTCTATAAGATCTAAATTGAATTCTTTCTTGCTTAATCCCAGAGGTAGAGAAAAGAACCAGGATTACTTATTCGGGATTGTATCTTACAAGAACAAAATCCTTAGTTTTATGAAACCCAGAAATCACGAGTTGTCAAATAAAGACATAAAGAACTTGCTTCTAATCATTTCCAACAACCAACATCAGGACATGAAAGAAGAATTGTGGATCCCCATTTGCATGCCTAATTTTAATGCAAATGGATTTCTATATTGTCTTGTGAAGACTTTTGATCTAAGCAAATATCTTGAAATTGATGGTAATTTTCGTGATCCATTGCATCTAAATATTGTGCTTGTCAGTACAGACAAAAACAACTTTTTCAAGATGCAAGAGGCTGCGAGGAAGGTGATTGACCAAATAATAGAAACGGAAAGTTTTCGGAATTCATTTTATGATGAATTAATGGTTTGTGAAAATTTCGAGACTCGACCTTCAATTTCCCATTACATTTATAAGAATAAAGTCAAGAATCAGTTTATTTCGAGTGAAATCGACTTAAACAAAGACTTGCTCTTCAAGTTGATTAGTCACTATACAAATCTATTCAATTCTAAGACCACCACCATCAAATCTTTAACAAAGGATGGTGTCGACAAAAAACTTACATACATGAAATTTCATAATCTAGTGGGATTCATGCTCTCAGATACATCATATGAGTTTTATTGCATATCAAACGAAAAAAAATTAACAACCCTAATAAAGGATTCATTATCCATAATTCACTGGCTAAAGAAATATAATAAGCGGTTAGTGAACAATACCATCGAGTACACTTTCTAATGAAGAACACCATAAAATAATATACGAATCCTGCACTATGTATTTAAGGGAATAACGATTTCTAATTACAAGTCTACTTGAGTATCACTTTCTCGGTACTCTTGAATATATTTGTCAATTTGTCCAAGTATTCTTTATGTAAGTTCTCAAAATCTTTAACTAATATCGTGTCAGTGTCTGATTTCTTGTTGACTTTCTTTAGTTTCTGTTTGTATTCTGTCCTGATAGAATTCAAAGAATTTGAACTATTGTTTTTGAACTTCTCAAACACTAATTTCAAAGATTTTGCGTTCTCTTGTTTGGTTTCGGTAGTGATAGGAGGTAAGGGAACTTTTAAAAGACCCTGGTCCTTATCAAGAGTTGGATTCATGTTTAAATCAGAACTTAATATAGAGTTAATGATACTCTGCGTTTGGTCAGGATCGAACACTGTGATTATAAGGTTTCTACCCTTCACTAAAGTTTGAGCAATGGAGCTAAATTTCGTGAGAGTTCCATCTTTTAGTTCAATATTCAAGTGATCGAAAACATTTGGATTAGTTTTCCCGAGTTTAACTTCATTGGATTTCTTAGCAAATTTCTCGACAACGCCCTCGAACTTAACTTTCACTTCATTTAAGTCGATAAAGTCTTCTGCTGTGGTAACAGGTTCGTCAATTTCTTTGGCAGTTTTTTTAACCTTCTTATTCTTTTTACCTTTTGCAGCCAAAACAGGGGTATAATGGAAGGATCTAGTGACATGAAAATTAATGGGTCTATTCACCCTCGATATACTTGCTTTTAAAGATGGAAAAATAACGTTAGACAAGCTTCTTAACATGTTACTTGAGCAGAGATGCGCGCTAGGAACTCGAGTGCTATAGTATGAGATCACGTGATAGTTATCGTGTACTGTATTATACGAAATGAAAGCATGACAGAGACGTCTTCTGAGCAAATACTATGCATCACCGAGAAAGGGGAATTTCGTCCAACTGGCACCCTCAATTGATCTCTGGCACTCCTCGTGATACTGTCTATTTTTGTTATCAATTCGATTCCATGATCTCTATTTTTTTAGGTTATTTTCCCTGATCATTCAAGTACATTTTCTATAGTTTGAATATTTTTGATACACTACTAATTTTGTTATCAACTCGTGAAAATGACAAATCCAAGACAAGAAATTTTGCTACTAAATTGAGTTTACAGAAAACGTAACTCCATTATCAAAAAAGATTATTGAAGGGCCCTATATTCCTATATAGGTTTAACTGCAGTCTATATATGCCATGCTCCTAAGGTATTTGATTTTTGCAACATTACTATATCCTGCATATAACAACACGTTGATTTGATATTTTACAAAAGAGTACTAGTTTCTGTCTAGTTCAATCCGAAGTGAAGGTCTCCATCTCTAAATATGAAAATTCGACTTTACATAATGCATTTTATTCTGTTCAAGATTAGGAAGAAAATTTTGCTGTCCTGATATTCCCTATCTGGTTCTCCTGTTGTGCGACAAGGATATCGAACTCCGTTTACGATTATGACTCTTCAACACAGATAAAGCATAAAAGGGGAGAAATTGGTCTTTGCTTCTCAGACCGTACCACTTACTTTTACAAAATGAGTGTAGCTATCAGACCGATTGAACAAAAAGATAAGGCTAAATGGATTGAATTGTGGAATTCCCCTGAGGATTCCTACTTAAAGTTCTACGAAGCAATTGACAAGGTATCAGATGAGGCAACAGAAGCTACTTTCAACAGATTCTTTGATCCCATTGAGCCAGTTTATTCTGCAGTCGCTGAAAGTAATGGAGAAGTCATTGGATTCATTAACTACCTTACACACAGAAGTACTTGGAATGTTGAAAATAGTCTTTATTTAAACGATTTGTATGTTTCTGAGAAATGTAGACTTGGAGGTGTGGGAAGGAAATTAATTGAATATTGTTACGAAGAAGCTGATAGATTAAAATGTCCCGTGTGCTACTGGGCTACTGATTTTGATAATCATAGGGCTCAATTATTATATACGAAAGTTGGAGTAAAGAGTGGTAAGTTGACTTATTTGCGTCCAAAAGAGTAGCATATACTATTTAACAGAATATTTATAGCTTAAGCTAGTTATATTAGGGGTGGCCGTAAGTAACATTGTTCATGTACAAGTTCCATATTAAGAATACACATAATGAAAGTTTCACCGAATTCAGGCGTTTAGAATAATATTGAAAATGGGTAATAATAGTACTCTTATGAGGTGATTTTCACAGCCGAAACTGATACCCTTTAGATAAGAATTGACGCGCGGCACGACAAGGCGAGACCTTCTTGGTCTCCGCACACAGGGGGTGCAATTGACGAGGTGCTGTAATAGTGTGCTTTGAATGTTACAGCTTCCCGTAGTACACATCAGAGGGATTCAGTAGTGTTTCAATGGTAAATAGGTCTAGCATGAATACGCAAAGCTTGCTTCTAAAACTCTACTCTTGGTTTTTGCAATTTCCAAGCTTTAAATACTGAATGCGAGCACGGTACTATAGTTTACTATTAGTATTTTTTTAAATAACAAAATTTCACCACTTATCGGCCAGGACAGTCTAACCAGTTCACAGTTCGGCCAGACTGAAAGACTGTCAGCGTTTTTTTTTCGATTTACTCATCACCTCTATATATTGTTACAACTATAATAGTACTCAATACACACTCTCTTTGACCTCTTACTACCCGATGTCTTAATGGTGTGGTTATTATTTCCTAACCGTGGAGCCTGCAGACAAACCCGATTCTGACCACATTTTTAGGAGTTCGCATTTTCTGATAAAGTGACCCAATAGAAATAGATAACTAATCCAAACGCATTGACGTTATAAGATCTTAGATAGCCTCGACACTGTTCAAATCCATTACAAAAAACCTCAATCGAAGTCTTCCAATTAATTCACCCCTTTAAAGCTAACCTATTCTTTCAAAAATTGCTTATCTGTATGTCCCATCTATTAGAAGAGCCGCAGTTGGAATTGAATATATCCTCCAACATTAAAACAGACCATGTCTCAATACTCGATTCGGCTCTAGACTACGTTGATAGTTCCCTGGGTCGGGTGGAGCTGTTTGGTCAAGCTGACGAATATTATGATCAAGGAACCTTTTCCGACTCAAAAGACAACATTAGTTTCACTACACCAGAATTGAATTCACCCGATGAAGGTGTATTTGCTAACTATCACTACGGATTAAGTGACTATCCACACTCTCAGTTTGCATTTAGACCATCACATTCAAAAAGTCTGAGTTTTAGTCTTCCTGAGCAGCTCAATCTGTTATCTTTACAAAATCTTAGTCAAGCAAGTTCTAAATCTCCTAGCCCCGAGTTCATCTATCATGCAAAAGATTTACCCTTGACTCAAACAATCAATCCCCGTCAACTTTTTGCTCAGCAGTCACCTCCTCCAGGAGATGAATCAAGGAGTTTACATGAATCCATTAACCGGTCTAACAAGCGGAAGAGTATGGATATGGTAGTGGGTCCCCCTTCTTTACCAAGGTCCCATGAAGTTCCGCAAGTACGAGATTATATTCTACCCTCTTCATCACTGCTGCCTAATTTGAATGCTCAAGTTCGTCGAATTGTACCTCCGAAGGTCCCAGGTACAATGTCTACTTTATCTGGAAATACTACGAATTTCAAAATGAATAATGAATGTGTCAATGCTATAAAAACGTGGCTACACGCAGGCGAAGGAACAGGCGACCTTCAAAGTGACTTGCTTGTTAATCCAACAGGTATCATTAAGGAACCCCTGGTATTCAAAGATCCACCGCCAGTATTTGACCGTCGGAATTCAATTCCGTTGAACCAAGCACCGAATGCTTTATTTGATAAGCGCAAGCGTAGAAAACTGACCAATTCAAGTGCAGCAGCTGAATTGAGAGCTAGTGAGGTCAGAACATCACTTTTTTCAACTTCTATCGACGATAAGGACGTGAAAAGAGACATGCCTATTTTAGAGAGTAATGCAAACCCCGATAAAGAAACTTCTTCAACGAACACAGGAGTGAACGCAAGCGCTCCTGTGGCTGCAAAAAATGCGAATGAACAAAACCTCAGTCAAGGTGTGAATTCGATAGCTGCAGCTGATGAAGAAGGCAAGCCATTTCCATGTCCAGATTGTCCCAAACAGTTCAAGAGATCGGAACATTTGAAAAGACATATACGCTCTGTGCATTCAAATATTCGCCCATTCCATTGTAAGTATTGTGAAAAACAATTCAGTAGGTCTGATAACTTGGCCCAGCATCTCAAAACACATTACAAAATGAATGCTAACGGAACAGCCACAATTATATATGGAAATCCTAGTTTACACAAAGTGAATGCTGGTAGTAGTAATAGTGGTGGAAATGGTGGTCGCCGGAAGAGTAGCTTCGGAACTGCCCCGAGTATCACCAGCATCCAAAGTAATCTACCTTCCAGCTAGGGCCTCGGTAATTCAGTAATTGTATATAACCATATGAATATTTCTAAATAATGAAGGACACGAAAATTGAAACCCTCAGTGAAAACCGAAGTAAAAGATGTTTTTTTGTGTATACAGCTCGCGATGTCATAGCTAATTGCTGATAATAAGCACGTTGGGAGTTCTCTTCTTTTTTTTGACCTCAAAAGTTCTAAATTTTAACTCAAGGTGACTCAATTTCCAAGAGATTTCTTAAAAGTTATCTTAACATTTTTTTCTTGTATGTTTTCACCTGAGGAACGAATCACTTCACTGTGCTTTCTTCAATATGCAAAAATATGCGAGAGGGCTAAATTTGTGCTGGCTCCGATAACTGCACGACCAACAACACCCGCGCACAATTCAAGTGATGAAATTCTCTACCCCCAATTGCTGTTTTGCTAGTAAGTGTCATTCATAAGCTACTACTTCAAGTTCTGTAAAAGAACCCCCCGCAAGTACTTCAACACTGAAAATATCAAAGTTTATATCCCCAAACTACGTGTCAATTACCCAGGCTTACACCTCAATTCAATTTCTTTTAGTTTCTTAATTGCTTTACTTCTTTTACCCCTAGACAGATACAATGTCAAGGTCAATTTACCAATCTAATGGTAAGCCATTATCTCAACAAGCCCTTTATCAACAGAAATTGAAACAAGGTATCTACGATAGTCCTGGAGCTCCTTCTATTGGAGTCAACTCCAGTGCTTCTGATACTGCAGCTCTTTTGGCAGCTTCAACTGACTTGACAGTTCGCCCAAGTTATGAACGAACTGTTGCACACGAAGCACAAGAGGCGGCTTTGGCCGCTAAGTTGGAGAAAGTATACGAATGGTCTCGTACTGTTGACGCTTCTGCTGCTTCTGCTGCTTCTGCTGGCTTAAACGAACAATCCAAAAGACTGAACACCATTTCCTCCACTACCACCTATCAGAGTTCTAATTCCCAATTGGGTGTGCCTTCGTTAAAAATAGGTTCTATCTATTCAACTGCGAACAAGAATTCTTCTTCCACTATGACTTCCAGAATCAATCCAGAAAAGAACTATAGGCATGGCATTTTACCTAAAGGTTCTTCTACTGAATTAAATATCGGCCAAATTTCTTCGCTCGCTAATGCTAACTCTACTAGAACCATGGATCTGAGAATCAACCCAGTACTGAATGCTAGTAGAAGTGGTTTGGTTAAAGACACAGGAAGAACTAAGACCTTCCAAGCTGGCGATATTAGCGGTAAGTACCTTTTGAGTGCTGCCTCTGAAAGGGCGCAAGATCGTTTGAATTCTCTTTCTGCAAGTGGTCGTCCAGAAGATTTCAAGGCCCAAGCCCAAGCTTATGCCAATGCTTTGACTATTGCACAACAAAGAAGTAATGAAAGAGTCGCTCAAAATAAGAAGGGTGTCATCGATTTGGGTGGCGGCTTAACAGTCACCCGAAGCGAGTTAGATGCCATGGCTTCCTTAATTGTTCAACCTGTTTTGAATGATATTAGCTCTAAGGCTCAATTACAAAGAGAAAATGATGAGGTTGCTAAAAAGCAAAAATTGGAAGCCATTAAAGCTCATGACAAAGCCAAGCAGGCTGAGATTGCTGCTAAAGAAAAGGAAAAAGCTGATTTGGAAAAAGCCAAACAAGAAAGAGTTGACGCTAATAACAAAGAAAAATTGTCAAAGGATAAGGAATATGAAGAATACCAAATTCAAGAAAATGACAAAGTCAAAGAGAAGTTGACTGAATTAAAAGAGCAAGAAGAGAAGTACACCACCAAAAAGGAAGAATTGTTGATTCAGAAGCAAGAAAACCAAGACACAATCGACAATGAAGAACAAGAGTTGATCGATTCTAGAAAGAAAGTTTTGGGCGATATGCAAGCTGAAAGAGATGAGGAAATTGCTCCTCTTTTAGAAGAATTGAAGACTGAAAATGGAAAGTTAGATGATTTAACTAACGCCAAAAATGAATTGGCCGATGAAGTCGATAAATTAGTTTCATTGAATGACGAGTACAAGAAGAACTTGGAGGAATTGGAGGAGCAATTAAAGAACACTGAGGAAGATATTGAATTAAATACTGCAAACTTGGAAGAAGCTCTGAAGAAATTGGTGGAAGGTAATAAAGAAATCGAGGACTTAGAGCAATCTACCGGTGATGAACTCACTCAAATCAACCAAGAACATGACCAATTGGAAGAAGATATTGCTGGTTTAGGTGAAACGAAGGAAAAGCATTTGGCTGATAAGACTAAGCAAAAATCTGAAATCAAGGATAATTTGAGACAAAGAGTCAAGGATGAACATGAGATCAACCAAGAATTGCCAGAGCACTTGAGAAAAGAAGTTAACGAAAAGAAATTGTTAGATACTACCTCGATCTTCTCTGCAGACGATGTTTTAGTGCCTGAAAAGAAGGAGGAACCAGTTCCTAAACAGTCTCCTACAATTGCCACTTCTACTACTACTGCTGCTAAAAGTGAAAAGCCAAAAAAGAATAGATTTAAAAGGTTGTCCAATATCTTTAAGGCCAGTAAACCACTTCCTGCTACTACTTCCAAAACTGCAAGTGCTTCAACGAAGAAGTCGGAAGCAGTCCCAGTCAAGACAAAAGCTGACCCAGTTGATGCCAAATCTCAAAAAACCACTCACAGCTACGATGACTTTGAAGATGAAATCAGCGTTGCTGAGAACAAGGGAGGTTTATTCAAGGAAGAAATTTAAAATTTTTTGCATTTTTGTTACTTTATTTTTTAACTTACCATCACTCTATTGTTTTTACGTGAAAACTCAAGTGATTTCCACTGTACTTTATACTCCGCTTGATGTGGCGTCCATTTGAGAAAAGTTGTTTTATTACACTGTGTATGTTTTATTACTGTATAGATAATTTCGCACCGAATTTTTCACTTGTAGTTATGGATATCTTCAAAGGCTTCAAAATCAACGAGGCTAGCTCGGACTATAAGTCACGTAGAAAAGTCCAAATGGTGTATTTTCTCGGGGCTGCGGGGGTGACGATATTGACTTCAAGATTTGCTTATAAGTCTACAATTTCCAGACAATTTTTGCCTACTTTTTTTCAAGGAAATCATTCTCCTCCTACCGGTTATAACTTCACAATGGATGCCGCAGTTGCTGTAGGAACCGGTACCCTACTAGCAACTTCGGTTTGTTCCATGGCCATTTTTGGCACTTGTTGGGTAATAGATGTTAGTACTTTCAAAGAATTTGGGTGGAGAATGAGAAACATTATGGGAGGTGACGAGAGACTTAAGGCTTTAGCCGCTCACCCGATGGACGAGGAAAGTGCTACGATTCAAGATGGGCTCAACGAGTTGTTGGAAGGAAAGTATGATGATTACGAAGAGAGTTAGATCGAGAAGTCCTCATATATTTAGAGTTTGAAAGGCACAAAAGTTGCATCTCATGCCCCCCATTAAACAGTATCACTTGGCGTATATAAGAAGCCTTCTGTAAATAAACGTGCATTAAGTTATTGATGGTAGAGAACCTTAGCCTAAAGATCTATTCGCTGACAGCATTTGTGGATAATTTTTGAGTCCTGTATATAAATGTGGTTTCTCAATTTTTAGACAATTCCATGCTGGCTGAAAATCACCAATTCATACTACACGAATTTTAAGTATTTGGTAATTAAAAGCATTCCACTCTTAATGTCTACTCCACGTTCAGAATCTAACATGGGTCGCTCTGGCAGACGAGGGTTCGGACTTAGTGGATCTTCAAGATCTATGCAAACCAATCTAGCCCAACTGAGAAGAAGCACTGAAGGTTCCCCTAGAGTTCCAAGAGATGAACCAGGAGACGCTTTACATTTGCCTCAGACTAGTAAAACCAAAAGAAGATTCAGACCCGGAACGAAGGCTTTGAGAGAGATCCGGAAGTTTCAAAGGAACACAGATCTATTGATAAGAAAACTTCCATTCGCAAGACTTGTGAAGGAGATAGCTGAAAATTTCATTGGGGTTAACTATGGGATTAGATGGCAAAGTAATGCTGTTTTAGCTTTACAGGAAGCTTGTGAAGCATATTTGGTCCATTTATTAGAGGACACCAACTTGTGTGCCATTCACGCCAAGAGGGTAACGATTATGCAAAAGGATATTCAATTGGCTAGAAGAATAAGGGGCCATATATAATAAAGAAACCCATGTATAAAAGAACCCTAAAAGGGCTATGTATGTATTTTAGAAATTTAGGTTAAATGTATTTTACTAAGGATCACTTGAATATACAGTGTGTAAGGTCTAAATTTGCATGTCTTGAGGGTGGGGGTTAAAAATGCAACATGATTTTTAAGCAAATTTAATGTTGTACGGTGGAACCGAAACTAGACTGCAATCCAGCAGATTGACAAGTGTATGAGCTCGAGCGATATTTGTGGTTCCTGGCAAATCCTGTACTCCATATCACAACTTGTTTGACGATGAAGAAGGACTTCTTGACAGCGTTGGGTGAACGCAAGTAATTAATCTCATATTACCGCGTTTGGAAATAATAAAAATACATTCTCCTGAAACAATGTCACCATACTCAGGTGGGTACAATACAATAATTACAATTTTAAAAAGACACAATAATTGGCCACACTACCTTTTTCCATACAATTCAATTTAATCGTCACTGGTCCCGCAACTTGTGCTTAGTAAAATCCGAAAACTTTTTTCTTTCTTCATCAGTCTTGATACATTTTTAAAACGCTACTCCGTTACTATAACAAAAGGAGCGAAGTTAATAAACTCAAAATACAGAGTTCCTCCGTTTCAGATTTAATTTTATATAATTCCCATCATAAAAAAACCAATTTTGTTTATACCACTGTTTTCTCTTATGACAACCTTAACGACTAGTAGTGCTGGTAAAAAGAAATTAGTCTACAAACAAGACCCGGATGGAGTATTCAGGCTAAAGAAACTCGGAGAGGAGGATAGATTATCTACAAAATCAGATAAACGAACAGTCGATGACTATTTGAATGACTTAATTAGTTGTGCTTATCAAGTGGTTGATCCCAATAAACCAAACCCCACGTCTCTTGAAAAGCAGGACATTCAAGACGACCAAGATCAAGACCTTGAGATGTATCAAGAACAAAAACAAGAACAAGAAACCGAACAAAAAGATCTAGTTCCTGAAAAAGTGATCCCTATTTCTGTCTCAGAGCCAAAAATCTCACGGCCTGTGATAAAAAGTGCAACCTCAGGAATCCAGGCACCAAACCCAAGATTTGCGACAGGTAAACAATCGTCTCCCGTCAGATCACCAACGAAGGAAGTATCCCCAGGCTTAAACATAAGTATTCCTTCTTCTCCCCTCACAGTTGCAGAACCACATCTACAAGAAGACATCAACCCCATTTTCCGTATACCACCTATGTCATTTTTGAACGCATCGTCTCCAAAATTTCATATTCCTAGTTTTTGCTTAGGAATTTTATTAGCATTCATTGCAGCTAGATCGCAAGACCATGTAGTATATTACTCTGTGTCAGCTTTCAATTACGCTAAAATTGGTATTCTTTGGGGAATTTTGCTTGGTGCAATAGGTTGGTACTGTGGTATTATCAAAATCCAAGATTTACCATTCTCAGCGAAAGGTGTTCAAGGAATAGTAGATAGATTGAGAGGATATACATCGGGAAAGGAATCAAGCAAAGCAGTACAAGAATCCAATGAAGTAGACATACCGGGTCCGGAAGACTTCAAAGTAATTCACGAGAAAAAAACTAGGCCTCTGCATTCTCAAGTTCATGATTATTCTGACGATTCGCCGCCTCAAATGATCAGAAGAAACTCCGGAAGGTCTAGGTTAAGATCAAGCTCTCGCACGATAGAACAACGAGACAGAGAAAGAGAACGGGATAGGGATAGTAGAAGAGGTACATTCAGTAACATCGTACCTTTCAAGCCTCACATGAGGCACGATTATGCCAATGATAGGTCACCCAGCGTGCCCAATTTAACATCAATGGAAAATCACCCTGCAGCCCCCAAGCTAAACCGTTTTCATACCAGTGAACCTAAATCAAATTACTCCAAGTTTGTGGAAAGAAGTGGCAAATATCCGGACACTAGGCAACATAGAACGACCGGATCGGTCGATTCTTTTGACTCCACTAATTTGCACTATCCACCTCCTCATTCTACGCACAACAGTCATGCAAATGCACCTTTACCTTCTTTGCCTGATGAGGACTTACCGTTTGTTAACGAAGTAAAATTAATTACAAAGCATGACAACTTCGAGGATGATGATGTTAATAATGAAAACATTGATGAGTTGCCACAATTTAATATCAAAAGAATGGGAACCACAAAGTCTAAAAGATCAGTCCTAGGTACGAGAGCTAATTATAACAAGTTTTTAGAAAACGCTCAGCAGTTGGATTATGATTAGACAATCAGCTTAGCGAATTCAATTTTTGTAAATAAGGTTAATATAGGTATGACGACTCTTTTGGTCAGTAATACTCTTCCGAAGCTTTTGAATCTTCAAGCGATACTCGTGAAGCTCGTATTTCGTATCTCAAAAAATGTTTATTTTTTAAATAAGTATTTTAGAGCATTTTGGAAACTAGACCTTTTTTGATTTTGTGAAGAGATTTCTAAAAAAATTAAAACTATGTGGTATTTGAAGATATACATATGTTACAAAAAAACACCCTTTTAAGGTACTGTCTTTTTTGCAGCCAAACCTAAGTCCACTTAGACGTGCGCTGAATATTGAAGTCGCATTTTTCACTGGCCGTGAATAAACATCCAGTTAAAGTAATGCCTTTGTATAGAGAAGACAATTTTTTAGTCGTTCACCCAGGAAGCGAACACACGTTATTCCTGTTTGGCTTACAAGAATCCTTAAGCCCACCGGAATACAAAATACCATCCGTGGTATATCAAGACCTCAATACCAAAGAATTTCAGGCCAAAAAAGATGAACAGTCAATCCAAGAATTGGTTGAAATCCATCCCTTAAAGGGTAGCAAAATCGTCGACTTGGACGCGTTTAAATACTTACTCAAGGTAGTATTACAAAGCATCATTGCTAGTAATCCTGTAGTCACTATCAATCAGATCCCCTTATTGTTGATAATACCTTCGTTGAGTTGGTCGAGATTACAAGTTGAAGAAATAACCAAATACGTAATTGAATCATTAGAATTTAGCGGTTTCAATATTCTAGACTTATCAATTGCGTCAAACTTTGGAGTTGGAAATGGCACTAATTCTCTAGTAGTGAATGTTGGAAAAGAATCTACCCAATTATGCTCTGTCGTTAACTGTCAAAACATCAAATATGCAGGCAAATATTTAACTATGGGTGGAGACTTCATTAACCAGGAGCTATCCAAGTTATTACCTTCTTTAAATAAGGGGCAAATTGAAGCTTTGAAGACTTCTGACATTTTTGAAGTGGTTAATGATGACGAATCGTTTTACTCTATGAATGATTTAAAGCAAACAGAAGATGAAATCGATGTAGCAAAGTTAGTCACTGGAAACTCAAATGGTGCTAAAGTAGAGGATGGCGAACCAGAAGAAGACCAACTTCCAAATAACCAGTTAGAAAAAAATACATTTACTGATCCAGAAACCAACCAAAAGATAACTATTGGGAAGGAAAGATTCCAAGGCACTTCAAAATTCGTTGAAATATTAGCTGACGCTATAAAGGATGTGTTAGATAAAATTCCTGATTTGGAAAGAAAACAAGATTGTTACAATAATTTGATACTTGTTGGATCAACATTCAACATTCCAGGTATAAAACAGGCTGTTATTCAAGTACTTCATGAACGTTACTTGATACGTTCGCCTGCTGAACAAGCAAACGTTGACGCAATAGGTGTAAACTCGGCAATTGCCGCGTATCAACTGGCTGAAGAAACGGCTGAAGCTGCCAGTGGAGAGTTCGTAGTCGCACAAGTTCCAACTTCAGTTAAACTATGCAAATATCCAGAATACTTTCCAGAGTGGAAGAAGCCTAAAGATTCCGGTGGTTCATGGGAGAGCGTGTTCTTTCTAGGCGGTCAGATTTATGCCAAACAAATTTTTGGGGGTAATACTAATAATGGTGGAGAAATGTTTGTCGATAGTGATAGCTACGAAGAGAAAGGTCCTCTAGCAGTGTGGAACTCCGCCATTTGATTTTGTACAATTAAATAAACAAGTAGATTTTGTAATATCGTAAAATGAGTGAAGAGCTATAATAGCCCGATTGATTGTTAGCGATGGAACGCGCTATGTGAAAAAATATCGCGTCTAGGTAACTGCATGTTGAGAGTCCTTATCCCTTTAAAACCAATTACATTTAGAAGTACAAGGATGGCACAACAACAATCGATCGCAAGATTCTTTTCTGGAAAAAAAGGTTTGAGTAAAAGTGTCGACAACAAGAGAGGCGCTTCTCCGTCTAATAGAGACCTTTCACCTGCTGAACCATTCATTGAATCATCACCTAAAAGAACTAGGGTAGCTGATATAAAATCTGAAGGGCCAGTAGGCTCGAGTGACACGGAGAATTTTTCAGAAATCAAAAATGAAGAAGAGGTCAAAAAACTTATTGAGTTAACCAAGGAAGAGCACGAACAACATAAAAACGAAACATCGATCAGTGGTGCTAGGTTACCATACGCAAAGTTATGTTCTGTATTTGATGAAATAGAGGCAGAATCAGGTAGACTTAAAATGATTTCTATAATATCTGAGCTTTATTTAGAGGTACTACAGAGTTCTACAGTGGAGAAATTGGTTAAAATTGTCTACTTGTCTATCAACAGGTTGGGCCCGGACTATGAGCCAGATTTAGAACTTGGGTTGGGAGAGACTTTATTAATCAAAGCTATCAGTGAATGTTACGGTAGAGCAACTAGTAAGATAAAACAGGATTACAAGACTTATGGTGATTTGGGTAAAGTTGCCCAACAATCTAGGTCGGGTCAACCAACTATGTTTAAACCCCAGCCATTGGATATTGATCTTGTATTTGAAAGTTTAACAAAAATCGCTAAAGCAACTGGCAAAGACTCTCAAATGAAAAAAATTGGGTTGATCAATAAGTTGTTGACGGCATGTGAACCTAAGTCAAGTGAGGCGAAGTTTTTGGTTAGGTCCCTAGAGGGTAAACTTAGAATAGGATTGGCAGAGAAGACTGTCTTGATCGGTTTAGCTCAAGCTTTTATGACTTACGGTGGTTATGCAACAACTCCTGAAAATATTACCAGTGCCGAAGATATAATAAGAGAATCGTTCTCATTGATACCTAATTATGAAATAGTCATAAAAAACGCCTACGAGCATGGAATATTCAACTTGTTAGACCATATTCATTTAACGCCCGGTATACCATTAAAGCCAATGTTAGCAAAACCAACAAAATCTATATCCGAAGTTCTAGATAGATTCCAAGGTGAAGAGTTTACCTGTGAGTATAAATACGATGGGGAAAGAGCCCAAATACACTTATTGGCCGATGGTCAAGTAAGAATTTATTCACGTAATTCGGAAGACATGTCTCAGAGATATCCGGATTTAATTTCCATCATTAAGGATTTTATTAAAATCCAAAAAGAAGAAAGCACCACAGTGCAGATCAAATCTTTGATCTTGGATTGTGAGGCAGTTGCCTGGGACAGACAAACACAAAAGATCTTGCCATTTCAAGTTCTATCTACTAGAAAGAGGAAAGAGGTGGATGAAAAAGATATCAAGGTGCATATATGCTTGTTTGCCTTTGATGTGTTATACTTTAATGGTGAATCAATCGTTAATAAGACATTAGCCGAGAGAAGACAAATTATGTTTGAGAACTTGAAGCCTGTAGACGGCCAATTCACATTTGCTACCTTCAAAAACTCATCTAATTTAGATGAATTACAATTTTTTTTGGATCAATCAGTTAAAGACAGTTGTGAAGGTTTGATGGTAAAGATGTTGCATTCTAAGGAATCTTATTACGAACCTTCCAAAAGATCAAGAAATTGGCTCAAATTAAAAAAAGACTATTTAGCAGGTGTTGGTGATTCATTAGATTTAGTAGTTGTTGGTGCTTACAATGGTAAAGGTAAAAGAACGGGTACGTATGGAGGGTTTTTATTGGCAAGCTACAATGATGATACTGGTGAATTTGAAACTGCTTGTAAAATTGGAACTGGATTTTCTGATGAAGATTTGGCAAGCCTCTATAATAAGTTGAAACCGACTGAGATCTCTCAGCCAAAGAGCTCTTTCGTTTATGACACAAGCGCTGCTCCTGATGTGTGGTTTGACCCTACAACTGTGTTCGAAGTTTTGACGGCAGATTTATCTTTGAGTCCAATCTATAAAGCAGGGCATCAAGAGTTTACCAAGGGTATCTCTTTAAGATTTCCCAGATTTATGAGGCTCAGAGATGACAAGGGTGTAGAGGATGCTACAACTTCAGAGCAGGTGATTGAATTTTACTCCAAACAGGCAAATTTGCAATCATAATTTATGTATAACGTATTTTAAATAGAATTTCATGATGGTGACAAAAACAATGCAAAAATATTATTCAAGCTTTTCCTTCTCCTCCCATCTCTCCCGCATTTTAATCTTTATCATATCACTGAGCTTTTGATGCATATCTGAGTGGGTCTTTTTATGCGCAAAATTTAATTCCAACAGACTAGAGGCTCTTGAGATGGCGTAATCGTCCGAGTCAGTTCTAGGTGTCATCACAGAATCTTTGTTCTCGTGCAACTGGTAATCACTGAACATGGGGATATTAGTTAAAGAGTTTTCTGAATTCAATAAGGAAACACCGTCAGAAATAGACGACGAGGAAGAGAATTGTGAACTTAAAGACGTAGAGGAATTCGATATCGAAACAGAGCCGTCTTTTTTGTTTCTTCTGTGGCTTTTTAGGTTTCGAGTAATCTTCTCTTCTTCCTCATCATCTAATTCTAGTAAGTTGAAATCTTGTGGAAATAACTTCCAACCGAATTCATCAACTATCTCAGTAATCTCATCAGTCAACTTGCTTCTAAAGTTCTTTAATTCAGCAATGGTAGACCCATCAATAATTGAAATATATAAAGGTCTTAAACTCTTGGAGATATCCAAACCCTGCTCCCCAGTTAACAATGCAGAGTATGTAATCAAGACATTGAAAAAGTATAAAACCAGCCAGATCCTCAAGTATCCAATTCTTAGTTCGAATCTATTTCTGAGGATGACAGTACCAACGGTAGCATAAAAAATGTAAAAAATTGGGGCAATGACTAAACTTACTAAAATTTTCCACGTGGCTACCACATCGTTACCTTTTATCTTCACAACGGAGTTGGCTAATGCTGCTTTCTTTTTCCTATTGGAAATGACTTTAGCAATTAAAAACACAGGAGAAAACAAGACAGCTCCAGGTAATGCCAATATGAAAAGTGCAAATAGCTTGAGAGATCTATATATAAGGATACTTGAGGTTCTCAACTTACTCTGGTCATTGAAGTTCTCGAGGAGGTGATCTGGCAAATGGACTTGGTCCAATTTTTTGTTATACTCTAAAATCTTCTCTTTTAATGCTTGGACCTTAGGCTCTTTTTCAAAAGTCTTATAACCATGAACTAACCGCCTATTCATTTCTATCACCAAAGGTAAAGGTAGACGAGCAGCAAAGTGGTTTGCATATAATCTTCTGGCAGCTTGAATTACCATTAAAGTCTCAAATGAATCACAAGTTACAGTAACGGCCTTCAATCCATTTGTAATAACGTCTAATAACTCTTTCACGGCTTCTTTGTTTGTATCCGGATTCTTGTACTTTTCACTAAGTTCTTTAGTAATTTCAATGGGGTTACCATACTCAATGACAGCTCTACTTCTGAACTTGTGAGCGCTGAAATAATTCATGCCACAGGGAACAATTTTAACATTACAATCAGGAAAATTAGCCATTGCTCCCAAAGCCATGATAGCCACACCTGCTTTTATGGGTAATAAATCAGTTCTATCATGGGAACCGCCTTCCGGAAAGATACCGATGCAGTTGTTATTAGCCAAATGGTTAAAAACAAGATCGTAAACTTTGTTTTGGTCAATCTTCTTGGCATACTTGAAAGGCGTGCCTTCTTTTAGCAACTTAATAATTTTTTCTGTATCTTTGAAGGGTTTCCTAATAATCAACAGTTCATCATCAATCACTTCTAGGATTTCTGATGCACCTAAAGATTTAGGCAAAGCAAGAAGGAATTTTGGCTCCAAGTATTGAGTGAAGAATGTATTCTGACCTTTGACAAAGCAAGCTTCTTGAGCAAAATCAATTGAAATTTTACCCTGCCCTGAAATCAAGTTGTCTTGAGGTCTTTCTACTGGGATAGATAACTGACACTTTGACATTAAACCAATCAATTTTAACCTGTACGACTTGGCAGCGATGAGGAAACTAATTCTTCTTCCACTAGTTTTCTTCACTTGATTCATTAAAATGACAGGGTCCACAAATTGGTTGGCGTGTGGTGCTCCTACGAAGATAACTGGCCCTGTCCTAGGAATTTTGAAGGCACCCCTCGACCTAATCTCTCTGAAGAAGCAATCAAACGTCACATTTAAGATCCAAAGGAGGAGGTCGTAGATAATGAGTCTCCACCAAGGGAATGGTCTATACAGTGACATTAGATGAAGTTTAATTTTCAGATAGGATAAAAGATCAAACTAGAAGTGAGGAACGCCTGCCCAACTTGGGAGGTCAGGGCTGCGCACCAAGTAAGATGAGATTGAGCCACGGATGTTAAACCCGCCCGGGCAAGCAGGGTACCAGTTTGTCCAGTATAAATCACTTGAATAGAGAATGATTGAGATAATTTCGAGGATTAAAGGAAATATGTGTACAAATAAGATTTATATTAAATTATTTAGATCTTGAGGTTCTTAGTACCCTCTTCCATACGAGCACTTCTTCTTCTTTCCACATCCCAGTTATATAATCTAGCGGTGTTCACTTCCATAGTGGTAATGTTTTCTTTCAAGAAGACCAAATCTTCTTTAGCGATTTCTACCAGCTGTTTGTTATTCTTCAATCTTTCATTTAAAAGTTCTACTGCTTCATCCAATGGGTACTCCAACATTACTTCAGCTCCAAGCCACAAGAATACAGAGTTTAAGTTTCCTGTTTCGATAGTTGCTTTGGTGTACAAGGTATCGTTCAACTCATAATTAGTTTCAATGACCTTTCGATCTCTCTCATCTTCACTTTCATCATCTTGAGTGCTCTTCTTGTGTTTGATGTAGTTAATAATTTCCAAGTTCTTCTCTATGTCCGGGATCTTCACATTAAGCTCATTCAATTGGTTACGTTTAGAGAGTTCCATGTACTTATACTGTTGCAATCTATCTTGAAATGCTTGCATTACTTTGTCAAAGTCGGTATCGGCATCTTTCACAAAATTTTCAACTTTATCGATGAAGGGAGCTTCAGGTATTCCACGAGGATTGGCTTTGTCGGTTCTATGATGTTAGTATACTCTAATATGAAATTAATACTACGTCAACATACTTTAGTATATCCATTACCACTAAAAAATTGTTGAAGGGCGAGAGCGTCTATTTTTCTACTTACTTTTCTCACTAAATCCTCCGAAGTATCTTTCTCTAAAGTTTTTAATGTTGTTTTCCTTTAAGCCGTTACGCGTTACACCTTCATAGCTTTCATCTCTCTTGACGTAAACTAGAAGTCTTCGTGACCATTTATTGAATTCTTGTTCCAAATTGTACAACAATTCAAGCTTTTCATGTTGAGGAATTTGATTGATCTCAAATTCGTCGTTAGCAGTTGGCATCCAAAATCCTAACCTTCCACCCACGGGTAATCTTGCAGCAGCAAAACCGAGTAGATCATCTAATAAGTTGGAGAGCTCATATGGCTTTTTAGGGGCTATAAAGTCTCTACGTAAGTGAGCTTTTTCACCGTTGATAATGACGTTTTCTCTTCCTGCAGCTTTTTCTTCATTTTTGGCTCCACATACTTTAAGACCCTCCCTCACACCATAGGGGGGATCACAAACAATGGTGTCAATCGGGAAGTTAGACCGAAATGCATTATTAGTGAAGTCCATTGTGAAAATGTCAAGGAAGTTGGTACGGGTGTTATATTGCTTGAAGTTAGCATCTATGTTACAAACATCATTCTTGCCCTTTAAAATTCTCACGTCGATATCTGAGCCTATCACTAGTCCCCCATAATTTGCAGCCGCAACAAGAAAAGAACCAGTTCCTGTGAAGGGATCGTAAACTATTTTTTTTTTGTCGACTTGAGCAATATTGCACGACACTAAGGCCAATTCAGCGTCAAAAGAGGTAGTACCAATGTAAATTCTGCTTCTTAGGTCGTATTTATCCAAAATATTTTCTGTTCTGGCGCTCAATTGAATTTGTCTACCAAACCACATTCTTTTGGGTTCTGTAGCCTTATCGTGGCCATTAACTTCATATTCTTCAAGAACAGTGAACACTTCATCGGGGTTTTTCATTCGTATTGGTCCTTCAAATGCTAAAAATTTAAATGACTCTATCATGGATATTTTATACTTAGTAGTTCTTCTTCCCATGTATCCAACAAAATCGAACTTGAAAGAACAGTTCTTATAGTTTTGAAACTTGGAACTTGACTTTTCTTTGGTGTTTTGATGAAGTTCCTCCAAATTTTCACCAGAACCCCATAGTTCGTATATTCCTCTACTAAGAATTGACCGCTTGAGAATCTGTCTCGCTTGTTCGTCGTTTTCTAACTTCACAATAAGAAATGGATTGGAATCATCGTGGGACAGGAGATCAACATCAACACCGTACAATGAGGCAAGAGACTCCAACTCTGGTTTCCTGAAGTTGGGGTATGATTGTGCAAAATATATCAAGTAGTCTCTCATATTGAAAAATCCCAAACCTAATCCGCAGCAATGAGATGGGATCTGAGATGAGCTATATTTTGCAAAAAAAGTAGTTTGACTTTGAACAAGTTCAGGAAAAGTCGATTCTTATCCCAGTAATTTGGCCCCTCTATTCGGTCCCTCCTTTGTCCTTCATCATTACTTCGATTCTCTTATTGTTACGATTTCGTAATATTCTACATCATCACAAGATATTGGACATTACACGACCACCCGCATTCCATTTAATTTCTCGTCGATACTTTATTTGAATCTTCGACAACAGTTTATTCCTTAGAAATACCTACACTTAAAGAGTGTATTGATTGCTCGAGGTTTTTATCACACTGTTCACGAACCCCTAACACCGGTAGCCACCAGGATAGAGCTCATACATTGTCTACAAACGTTTGCAAATCGTACCAATACCGAACTTCATATTATTAAGTAGGTAGCTCACGTACATACTCCATAAACGAATAAATTCGAGTTAGGATTTAGAATAATTCTTAATTTTTCTTATATAAAGTATGTCTTCGATTGATGATGATGAAGCCCTCTTTGAGGATATCTATGGTGAGGATGATAATCAGCCTAAAGACGAAGTAAAACTGGCTGAACCAGAGAAAAAAAAGGATGAAGACGAGATCAATTCGGTTGAGGCTTCTGCCTCTGACTCTGCTTCTGCAACCAACACAGCTACTACTGAAAATGCACCCTCCGCTAGCGATGAGTCTTCTACAACTTCTGCTCCGCCTCCAGCTGCCCCGGCACCTCCCCTGGCTCCGGCACCTCCAGCTGTTCCAGGACCGGCATCCAATTCGACCTCAGTACCTGCCCCACCAACTGCACCAGCTATTGCTGGTGGTCTCCCATCTACGGGAATGCCAGATTTTGCTCAATTGCAACAACAATTTGGAAGTTTGGCACCTCCTCCACAACCACAAGCCCAACCACAACAGATGGCTCCTTCTAACTTAGGAAGGGACAGTGGTAAGATGTTTATTGGCGGTCTCAATTGGGATACCACTGAACAAGGTTTGGTTGACTACTTTTCTAAATACGGTGAGGTCCTGGACTATACAATTATGAGAGACTCTGCAACAGGTAGATCAAGAGGTTTCGGATTCTTGACATTCAAAGATCCGAGATCCGTTGATGAAGTTGTAAAGACTGATCATGTTCTTGATGGCAAATTGATAGATCCAAAGAGAGCTATCGCAAGAGAAGAACAAGATAAGGTTGGTAAAATTTTTGTAGGTGGGATTGACCCTCTAGTTACTGAGCAAGAGTTCAACGATTTCTTTTCTCAATATGGCCATATTATTGATGCTCAGTTGATGATCGACAAAGATACTGGTAGATCAAGAGGTTTTGGTTTTATTACTTACGATTCTCCTGATGCAGTTGATAGAGTTTGTGTCAACAAATATGTCAGTTTCAAAGGTAAGTCAATGGAAGTCAAAAGAGCTGAGCCTAGGGGTCAACACCAGCAAAATCAGCAATTACAACAGATGCAACAACAGCAAATGTATAACCCTTACAACCAGTATGGTCAAGTTCAATATAACCAATACGGTCAGCCTCAAGCTGCTAATATGACACCAGAAATGGTTGAATACTGGCAAAGAATGCAACAATGGTACATGTACCAACAGCAGCAACAAGGAGCCGAAGGAGCTGATGTGGATGGCGAACAACCTGGTCAACCTTTGAATCCTCAACAGCAAAGCGAAGAAGGAAAGGAACAGCAGCAGCAACAGCAGCAGCAACCACCACAACAACAAGTTCCCGTTGAATCATCTCAACAGCAAAACGACTACAGAAGAGATTATGGTAATGGAAGAAGAGATTATGGTCCTCCTAGAGGACCAAGAAGGGGAGGAAATGGTAGAGGTGGTTACAGAGGCAGAGGTGGTTACAACAGAAGTAGGGGTTACCACCCTTATAGTAGAGGGGGTGGTCAAAGAAGAAACTAATGATCCGAAGAATTGTTTTTAGGTTGTTTGTATTGAAAATAGTATAAAAGTTTTCACTTGGTTTTAGCAGGATTTTTTCTTTTAACGTCTTTTAGAGGGTCTAGCGTTCTTAGCCTTTCTTTTTTCTTTCATGTTTCTCTCTTTTCTGATTTGCTCGGTACTCTTTATTTCTTGTTTCATACCAGCTTTATTATAACCCTTAACAGCTTTACCAGAATCTAGAGCCTTTTCAACTTTCTTGACTTGCTTATGGTAGTCATCTCTGAACTTATCAGGCAACCTTGGTGCCCTATTCTGCTTGTGCTTCATCTTCTTGTTACCTAAGTTGTTCATCGAATCATCAGACTTACTAATTGGATTCTGTTTCTTCCATTCTTCGAATCTGCCTGATTTGAACGTTGCAGGGATTCTTTGACCAGACTCACTTATGATGTACTTGGCATCAGTAGATCTGGAGTTGATATACTTTCCTCTTTTCCTGTCCCAGGTATAGACCTGTTTGTTGACTTGGATTTTGTCATCAGTATCCAAATCGAATGTGGCCTTCGATGCACTATTAGCGAAGCTGGTACTCAAGGATAATTGTTTATCTTGAATGTCAGAAGCAGAAGCATAGTGACTCATATAGAATTGAGGATCTTTGAAAGATTTCTTAGACTTAGTCTTCTGATTCAACAATTCATCAGAATCTTGGAAAAATTCCAAATCTTCTTCATTGACTAGCTCATCTTCATTTCCTTCTTTTTTACTCAAGATTTCGTCTTCAATGTTATGACTCAATCCTGCTAACTTTTCTTTCTCCAATAAATCTCTACGTTCCTTAGCTTTTCTTTGGATAGGAGCGAGTTGTTTCCTTCTCTTGAACATGAATTCAGCCATACTGTTTTCTGCTTTTTCCTTTTCCCTGGTATTGAACTCGAAGACGGTTTCTTTACTGTTTCTGTTTGCCAATTTATCCAAGAAAGCTTGCTTTTCCTTTTCCAAGTTGGGACCGAAAAGAAGGTGCTGCTCGTCCCACAACTGATGCTCGACCAAGTTTTTAGCTCTTTTAACGGATTCAACAGATGCTGGTTGTCTCGTTCTGTGAAACAACTTTTCTCCTTTTAAAGAAACATCTTTGATTAATTTCAAATCGTAACTGCTTTTGATTAGGTTCTCGTAAATTTCTTCACAGTTTTCCAATTCGGATCTTGGGGCAGAACCAATTACTAGTCTATCCGTGTAAGAAACTTTTGGTTCTACGTAATTATCACCTATTCTCTCTTTCATCAAGTTACACTTGGATTCGTGAATGGAAGTGGTTAAAATTTTTTTTCCCAAAAATATTTCCAAATCCAATAGGTAAGGCAACTCTTTTTCATTGACAATGGAATAAGCCCAACCTTTGTTACCAGCTCTGGCTGTTCTACCAACTCTATGGATGAAGATTTTAGATGATGAAGGTAATGTGAAATTGATAACATTGGCTAAAATAGGAATGTCGATACCACGGGCTGCCACATCCGTTACTACCATTATAGTAGTTAATCCAATTCTAAATTGGTATAATTGTTGTTTTCTGGCTGTCTGGTCTAATGTACCATAAATATAAGATACAAGGTATCCATATGATCTTAGTAGGTTTGTAATGTACTCAACATGGTGTCTTGTAGGCACAAAAATAATGGTGGAATGTTTCGATGGTAATAAGTTTGCAGGTGGCAATCTTTCTTTTTTGAATTTTTTTCTCTTTTTACCTCTATCGTTTTCGTTTTCCTCATCAGAATCTTCATCCCTGGCACTCAACTGCTTGATCCTTTTAATATCATCATTTGTAGGTAGAGGCATCTTTATCACATCCTGCAATAAGTATAACAAATTAGCTTCTCTCTCGTTTTTTTTCGTGGTGATAAAAGCCATCTCCAATTGCTCTGAAACTTTAGTTTCAGCGTCTAATCTCACCAATGTAGGGTTGGATAAACCTGCTTTAGCGAATTCTACTAAGGATTTTGGTAATGTAGCGGAAAACAACAAGGTCTGTCTTGAAGTAGGTAAAGCGGAGAGTAATTCATTTAACTGTTCGGCGAAACCTAATTCGAATAATCTATCCGCTTCATCGAAAACGATGTATTCGATTGATTTCAAATTCAAGTCCATTTCAATCTTTAAATGCATGAATCTACCTGGTGTAGCAATAATGATGTCTGGATTGGTCATCATTGCACTGAACTGATCGTCCAATGAATCACCTCCAACAAGCAATGTAATTCTCAAGTCAGAATTATGGCTGAATTCTTTGACTTGCTTATAAGTTTGCAATGCCAATTCTCTCGATGGAGACATTATAATAGCTCTAGCACCGGACTTGGCAGAGTGAGCCTTCAATTTCTCAACCATCGGGAGAGTGAAAGCAGCAGTTTTACCTGAACCAGTTCTAGCCATTCCCACTACGTCTATATTATCCATAATCAAGGGAATCGTCTTTCTTTGAATTGGGGTTGGCTGCTTGAAGCCTTTCTTCATAATGTTTCCCAATAAAAATTTAGAAAATCCAAAAGATTGGAACGTTCCACTTTTGGCTTTCTTGGATGAAGGATTATTAGTAGTAAAATAACTGGAGAGGTTTTCACTCGTGGCCTTTTTGTTGCCTTTTGAATCATCTTCTTCATTATCTGAAAGTTCCAAACTAGGGAACGTTTCAGAAGGAGTTACTTTTCTTTTTTTGATGTTTCTTTTGCTGTTGGGAGTATCGGATTCATTATCACTCTCATCAGAACTTTCTAAATTGAGGGCTAACGATTTGGTAATATCGTATTCTTCGTCCGACATTATGCTAAATTTGAGAGATGAGGTACGGGGATGAGATGGAGATGAGATTGAAAAATTGAGAAATCGAGAAATCGAGATATCAAAAACGCGGACACGAGAATCGGTGGAAATTTAAATTCCTATCTAGCCTAAATTGATTAGACTACAAAAGTGGACCTTATTTCGATAACTGTATTCTTTATCCACATATGATTACTGCTAGGAAACGAAGATTACAAATAGTTGTGCTTTTAGCACTTGCAATAATCTGTTTCACTTTTCTTGTAGGAAGAACATTGAATATCAATGAATTTGAGGTAGAGATCGAGTCCACTTTGATTAAAGAAAGGACCAGAATTTTTAAGTTCTTCAACACCAAAACAAAACCCTTTCTGGAAACAGAAGCGGCCAGAAAAAGTGATGTAGAATCAAGCATCAATAACTTTGACGATTTGACTAAGACTGAAAAATATGCATTGGTGGATGAATTATTAACGCCCATGGACTCCAAGAAATTTGATTTCTTGGAGAGAATTTTCCAAAATCTTCACAAATTCAGACCACAGATACCAATTTTGGCCACTTACAACAGCGATGAGAGAATCTACCATGCTAGGTACAATTCAAAGGACGATGATAGCGAAGATAATAGGATAATATTTAATGAAAATTATTTGTCCAGTTTCTTACGATTGAACGAGAAGGAGTTCACTGCCATGCGACTCTCTCACGCACAAGTAATGAAGTCCATTTCCAAATCTTCCAACATACCGAAAAATATGTATTCTGGAGATGGCATAGTGTTTGTTGGAGGTGGTAAATATAATTTCTTGACTCTCTTGTCAGTTAAAGCTATAAGGGATTTGGGGAGTGAATCACCCATAGAAATTTTGATACCTTCCTTGGATGAATTTGAGTCCAATTTATGTTTCAAAGTATTTCCTAAATATAATGCCAAGTGTATACTACTTCCCCACGCATTGAAGCAAAGAGGTTTTGAAGAGAACATTTTCAAAGAGTTTGATTTCAAGGGATACCAGTACAAGGTATTAGCCTTGTTGTTATCGAGCTTCGAGAGAATCTTATTTCTTGATAGTGATAACACCCCCACTAAAAATCCGGATAACTTGTTCGATGCTAATCCATTTAGAGACCATGGGTTGATTGTGTGGCCTGACTTCTGGAAGAGGGCTACGTCCCCATATTACTACCAGATTGCAGGGATAGAGGTCGATAAGACTAACTACCTCAAAAGGTACAATGAGTTGACGAATGATTACGAAGATGTTGATTACTCGAAGTTGCAAGAAAGTGAGGTTCCTTTCCATCAGTATAAAGGTGCTATTCCGGATCCCACAAGTGAGTCGGGTCAAATTATGATAAATAAAGGTACTCACCTTGACGTGTTGATACTCGCATTGTATTATAATTTATATGGCCCCACTCATTATTATCCATTATTTTCCCAAGGAAGTGATGGGGAAGGTGATAAGGAGACGTTCTTGGCCGCTTGTGTAGCTTTAGGATCTAACTTCTACCAGGTCAAAAAGTTTCTTAAAGCTTTAGGATACTTTGATGCTGATAACAATTTTATAGGTACTGGAATGGGGCAATTTAACCCCATAAATGATTACGGTAATATGGAACCCGATTTATTGTTTATTCACTCCAATTTCCCTAAGCTCAATCCTTGGGATTTGAAACAACGCGGAAAGATTTTGGATCAGGGTAAAAGAATCAGGTTATATGGAAACGCAGTCAAGCTGGAAATTCATTTCGATTTTGAGTTACATCAATGGCAAAATATGCACCAAATTATCTGCCAGGAGAAAATTAAAGTAAATATTTTCAAGAATGTGGATCCGGATGAGTTATGTGACGAAATCAGCAACCATTTACTGTTCTTGAAAGATACTACTCATTTGACGAAAGATGCATTTTAATAGACCCAATTAGTATACGGCAAATTTAATGAACAAACAACAAAATAACGAAAACTTGGAGCATATTTGGTGCGAGAAAGGATCCTACACATGTGTATTAATTACTCTTTGTTAATTTTGAATTGAAGCTGCCATAGATCTACAACTATGTAATTAGCTTACATAATCATTATATGTGGTATTTTCACTCGCGTTAAAAAACATTCATTACGACCATGGCTATCAAGTTTATGTTTCTATTATCTAGACAGGGTAAGGTGCGGTTGACCAAATGGTATGAGACAATCAGTCAGAAAGAGAAGAGCAGAATTATGAAAGAGCTCACTACTATAATATTAACTCGTCGTGCTAAAATGTGCAATATTCTAGAATACAAGGATATAAAAGTCATATACAGAAGATATGCATCATTGTTTTTCATCATGGGAATTGAAAGTGATGATAATGAGTTAATCAGTTTGGAAATCATTCACAGATTCGTTGAGCAAATGGATAAGATGTACGGTAACGTCTGTGAATTAGATATTATTTTTGGGTTTAGTAAAGCATATCATATTTTGGACGAATTGTTGCTAGATGGTCATATTCAGGAAAGCAACAAGAAGGAGGTCTTGAAGAGAGTAGCTCAGCAGGATGAACTTGAGGGTTTGGAGGATGTGGATGTGTTAGTTTCTCTGTACTAAATAGGTGGTAAAATAAACAAGTATTTAAGTCGTTGTATGAGTCAGATATATTTAGTTATTCAAAACCTTTGAAAAATGTGATGTACAGCTTTGAAAACTGTATGAGAAGTCTAACTCGGGATCACATACACACTTGTTCTTAAGCCACAGCATCTCCTCTCGTGGGCACTGGAGATACGGTGCATGGTAGTAGCCAAAATCCTCCAAGTATAGGATGTCTTTCTTCTCGAGATACAAGCTGACAAAAAGTGTGTGGATAGGAGCGTCTCCCCACCTTTCGTAGAAGAATCCACCAGTGGAATCTAAATAGTTAAAGAAAGTGGAGTAGTTAGAATTTCTAAATACATCAAAGCTGGCTACTTCGAAATTAGACCAGAAATGACAGAGATTATAGGAACTGTATTCGTCGTCATTCTTCGTTAATGCAAGTAAATCTCCATTGATTTCATGCAGGGCGGAATACTTTTTGACGTGATCCCATAAACTGGGTATAGTGGCATCATATTCAAACATTGTCAATGTAAAAGCATACTTTTTATTATTCTTATGCATGTGGGCAAAAATATCATAATTCACATCACATAGAATTTTAATACCTGGTTCAATTCTCCAATAATAATCATACTCTTGAAGTAAAGGATGCTTATAGAAGAATCCTGAATAAAATCTACACATATGTCTGTACGAAGATGAGCCTCCGTATACAACACCCTCTTCTTCCATGAAAATCCTGGCCTTCTCTGCTCTATCTAAATCTACCCAATCGGGGTAAGACCAATGATCGTGGGGTATTTGACCAAACGAACATTTTGCGGCCAGTAAATAGTTGCGAATGGTTGTTACAAAAAAGTCAGTAAAAGGTTGATCATTAAGAAAAACATAGTCATAATTAAATTTTGAATTGAACCGGTCTTGTACAGACAGTAGAGTTTCTAAAAGTTCGAACAACTCATAATTACGACAAAGGACAAGAAATACCGCTTTTGGTCTTTCATTGAAAGTACCATAATTGTCAATTAAATCAGGATTATCGTAAGCATTGTTTAATTGTGAAGAAATATTTTCTGGTAATTTATTTCGTTCGTGTAATATACTGTTAACCACAAGGCTGAAAATGCCCAAAAGGAAAAATATATTAATGTACATTAATAATAACTTTCGCTGCTACACGTTTTGATGCTCATCGAGAAAAATATAAAGGCGCATCTAAAATAAATTCTCGAACATCATGATGAGGAACAATAATACGCTCGGTTCCTCTGGGAGTCGACCAGGTTTAGCCGTTGTTCCCAATACATCCCCAAACCACACTGTAACAACAAGTACAACGCCCACCCCACTTTCTACATCCACCACGCACAATACTCCTCAAACCTCCACGCCCCACGGACTACGTAAATATATCGATACTATTGAGGGACAAGTGGTTCTGGACCTGTGTGATGTGTTTAATACGAGTACTTTGAAATTATCCAAGTTTAATAAGATTGGCGGACATAGTATCATCTACAAGCACGACACTTACCTCATTAAACAATTAAATGGAGAAGATGTTGTCTATGATAAAGTAGCGAATGAGTATCCAGAGTTGAGCCAGTATCTACCCAAATGTCGAGGAACAATCGATTTACGTCTCAATGGTCAAACACAGAGCTATTTGGTATTGGAGGATTTGACCAATAAACTCCAACAGCCTTTTGTTGTTGATTTAAAAATGGGTACTCGTCAGTATGGAATCAATAGTACTAGCGAAAAGATTAAAAGTCAGAAATTAAAGTGTAAGAATCTGACTTCACTAAATCTAGGAATTAGGTTATGTGGATTGCAGACAATCAACAAAAAGGGAAATTTCGAATTGTACGATAAATATTATGGAAGACAACTTAACGAAAAGCAATTCTTGAACAACCTTTTACGGTTTTTAAATAATAAATCACGTTATCACCTACTCAAAAAAAGTCTTATAATTATTAAGAAGTTGAAACATATTGGAAGATTATTGAACAAAATTGAATATTTCCGGTTGTATGGTTCATCGATTCTTATTCTTTATGATAATCGAAAAGATTTCGACATCATAATCAAGTTGATTGATTTCAGTAAGAGTTTCATAGTGCTGAAAGAAGAATTCGAAAGACTCGATTTAATTGGTACAAAAGACTTTGGGTACCTCAAGGGATTGTTCAATTTAATTGAACTGTTCAAGTTAATTTTCGAATCAATCAGTGGTATTGAATTCCATGATAAAACGGAGGATGAGTTACTCGAAAGACTAGAGAATGAAAGAGAGGATTTTATGGACGTATTTACTAGAGAACTCGAATTCAAACAATTGAAATACGAATATGATGAATTAACAAGCGACTAGGACATGGAAGTAGCATTAGCATTAGCATATGGGGAGCCAGGCAAGTTGGCTCATGATTTACTGAATAATGTACAATTATTACGGACAAATGTAGAAGGTATGTACCTGGAGTGTATATAACTCTACAACCATGCTTAAGGATTTAAACAGACTGTTAAATTGCGGTTTATGGTATATGCACAAAAATCACAGAAATTGTAAGATCTATAAATAACTGAAAATTTCTGGAGTGACTTAGCACAAAGACTGTTTATAAAATGTACCCGTTGCTTCTTGAAAAACATGTTGGTGACAAAAAACATTTATTTCTTCTCAGGTTGCTTCAGCCATGTTTAGAATCTTTGTATCATGAGCCTCGTCCTCAATATTAGTTGGAAATAGCGGGTGGCTCATGCATAAAAAACCCTTGCATAGCTGGCGAACACCTACAAGTAATATTAATGACCACAAGAGTAGATTGATACAGTAATATATAGAAATCTTGAACTAAGTGTATACAATAATTTTAACTACACATTCGTTCGTTGAAACTCAGCCAAGTCCGCTAGTGGATGCTGTTTTTGACTATTTGCAGTAGCTAAATACTAAAGCAGGATAAGAATAAAATGAGCCAGTAGCAGGTGCGAAAGTGTCGTGTGAAGTCAAATACTTTCTTGAGGTTGGTATAGTAATAGACGAGGGAAGGCTGCGTTCTTAATCTGAAACGTAAATGTCGTACAGATAAGTATATTTCCGGAAGTCATTTAGATGGTAATTTAGTGAGATGAGATTGCTTCGATGCTATTACGGGTCGTCCGATAACCAGTCTTGTACTTGCAGTTCTATCTATGATATATTAAGACTTGTTCTGATTTTAGAAATTGCAGGTATATAAAAAATCCTACAGCATTGTCAGCACTTGTCATCAGACTCTAATAGAGGCAGCAAACTTATTACAGAAGATTACATAATTTTGTAGTCATAATCAACTTTCTTCTGTCAACATGCTCGTCATCTTCTTTCCTTGTTAATCTTCGTCCTTTTGTGCTTATTTGTTGGTCATGTAAGTTTCTTTGACTGCTGTGATACAATCTCTTAAAATTTGATTCTGCAGCCTCCATACTTTCGGCGGCTTAAACGAGGGCGGTTCCCTAATTAGCACCAGCGTGGGTCAAAATCGAGGCGGGGCCGTAGCCCTATCCGACGTGGGGTATTCGGGAGTCGGCTTGCGAGAATAAGCTTCTTACGCAGCTAGGTAAGAGAACTAGTATACTTACGTTAAGCGTCATCTATAGGGTCCACCCAAGTAAGCAGGTACAATTTCAGGTATCTACAATCTTATAAGCACATTGTTATATTATGTCTATTGTTTGATGAACTTAGGGTTACTGGTATCGCAACTAAGTAAACATTTGAAATTCACGACATCCTGCGCGACATTAATTTCGTCAAACTCATGATGTAATAAGAACGAAGGTTTCCTAATTAAGGTCTACTCAATTTAGGGTTGTATTGTTCGTGTACCGAGCACAGTATGAGGTTTACCACTGTCAAGGCCATAATTTTTGAGTGTCAACACAAGGGTAGATAATATTCGTACAACACCGTAGTCAACTAATTCAAGCACTTTTTGAAAAATCTAAATAGATACATAAAATCTCTCGTAGTGACAGTCTATACTCATCAAAACACCCTCTCTGAATAACTCTTAGACCTCGAAAAACAATCAAAGAAATACAATTAGGAAGTGTATTTACCGTGCTAGATTTTACTGCTGAGGGATTTATTTTTTGCAAAATTTTCTCGTAGCCCCACTAACTATAGGAAATGCTCGAGCGAGACACTTATTGTGACTTATTCGCGCAGACCGAAAAGTTTTCAAATATAAATATCCTCAATTTTCTAAAATATAATAAAAATACTAGTTCTTAAATCCATTTTTTATTAAATTGGTTTCAGATTTACTCAATCCAAACCTCCGTTTGAAAAGTTTTTGACTTTAGAACAACCATTTATTCAACTTTGTTAAAAGTTTTATAAACTCGTGTATATATCTTTGGTATATACACAATTATCATAAGCATCTAAAAGGATCTCGTATCGTGAGGGCTTTTTTGTGGTTCGAAATTTATTTCAAATTTATTCTGATCTATTGCACCCTCCCTGTGTTGAAGTGATATCACCAGAACTTGTCAACAATACTTCCAACCTTCCTGTATTTGTTTTATTTTTATTTTTTCTGGATTTTTTGTTTGAGTGAATAGAAAATCCATAATGTATTGAGTTGCTTGCAAACACATTACATTTCAACATTAAAAAAAATTTTAAATAATAATAATTTGAACAAGAAAGGTTACCGTTCATTGCCTGTCATGTCTATTATCAAACTAAGCAAAAAGAAGTCTGTTTCGAGCACTTCTAGCTCATCATCCTCTGGTTCAGGTAGTGAATGTTATTTCGCACCTCATAAGAATAGTTTTGTCAAGTTTGATGAAAAGAAAGACTACCGTAAGAGATGTACCCAGAAGTGTGACAGAAAGTGCCCAACTTCTGTTAGTTTTTGTTTAAGTAAATAATCTGTAATATATTGTACCACTAGGTAATTATTTTACTGCTTTAGGAAGTTCTGAGTACAGGGACAAACTAGACAAGCACGATAATTGAAAGGAGCGGGGCAGGGGGATAATACGTGTGAACAGGATCGGCATGAGATGTGAAGACGCGTGGCATCCTTTTGCGCTCTTAGAGAAATATAAGCATGCGTCCTTGTCGTACTTCAGGTGTTGTTTCATTCGATGAATAAGTATTCATTACCTCAACTACATAGAGTAAGACTAATTCGTGCCAAAGTCCAATCCACACTTGAACATGGAACTTTCTGTTCCTAAACGTACAAAGGGTACATGAGACCTGAAATTGCAACGTGAGTCTCTTTTCAAAGGCAAAACTTTGTGAAGTACAGATTGCATTAGCTATTTGCGATTAAGATAGCTGTAAATGAGGTAATATTTTTTGCGTGTTACAGATGGTACGTGCTACGGGTCCTAGAAATTAATCTCCATACGTCTTCCTCTCTTCTCTACCGTTTTATCTACTCTATATAAGAACTCACCGGTATCATTCCTACACAACAGTTTGTTACTCTTTGTTTCACTAATTCTAAGCTGTAAGGATGTATTCATTATCTCGGCCAACTTTCAGACCAGATTCAAAAACCTCCGTTTCTCTGTGCCAGGCAAGAGTGCCCACTAATGCTGCTATCATCTTACTAATGCTATCTGTATTAGTGGGTAATTATTCCTGATATAACTAGCGATGGTTTTCGAACGCGAAGTAATTATTTGTTATGAGTGATTTTGAAAAATACAGAGATATATTGATCCAGGAAATAGGTACATCAATCAACTCTATAGTGTTGAATCTCAACACGTTGAACAGATCGCTTCATAATTCGGTCCAAGTGAGTAAAGACTTCACAAATGTAAGTGAATTATGGGGAAATTTTTATACGGGGTTGAAGGAGAGAGGTGAACAAGGAGTGACAGAAGGAGAAATAGAGGAAGCCGAAGAGGAAGAAGATAGGCAAGTGGATGAAGAAGTTCATCACTAAGGGATATAACGTGCAGTCTAATAAATAATACTGAAGACATGTCTATTTCTTTATCCTATGTAATGATTCAATTCTGTGGTTTCGATTGAGACCAATCTTGTACCGATTGTTTGGTGTAATCTTATCAAGGATATCCACAAGCTTCTTGGACTTTTGAACCCGAAACTTAGATAACTTATGCGAACTCTTAATCAAGTTGTCTTGAGATTGGCCCTGTGTTAATTGAGATCGACTTTGGGACGTAGCCAAGGTGGTTTGAGTGGGGGAAGTGGATAAGGTTTGTGACAGTAGATGTTGTGACAACAAATGTTGCGATGACAGAGTTTGTGATGATCCGTTTTGTCGTGAATCATGTTGGGATGCAGTTATTTTTGTAATTTCTGACTTAGTTATATCGTTAATTTCACTACTTGATTCATTGTGTCGTATTTCCATAGTTTCTAATTTCTTGAATTCTAATTGTTTTGACTTTTGTTTCTTCTCATCCATGATGCCACCTTCAATTTCCATTGCTTGTTCCTTTCCAGTTCGAGAGTCTCTTTCCTTAGATGCTTGTACTCTATCAATTAATAATGTAAATTCCCCTTCACTGTCTTCAATTTCACTCATTTCTCCGCCAATTTCATCTATTTTGATTTTTTTTAAGTCTTTGTTCTTGTAAGGAGATAACATAGTATCGCTACTCTTATCATCCCACTCTATAGCTCCACTCCATTCCAAATTTATCTCATCTAGGGGAACTACACTACGCATATAAATTCAAATCAAATAAAGCGCGTAGATTTCAATTTCAAGTTCAATTCTAACGACTGACTGCAATTAAAATTGGCCTTTCGATACAGAAATCTTTTGTTCATACACCTCAGATCACTAGTCAATGTAGTGCGTAAGCACAAATGCTTCTATTTTTGAAGTCTAAAACTAATGATCGGATTTAGACCACAGCACCCAGTATGACCCAAATCAAACCTTTTAAAGAACTTTCCCTATTGTCAGAAGACTTGTTTTATCCTCCACTAGAGTTCCAAACTGCTTACAAAAGTTTATTCAGTGCAGAGAAGAATTCCGGCTCGTGAAGGGTTTTTGGCTCTTCTGTCATGGGGCCACTTTCAGAGCTTATGCTCTTGCATTAGTCAAAAGACGGGCTAGTGGTGATCATATCACAGTACTAGATGATAGTGCGTTCACTCTAAGTTGTTTAACAGAAGATGGAGATATAAGTCTGATATTCTTTCAGTCGGAATTGAATGGTATGTTTGGATTAATTTGAGCTTTGCAACCTACTAACATTTAAATACTTACTTTTGACCATGTATCATTTTCCTTAATCTATTTATTACACTATCACACATTTGGAACATGTTGATTCCAGCTCCTTGATTAGCGGTTTCTGCTGAGATTCTCTTTTTTCAATATCCTTTGCTGAGTCCTTGGCTTTTGCTTCTAACGTAGGGTTCTTTCGTGGTACAGTTTCTTTTTTTGGAACCTGTTTATTAGTGGATGCTCCAGGCACTTTTTCAGTTTTACCAAACTTCAAGGCACTCTTGTAGAAGGTCTTACCTTGAATTTTAGCGACATCTATTTCAAGCTTACTTGGTTGTCTAGAGCCGTCACCACCGGCGAGTACACCAGCACCCCATGGGGATCCACCATGAGCTTCGCTGACGTTGGTCAACAAAGG
>JAKTTN010000019.1:0-40086 GCA_030581475.1 Yamadazyma akitaensis
AGTAGAAGAAGATTCTTCAGTAGAAGAAGACTCTTGAGTAGAAGAAGATTCTTCAGTAGAAGAAGACTCTTGAGTAGAAGAAGATTCTTCAGTAGAAGATGATTCTTGAGTAGAAGAAGACTCTTGAGTTGAAGATGATTCTTGTGTGGAAGAAGATCCTTGTGTGGAAGAAGATCCTTGAGTAGAAGAAGATCCTTGAGTCGAAGAAGATCCTTGAGTCGAAGAAGATCCTTGTGTGGAAGAAGATCCTTGAGTCGAAGAAGATCCTTGAGTAGACGATGATGATGCACTACTGGATGAGGAGCCATCAATACCAGGGATAGGTGGAACTGCTAAGCATGACTTACACTTGGATGCACTGGTAGAAGTTGAAGGAACTGGACCATTGTAAACAATAGCATTAAGAAGTGGTAGTGTCAAACCAATATCACCGAAAGTCGAAGAAGTTCGCTTAAAATTGGCAGAGTTGTATCCAGTACCAATTACGAATTTGGTAGGGAAAGTATTGAAAGGACCTGAATACAAGGTCAAAGTATTCCCCGAGTACAGGTAACTAAGGACGGGAGTCGAAAGTCCGATAACATTCCCGTTACCATAACCAGCTACAGTGAATGTTTGGGAAGTCGAAACAGATTCGGCACGAATACTAGAATTTGGACTACTCATGTAAAATACTTGGTTGGTACTTACACCGTTTGTGAGACCCAACGCAGATCCTGCTAACCATACGTTGGAGTTAGCACCAACATTGAAACAACCTGAACCAGTGATAGCAGTAGATTGGTGGTAAACTTGATTTATCAAACAGATGGTACCACCATTGGTAATGGAACCCGTTCCTGCAGAGAGTGAATTACCCAAGATTACTTCACCACTAGATCTAGACTTTAATGCAAATACCATCAATCCTTCATTGTCCCAAGAAGAGGCTTGAACTGCCATGATTGGTGAACCAACGGACCCGTCACCACGGAACCACATATTACCAGTATTCTTGAATGTTTGAGTAGTTAAAGTATAAGACGGAGCAAGTAAAGTTCTAGCAGAATCAAAAGCCCAATCTCCCGAATTATTGATTGTTCCCAAAAGATTAACCATACTCACAGTCAAACCGATCAATGGATTAGAAGAAGCAATGTAGAAGCCTCCTTTGTTATCAAAGCTTCCAGTAAAAGAAGATAAGGCATTATCAATGATAGACCAATAAACACCTTCGTGAATTTGGAAGTTACCGATACTGATAGATAAAGTACCTCTATTGATGGTATTGGTAGTGATGTCTATAGCGCTAGCTAAGACAAAATAACCAAGGATTGAAATGTATGATAACAAATTCATTCTTGTGGTCGAGGAAATTTTACGAAGACCTTGAAATCAAAGATTTCCTTGATTTATATAGCCGTAAATTTATTTAGAAGGGAATCTACAGGCGTTTTCATCCCAAGATGCAAGTGAACATGCGTAAAATCAATTTACGAGGGGATGTTAATGCATGTTTCACCCAGGATCTATTATTTTCCATTCCAGTGGTCATTTCTTCGACAATAGGTATAGTTAAAGCTGACTCGCATGGTTATTTTTAACGACAAAAGCTGCAGCGAAATAAAAGAAAAAAAAGAAAAAAAATTACTCGGTGCATAAAACCATTAAAGCCCTGAATAAGGTTTAGCTATACATTACATTGACTCAAGACTATGTGGGAGCCAATTCACTATGATGAATTGTGAGAGGGCTATTAGTTAGTTAAAGATGGACACTACACAAATTCAGCGTCCGCTAATAACAACTGCCCAAAGATGCCCCTACAGAATATTGAGGGGGCTCGTAATTTTATACATTTTAATTAAAGTATTCTATTAATTGTTAAATTTTAGCCTATAATCGTATAATAGAGGCGTTTTATTGTTCAAAAATTTGAACTTCGCCACACAAGAGAGCCGTTCACCATGATCATTCCAGCTATTAAATTTTTGTTAGTTTTACCAGCTATGCATTGAAACAAGGGTTGAAATTAAATATTTTCGATGAGGTACAGATATCGAACCAGTAAAAAGTTTAATTAGCTAAGATGGGGCGAAACAGGAAATGGCTTGGATTTGACGGAAGTAATCGCCTAATCATCTCTCAAAATATAAAAGGCAAAATGCTTATATTCTTAAAAAAAATATTCAAGATATGAAATTTTAAGTTTTTCTGCGGTGCGACACTAATAAAACCGAGTTTCAAAAAGCTATTCCCAGTCGCGGATAGAACCTAAATCGGTGTTTTAGGGCATAAAATATATGGTCTCATTGGTTACAGGACTTCGGAAACGTTATGAGTGTATTGTGAAATAAAGAAGGGTACTTTCTTACTTGAGTAGAGATTAACTTTCGGGCCTTTCAAATCCCAACTCAACTCTGTTTTTCATTAGAAAAGCACGTGCGAGACATATCTCTTCCACCTTTAAAAATATTTGCAAATTTTTTGAGAAAAATAAGGTTTGTGTGATTAACTAAATAGGTTAAGAAAGAAACTAATCAAGATTTCTCAATTGAATAGATACACATGTTTATAGAAGAGAAATTCTAAGGGGCCGCATCTCTATTGGTCGTAAGAAACGAAAACACCAACTGTTGATTGTTCATAAATACTTAAATTTCAATTGGGTTTGCTGCAACAGCTTTGGTGTAACACCGTGAATTGTTACTTGTATTAACAATGTAAGAGAAAATTAAGGGTTGAGAATAAACTCTTTATGGTTTTATTTTCATAGGATGATGCAAACCAAACAATAGGATCTTGAAAAAAATATTAGTCAAAATTATGCTTAGGTTTAGCTAATTTTAATGCTTCGAGGGCCTCGAATCTCAGCGGGGATCTTCTTTTCATTGCTCATAACCTGTGATTCAGGCGCTCTTTCATTCCTGTTCCAGTCTCTGGTGTAGTTTCAAATTTGTAAAGTGTACATTTGTGAACGTAATTGTTATATACAGCGTAATCCCCAACCGTTTGATTTTAAGAATTGAAATTAAAAACTTCTCGAATGCTTTTTGGGTGACTTAATCCTTGAGGGTGAAGCGGACATTTAAAGTTTAAAATTTTACCCTTCTGCCATCAATTGCTTGATTAAGTAAGAGGATATCTGCAAAAGGAAAATAACCACTGAGGCTTCGAATTTGGAGGGCTCAAGTTTTGAAATATTGGTTTTGAGTCCTTTTTTACTTTACGTCGCTATTATTTTTGTCGGGTTGCTGTTAGTGAAAAGCCCTAACAAGGTCGTGATTTGGAGACTATTACTATCCCTTTTGTCTTTTCTCATCGATAACTTCTGTCTATGGTCTACCCAGTTGACTCAAGCTGTTGGTAAATGCTCGTTTCCCGTGTGCTCCATCTTTAGTAATTGGTCATCGGCTTTCCTCGAGATATCATACGATGGTGATGGTAGCAGCATTTCTAACAGGCGCTGCTTATCTCTTAAAAAATACGAGATTTATTTTCACCCAGTGTCAAGCACATGTCTTAAACCTTACCTGCATCTATCATATGCAAATTGTCAAATTACCATTGGGTATTATTTTAGTATTTTTTTTTATACTCGAGCTGACTGGAAACTTTTCAATATCACTTATTTTAGATGTACGTTCAATATACACAAAATATGTAAAATCTTTGAATCAATTAAATCTAATCTATTCTACTTCGATCGTAAACCGTATCATATTCCAAAACTTCCTTGGACGAATGCATTTCTCAAATCGGCTTTATTTCCTTGCTTATTCTTGTTATGTCTGTTGGCAGTTGGCATTCCCATAAGGGCCATATCAGAGGTGGATTTTTTTCTCTTGTCTTCGGATACAGGACCCTGTACTCCACCTGGTGGGGGATAATGAGGGTATCCTTGTGGGGGATATCCCTGTGGGGGATATCCCTGTGGGGGATATCCTTGTGGTGGAAATCCTTGGGAGGGATATCCTTGAGGAGGGGGTGGATAATACCCTTGTGGTGGCTGTGGGTAATATGGATATCCTTGAGGAGGAGGGGGGTAGTAGCCGTGAGGTGGTGGGTTGAAAGGGTAAGTAGTTGGTAATGTCGCTGCTCCAGGTGTTCCAGGTGTTCCAGGTATTGCGCCAGGAGTTTGGGGTGGACCCTGAACTGGAGAATGACCTTGAGCTAAAGCAGGTGGTTGGCCCGAGACTGTTGTATGCATAGGACCGTTTCTTCCTTGTGGAGGTTGACCGAAAGGTGATTTATTTGCTGATTGGGCTCCTGGATGTTGTCTACCAGGTTCGTTGAGTATTCCCACATTTGATGCTTTTATGGGAGCTACAGGAGAGGTGGTACCTGGTTGCAGTCCTTCCGCTCTGTTGTGGGGAACTTGAGGCGGCAAAGTAGATTGAATTTGAGGAGATTTTGGTTCTGTTGGAAGTTGAGGTTGAGGCTTCTGTTGCAAAAATTTGTTTGTTTGTGGGCGTGCTCTTTCTTGAGGTGAAAGGGATCTCTCTTGCATCTTTGGAGGTGATACTGTCGGACTGTGACTGTTGAAACGTTCTCCAGGAGATGAATTACCCTTATTATTCGACGGTGGCACTGGTCCGGTTGTCCCTGTTGAACCAAATCCTGCAGGCTTTAGTATAGGAGGTATGTTAGTATCTGCTGATGGCCGTGAAGGTTGATTTCCACGAGCTCCCCGTGGATATTGATCTTGGGTGGGTGTAGCAGTTCCAAACCCATTTTTAGCAGGCGATGGGCTTTTGCTGTATGATGATGGTGATGGTGATTCATCAAGAGGAGCCCTTGGAATCGCTCGCTGAAGGGCAAAAGACCGAGGTGAATCATGCTTCTGAGGAGCAGGAACAGCACTAGGAGACAGAGGTGAATCATTTGGGTGAGGAGCTGGGGAAATCAGGGGTATGCCCTCAATAATTGGAACGATTTGTGAAGTTTGTTCGATTTGCCGAGTTTGTTCGATTTGCCGAGTTTGTTGAGTAGCCGAATGTGGAACCCGTTGAGACAATTCAGCTGAACGAATCCCAACAACATTTTGCTGTTGAGATGCATCAACCGGTTGGGGCAAGGGTGGAGTGTTACCAAGAATTTGGGATGAAGGATTTGCCTCGGGTGATACTGGAGTTATTTCGAACTTCGGAACAGCTGGTTGCTTGGGAGAAGTTTCAGGGCTTGTATGTTTTTTTTTTTTCTTCTTTTTATCCTTCGACTTCTTTGGTGACAGTGGCTCCATTCCTTGGGGTGGGGGAAAAGGGAAAAATCCCATTGGCAGCATATTATCCATCTTTCCATTAGGGTCCATGAAAGGTGGCATCATTCCCGGAGGAATCGGACCTGGTGGAAATGGGTAAGGCAACTGACTTGATCTCTTCTTTTCCTTGTCCTTCCTCTTTTTCTTCTTTTTCTTGATCTCTTCGTTTTCCTTATAGTCATCATGGGGTGGGTCTTCTACTGCATTTTCCATCGGTTCAACTGGCTCTGGCTCCACTGGCTCTATTTCAGACACCATGGGAGCTTGGTAACCAAAATCTGGACTTAAATCTTGGGATTCAACACCACGGATTAAATAATTAGAATAAGGATCTGCTGCTCTACTACTGAATTCCTTTGCAGCCAAATCTTCTTGGGTCTCGTAGACCGTGTATGGTTCTACATATTCCTGGTTCGTACTTGGATTTTGATGGTTAAATGTATTTGGTAACAGCTGATTAGTGGAATCTATTTGTCCGCTTTTATGCTGGAAGTCATGGGCAGGTTGCCCAGGCGTTGTATAGGAGTCCATCTGAGGAGGGGGCGGTCTATAATTGGATGTTTTGGAATTTAAGGATGTACTTTGGTCAACTTTATACGAATCTTGACCGACGTTTTCATCACTTATATTGAGAGACTTCAAGTAACTGGTGTAATCTGCCATTTCTTCTCTCTTGGAAAATTCGTCATCCGAATGGGTCTCTACTCTCTCTCCATCCACGTCTAGAGCAAGTCTTTCATCCTCAAAATGATAGTTAGGTAATAAACCCTCATCCTTTGTAGGTGGTGGTGGTGGCGGAAGAGGCATATCCTTATAGCTTTCATTGGATATTACCCTCTTTTGATCTTTATCGGGGACCTGAGGTACAGTACTTGTGGAGTTCTTGAACTTTTCTAGGTATTCGTCTGTGCTTAAAACTTCTTCAGTCATTATCAACCATTTTTGAAAGCCTCTCAAGCCAGCCTCGACAACCAATGATCTACCAAACAACGACTTTTTTGTAGCTGGTTGGTCAGATCCCAAGGAAGAGAGCCAGGCCCAGATATAGTAGTCTTGAATAGATACATTCTTAATCGTGACTTCTGAGTACAAAGGTATGTTGGGATCAACTTTTATATTGTTTTCCCTGTTGCTCAACCAGCCAGGATACAAACCGTATTTTGAATTGATCGGATCTTCAGTAATTCTGTTCAAGACTCTCCTTGATTCTTCTGTTAAGCTTGATACAATTTCACTAGTACTGCTTCTCTCAAAGATACTTTTGAGGATAGTATAATTCTCGATAGATACGAAAGTGTCCTTCTTCTCAAATGACAATACGTGTCTCACTTTACTGATCAACTCGTACGGGTTGGAGGATACCTTTGTAGATTTAACAGACACACAAGGAATAGTGATAATGGACTTAATAGAATCTGTATTTGATAGGGGAGGATAATTATTAGTGATCAATAATGATTGTAGCGTCTTCGGCAACTTCAAGGTTTCCATTTCATTTTCCGGTAACATGGCTCTCAAGAATGATAATAATAAGTGAAATACGGCATCGGTAGATTCTTGCCAGTTGTGTAACCCGTCAACAAAATTGTTTTCTTTCACCAATGTAGCATCGTAAAAAGCCGACTTATACTGGCGGCTATTCCGATTATTATTGAAAGCCCAAATACTGGACATTTTGGCAATTTTTCGGCCACTCAAGTAATTGTATTGAGAATTGGAAGATATGCTTATCAATAAATCCAAAAAATCGTATACAATCGATGCATGAGCAGGAGAAGATAGGCACTTTGGCATAATGCTTAAAAATGCAACTTTGGGGTACCCAGCTTCTCGCTCTCTTCTTTTATAATCCAAATACACGTCCCATCCAATAATTTCATTATTGGGTAGTCTACTCCATAAGTATTTTATTGCACAAATCAATGTAAACTCATCAAAATCTCTCAACACATCTTTTATGTCTGATTCTTTGGTCAATAACTCTCCACCAGGAAACAACTGGATCAAAAGCTTTTCAAGTTTATAGTCATCGATTTTCGACCTGAATGGAAGGAAAATATGTGGAGTTCTAGTTCCTCTCTTCTTAAGCTCTCCAGTGATGAGATGGAGAATTGTTTTGAGATTTTTTCTCGTGAACTGACTAGAGTTTATATCACCATATTCGTTACTAGATGAAAGATCAGGGATACGAGGAAGTTCCACGTTTTCGAAAAGCTCTCCACGTATTACCATTTGTTTTCTATTTTTTGTCTGGATCAATATCGCGATACAAGTACACAAGATAATTACGCGAAGGATCGAGGGTTTCTCTCTTGTTTATATTATACTCTAATCTACATATTATTTAGGTTTACCAAATTTGTGTTGTGGTTGTTGTGGTGCAAATCAACCATACTATTCACCGTGCGTAGGTTGTAGCTTTCGTTGCTCTTTGGTTGATCTGCAGTTCCATTCATTACACTCGGATTTTGGTTGAGGGACGCCAAATCTGACATGCTATTGATAGCCCTAATATTTTGAGGGATGTTACTCGATGGTAGATTAGCAGGCGGAGGTACAGAGTTCTCGTTGTTAGGTGCCAGAGTGTTTGTGTTTCCCTGGGAATTGGTGGCGGCCATATTGGTCATGCTGTGATGGGCAGATATATTGTTAGACAAATTAGCAGTATCTCCAGTACCGTCGTAGCCAGACTGATTTACGGGATTCTCAGCGATTGGTAAGCTATGAGTAAGAGCTGTTGTTGGAGCAGGAGGAATTGTGTAATTCTCAGTATTTGTGGAGAGAGAAGTCGGTATTGTTGTAGGAAGTGTACTCAAATTCCCTTGATTCTTGACTGTTAAAGTAGTAAGGTAGTTAACTCTTTCGAGAAAACCATTCAATTCGTTGTATCCCCCTAATTGTGATACTAGCATTGGACATGACTTGTGATTCAAGAATACGTTTCTAATATTAAGGAGACTGTCTCTCATTCCGGAAATTTGATTACTGAGATCACGATACCCAGCGGAATAAAACTTCAACTCATCCTCCATCTTGGCAACCATTTGCTTCTTCCGTTGACGACACTTCGAAGCAGCAAGTCTGTTTCTTTCAAGAAAGTGCTTGCGTTTCTCTTCTTCAGTAGCCGGCTTTTTTCCCTTGGAGTCTCCTGGAGAAGACAACTCTTCGTCGGAGTCTATTGGCTTTGTGGACTCCTCTTCCTTCTTTGCCTTGGTTTTCTTAAGTCTTGTAGTCTTCTGCTTCTTCAGAGCATTTTCCTCTTCTTTGACAGAAGGAATAGAGCGCTTACGGGAACTCTCCTTCTGAATCGGCATCTGTGGGGGTATTTGAGAGGAGCTTTGCGCTCCGGTCTGTGTTGGTGCCTGGGATTCTATTATAGAAGGCATTGGTTGTGATTGAGCTTGATTCACATGAGATGTGTGAAGATGACCGCTAGCTTGTGCTTGTGCTTGTGCTCGGTTCTGTGCTTGCACTTGTTGTTGAGCCTGGAGCTGGGCTTGGACGGCTTGCAATTGAGCCTGCGCTTGTTGCTGAGATGACAGATCATTATTTTGACCCTGACTTCCATGTAAAGGAGCTTGTCCTGGCACCTGTACTTGTAATTGACCTACGTGATTCTGCGACTGAGTGGATGTCAAACCCAATAGACTTGAAAGGCCGGGGGTCATAGGACTATTTAGTATACCATTAGGAGTCAAGCCCACTAAGTGATTATTGAAAGGGAACCCGTTCACTCCTGTATGGCTGCTCACGCCTGGAGTCAACCCAGTTCTTATGTTAGACTCGTTTGGTGTGAGACCTGATTTCCTATTGTTGTTTAAAAACTGAGAATACGAACCTCCGTGAGGATGTAGATGGGAATGGCCTCCTACAGAGCCATTTCCATTAATTCCTAGGCCTGCAGTTCCTGAAACACCTTCATTTTCTCCATTTTCATTTGAGTTGTTTGTTGCATTAAGTAAACTATTCCACAATGTTCCCCCAGGAGTGGTGGGAATTGAGATATGGCTTCCAGGTGAAAGCCCGAGGGGGGGTAAACGACGGCCTCCCGGCGTTAGAAGTGGTGGTGTAATTCCTGGAAGCTTTTGTTGCAAATTATTCAAATTTGATATCGGGATGTGCAAATTATGTTTATTCGTTGAAGACGCAGATGGCTTGTCTGAGCTGCTGACATTTTCTGCTGAGTTGGCGTTTGTATTTGCTGATGAAGAAGCATAGCTATTTGCAACAGAGCTCTCCTTCGTGGCGAACGATCTTTCGAACGGATTGGGCTCTAGATCAAACGAGGTCGTTTTGGACTTTCATGTTAGTAAGAAAGGAGTGAAGAAAGGGAGGATGAAATGATAGTGGGAAACGGATAGGGAGTCTAGTGATTCTTGCGTATTGACCCCTGACATGATCAGGTTTTTCTGGCTACTTTTTGGTGATCGAGTGACTCCCAGAAATCAAGGATATCAAAAAAAAAGATATCTTGTCAAAGTGACGTAATGATTAGTCAAATGAATAACCGGTACATAAAATACACAGGGTGTGAACACATACCCCACACTTCTGAAAACCACACATATCTACACCTCAATAGTTATCAGGAAACATTCAAGTCGCCATCAACAATATACATACTTCGCTTGACATCTCTAAAGGGCCAATTGCTTCCTATTTCTCTTTATTATTTTACCTCAAAATTAGCGGTGAAAATCCTCGCGGATGGCTAGTGTATTAGTGTACAACCCAATTACGTCAGAGAAAAATAGAGATGTACGTTTCACGGTCGTGCGCTGGGATATAAATGTACTAAGCAATTTACTCTACTATCTCATTTAACTTCTTACGAGACTTCTCCTTTTTGTCCTCTAGAATCGATGGATCTTTGGCCGCCTCTTCCTTGACTTCTTCATCTATAGGCTTATTTGCAGGTGCTGCTTCAGGGATCTTTTTCTTGTCTTTTACATCATCCGCCAACTTAATTCTCTGTCCCAGTTGACTAGCTCTCTTCCATCCGGTTTTAAGGAGTTCTCCTAACTCAAATCTAGGGAACGGATGAGCTTCTGTATTAAACACGTAGTGATCTAATGGAATCTTATTGGTATCATCGAAGAGCAAGTACAAGTACTTTAAGGTTTCTGCCCACCAAAACGACTCAACGTTGTCTCTCTTGGTAGGTGGGACCTGTGTCATATCGTCTAATGAAACGTAGGACACATCCCCCTTAGCATTGACATACCGACCGTGTCTTTTAAAGTTATTGAAAATCTCATACCCGTACTTCCTGTATTTTTCGTCTCCTGTCAATCTGTACAAGTAAAATAAAGACTCTACCGTTTCTGGACGCTGTAAGTTATGTCTATCTAAAGGTTTGATGTGGAAATCCCTAGACCTGGTATCATCTTGGTTGAACACTACTATTTCCGGAGCTAAACCTGTCGGTGTATCCTTATACATTCTGTAGCAGCTGTAAGTCAAATCGGCCCCAAATTGGAACTCTTTTTCCTTTTCTGCATTCCACCAAGTTTGTTTGCGGGCTTCTTCCAATGTTAATCCATTGGTGGAGCCTAAAGACACTAATCCGCCATAAAAACAGACTAAGTGGTCCATTTTTGAGGACAATTTTCCAGAAATACCATTCTCTAACTCACCAACAAACACTAATCCACTTGGCTTGGAACGACTAACCATATTATTGAGGACTCCGTTTAATGATTCCTTATACATTTCGTAATAGACTGGTTCCTGTTGGCTAGTCTGTAGGTATTGTTTTAGCAAGTATTCATAATAAGAATCTCCCCTAGAACCCAATCTGATCAAGTGACCTTGGTATTTACCTGTATCAGGTTGAACGTAAATCGGAACCAATCCCTCTCTTGGCTTATTCAGGTCCAAGACTTCCATAATCTTTTCGACTTTTTCCCAAAACAAAGTTTCTCCAGTCAACTTGGCCAAATACTTAAACTCTAATTGTAAAGTAGCAACCTCGGCGGTTGATGAAGCCCCGTTATCTACATGGTTCTTGATTCCCTCACCAGTTTGTAAGTTAACCGAAGAATATGGTAACCCAGTCTTGCTATCAAATCCACCCAACAATGCATTAGCTAAGTCTACTGCCTTGTCCAAGTAAACATCGTCATTAGACAAATGAAATGCGGATAATAATCCTCCCAACATTCTGATTGTGGTCTCGAAGACATTTACTTCGTAGTCAAAGCTATAATCCAAATCCTTCTTGATCCAATTTTTGGCTCTCTCTACTTCTTCTGTGCATTCCATTATCATCAAAGTATCAATTGAATCAACAATCATCCATCCCAAAGGCTTAGGTCCCATATTTTCACCAGTTTGTTTTATGGGGTGGAAAACATCGTATCCCCATCCGTATTTTTCATATGTGTGCCACGATTCAAGATATGCATTTCTGACTTCATTTTGTGCTCTCATCCAGTCAGTTCCTACAATATTAGTCGGGTTTCTAGTGAAGATAACGTAGATGATATACACGACCACTGAGAGAACGAAACCGTTGAATAGCATTTTCAATTTATTGAAATTTGGTCTGGAAGTGAATGTGTTTGTTTGTGATATCCCTGGTGGCTTGTCTTTGTAGAGTGGTAACTGGCCTGTACTTTTTCTTTTAAGGCTGCTCAATTGATTTCCAAGGGTGGTGAGCATCAGAGTTAGTAAAAAGTACGCGCGAGTAGTTTTCAATTCAACCCTCAACATTTGACATTTTATATATGACTTATGGAACATAAATATTAAATAGGCTTGATTTATATACTGTTCTGTTAGTTGTAATTGTGTTTTTTTACTGTTCTGTATATTTATCATCTTTTTTGTCGGACGACCAAGTCAATCTGAAGAATCCTGATTCCTCATCCATTCACCTATGATGAAAGAACTTGGAGAGAGTTGATCTCCTTTGAGAGGAACGGGAATTAGATCTCAGTCCAGGTTGTTCCAGTTCCGATCTCAGTCTGTGAGAAGATCCAGATCGCAGACCAGAAATCAGGAACCTTGGCTTTACATCATCTGTTTCTTCGTGGACTTGTCTTGATCTACCTCTCTCTTCGTTCAAGGCAGCCAAACTGTTCAAAGAGGAGCTGGATCTTACGGATCCCTTCATTCGATTTTTTTTCTTATCCTTGTCACGAAAACCCGTTTCGGGTACACCAATATTCAAAATCCAGTTCTTGAAGTAGTCGTCATTGTCAATAGGTTTAGATAATTCGTTACTGTAGTTGTATGTGGGCTTCACAACAATGACTGGTACTAGAGCATACTCTAGAAAATACTTTGATATTGTAGTTTTGGCGAAAAATTTGTGTTGTTCTTTGTTATCTTCATGCATACCAATAGCCATCATTTGAGGTGCATATTCTTCAATAGCTTTCTTCAAAAGTTTCTGTGGTTTTCCAATCACAACCTCAAATACTATAGAAATTTTTTTGTTATGTACGTTCAAAGATTCGATCAATTCGAGCTGTTTGTTACATTCGTTTCTATCGATATCATGGTGGAACTTTTCGTCTAAGACACGCAAAATAACTACGGTGTCTCCATTGATGATCATCTCATCAAATAGCCATTTGACCGCTTTTATAGACTCTCTATCATCATTGAACCCAGCTAAAAATGTTTTGTTATTTCTTCTGAATTTGAACTTGGGGTGTTTGGCCTTTAGCGTTAATGAAATTCTTTCGAAATTTGTAGAGGTATCAAACGAAATCCCACGTTCATATTTCTGATGATCCCGTTGACTTCTTTCATCGATAGAACTGCTCGAATGCATGGAACGAAGGTTCGTGTACAGCGTAGATCTCAGCTGAGGTGCTGTACTCACTGCCAGATCTGGGGCAGTGATGTGTCCAAGACTTGGCGCATTAATGCTAACGTGTGTGGGTGCCAAATTGGACAGGACTACAGGTCTGCTGCCAAAGTAGTCATTACCGATAACAGACCCACTAGGAGATAATAAAGGAGTAGTTGTTGCGGAAATGATAGGAGTGGATCCTTCAGAATCAAAATCATCGTAGTATATCCTACCCAATAGATCCAGAGAATCATTTTCTTGAGTATACATATCGATGGTATCTTCACTGGTATGATAAATAAGAGAATTAAGGTGCGTATTCTTTGAGGTTTGTGGGTCAAAGTGTTCTTTGTTACGACTTTTTCCTACCTTTTTCTCCTTCAATGGTTTATTTTCACTTTCCCCATCATCTTTTCCTTTCTCCAATTCTTTTGCCTGTTCTTTCCCCGTAACGCCAGTCTTGGCTTTTAATTCTGATTCGTTCAAGTCTTCTTTAGACTCCTGATTGTCATGTTTACGACTTGGTGAATGACGTCTGTTGAGTTCAGGGTGTGAGCGAAATTGTGAGCTATTCGTGTAGTAGAGGTTATTAGCTCTAGGGGGGGAGAAAAGACCCATATCGGATCAAACGAAGCAAGACAAGATTTGGTATTCTAAGAATATGTGCGCGAGTCGGTAATTACAGGCGCCGAGCTTTTTAGGGCGAGTTTATGGGAGCTTCAAGAGCCGATACTTTGAGTAGTTTTAAGAAGTGCTTGTTTTCTTGAACATATAGAAGAACACAGACACTAGTTAAATGACTATGCATTCATATTTGAATTTCGTTCCGATGAGTTTGGGTGAATTACAAAACTGGTCGTGTACTACTATTTACATGTTTCTGTCTACTTCTATATAACGCCCATTATCTATAGCAGAGTTATTTTCGGCTATACCCCATATCCTATCCATCTTCATTCCTCCAACATCATCAACAATGAAGTGCCGTCTTATGGTGCCTGTTTCAGTGTCTTTGTCCTGCCATGAAGCGTAAGGGAAGAGGAACCCAGAATTGTGAACTAGCTTGAAGGATGGATTCTCAGTGATTCGAACTAGCTGGTTATACGTTTTACCTCCTGTGGCATTCAACTTCTCGAAAATCAAGTTTTCATCCAGGGTTAAATTTTCAAGCGTTTGTGGCTTTTCTTTATCGTAAAGTCTGAATACTCTTGTGACGTAGTTATTAGTTTTGTATTGCACAGCGAGAGCCGGAATTGAGCTAGCGATTATCATGACCAAAGAATAATAGTCTTCAAAATATGGTGAATCATAAAATAACTTGGCACCATAGCACCCCAATACCCCAACACTTAAGGTCAATCTTTTTAATAGCGCAACGTACTTGGAGCCAGGTGCTTCATATATTGGCTGGTAAGATAATCTATACTTTTCAGGGAGCCCTACTGTTCTCCATTTTCCTGGTTTTCTAACCTTGACGGTATCTTCAAGTAGGGACGGGGACCATGGGTTGTTGTCTGAAATGATTTCATCAGTGTCAATAGGAGAGTCAGGTGACTTATAAGTCCCTTTGTGAGATGATACAAAACGAAGTGGGTAGAAATGCTGAACTCTCTTATTGAGGGAAACTGGAACGATCCCAAGCGCTTGGGGTCCTGCTCTAATTGATGGAAGAAGTCTTTGAGATATCATTGAGTGAAAAATAAGTGCGAACTACAGGTGGATATAAGTGGTGACTATGAGTACTGGATACAGATTAAGAATAGTATAGAGGATTACTGTTAGGTTGCAACGATTTACTCAAAAGAAGTCTCCGTTAAAACCAAAAATGTATTTTATATCTTTTGTATGATTATACATAGTATTGATATTACAAATCTTGCATCAACTAGTTTGTGAGAATTACAAATTGTGAGGTATTTGTAGAGTGGCAGAAAATAGATTGCAATTCAATAAATTTGCATCAAAAGGGCATTTTCTTCAAGAAAAAGACACAAGGAGAATGTCCAAAGTACAACCCTGTTTACTGACTAGGAGAATCTAAAATATTGATTAGCTGAACCCTCAGGTCGTGTACCGATCACATTACGAAAGAGAATACACATTACTATTCTAAATTATCTACTAAAATCACCAAAAGGATTCTATTTGTTTTATTAAACGGAGGGAACCATACAACTTTATGCTTATTCCATAGAACACTTCATATTATAGCTTACTGGTTGTATAACTTTGAAGTGCAATTCGCAACCATTTTTTACATTTCGTGATACATGGAACCATCTTTTATGAACTATGAGTAGATCCCAAGGCAACTCAAGAATGATCTTAAAACAGAATCCTTGCCAAAGAGCCAAAGCACGACTGTACCCGTTCTTGCGCATCTCATACTTGGTAAACGGCCTTCGTCTTAGAGACTAATCTCCTGTAAGTCGTGTCCCAGATGGTACACACACACAAGCCGCGCAAACGTCCCGTCACAAAGCTAGAGAAAAAAACTCCATCTTGATTTCAGCAACTAGATAATGGACGCAGATGCTACCAGCCGGTTTGTGCCGGAATATCGTCGTACAACATTCAAAAATAAGGGACGTTTTCAAAGCGATGAGTTGAGAAGAAGAAGAGAAACTCATCAAGTTGATTTAAGAAAACAGAAGAAGGAGGAAGTTTTATCGAAGAGAAGAAACTTTGTTAATACTGAAACAAATGACTCCGAAGATGAAGAAGATTTCGAAGCCACAAATGACGAACTGAAGTTCTATAGTGAATTGTTGCAGGAATTACCAAAAATGGTTGAATTGATCAAAAGTCCTGAATTTGATGATAGATTAAATGCCACCGTTAAGTTCCGTCAGATTCTTTCTAGAGAACACAATCCTCCAATTAATGCCGTAATTCAAAGTGGGGTTATTCCCACTTTGGTACTGTTTATGGGCAGTGATAACCCAGATATGTTACAGTTAGAAGCTGCTTGGGCTTTAACCAATATTGCTTCTGGTAACTCTGACCAAACTAGAGTTGTGGTTGACGAGGGAGCTGTGCCTTTGTTTGTCAACTTGTTGAATTCTCAATCCGTTGAAGTCAAAGAGCAAGCTATTTGGGCCTTGGGTAATGTCGCCGGAGATTCTACTGCTTATAGGGATTTTGTTTTGGAATGCGGTGCCATGGTTCCTGTGTTAAATTTATTCAACAGTACTAAGATGTCTTTGATTCGTACTGCTACTTGGACTTTATCCAATTTGTGCAGAGGTAGAAATCCACAGCCAGATTGGAATCAAGTAAGTCTTGCAATTCCAACTTTGTCGAAGTTGATTTTCTCCTTTGATACTGAAACCCTCATCGATGCTTGTTGGGCTGTTTCTTATTTATCAGATGGCCCTTCTGAAGCTATCCAAGCAATTATTGACGCTAGGATTCCTCATAGATTAGTGGATCTATTGGGCCACGAATCCACTTTGGTACAAACTCCAGCATTAAGATCGATAGGTAACATCGTTACAGGAAATGACTTGCAAACCCAAGTTGTCATCAATGCTGGCGCTTTACCAGCTTTAGCCCCATTATTGAATTCTCCAAAAGAAACTATCAGAAAGGAAGCCTGTTGGACGATTTCAAATATCACTGCTGGTAATAATGATCAAATCCAAGCAGTAATTGAAGCCAATTTAATTCCTCCAGTTTTGCGTTTATTAGTCAATGGTGACTATAAGACTAAAAAGGAAGCTTGTTGGGCCATTTCCAATGCATCCTCTGGCGCTTTAACGAAACCAGAGCAAATTAGGTACCTCGTAAGCCAAGGATGTATTAAACCACTATGCGATTTATTAGCCGTAGCTGATGCTAAAATTATTGAAGTAACTTTAGATTCCTTAGAAAACATTCTAAAAATGGGTGAAATGGATAAAGAAGCCAATGGTACCAATGTTAACGAGTACGCCTTGTATATTGAAGAAGCTGGTGGAATGGAAAAAATCAGCGATTGTCAAGGTAATGAAAACGAAAAAATTTACGAAAAGGCCTTCCACATAATCGAAAAATACTTCTCGGAAGAAGATGACCAAACTGATGATGATATGATTGCTCCACAAGCTTATGGTGAAACGTTTGGTTTTGGTGTTCAAAATCAACAACAAAACTTCCAATTTTAATTTGTTTGCTTTATGAAAGCTGTTTACAACTTTATTGTATCTCTCAATCTCTAATGATCAATATTCCCATTATTATTATTATTATAATTGTTATTGTTATCAACTCTGAACTTCATATATACATATACAACTCTACGTCTGTGAGTTCTTTCTTCTTTTATAGCATCATAGACAAATCTCTGCATTCTTATAATATACAAAACTATTCACTTATTGTAGATGTTTACAAGTTTTTGTTTGTTACCACCGGCCATCTTTGCCTGTTGATCGATGATTCGTTTGTTGTTCATGCTCATTACATTCACAGGATCGTCAGTTTTTACTAATTGTTTCGTGCTACCTTTTTTTACCATACTGGTAATAATCTCATAGGCTACTTGAGCGCCATTTGTTGCAGTGATTTCAGCACTATCAAAAGCAGGTGACACCTCCACCACATCAGCTCCCACTACGTTCAAGTTTTCGAGAGCTCTCAAAACATAAATCAACTCTCTAGGAAGCCATCCACCCGGCTCTTGAGTCCCAGTTCCACTTCCAAATCCTGGATCCAATACATCTATATCTACAGAAATGTATGTTGGGATGTCTTTAGGAACAGTATCCAAAATTTTTTGAATTACAGACTTTACTCCGTCAATCCAAATATCATCTGCATAGACTCTAGTGAAATTTTGATTATCATCGTCTTCGTAGTCTTCAACACCAGATAGTTTTGTTCTGAGCCCCGCATGAACATTGTGTGTAGTTGTCAAGCCCTCCTGATGAGCTTTCCACAACATCGAACCGTGGTTTAATTCAGACTGGTCAGAGTGCCAAAATGAGGGATATTTATCTGGTGCCCAAGTATCCAAATGGGCATCAAAATGTATCACGTTTAAAGGACCATAAACCTTATGTAAAGCTCTTAAATGTGGAAGTAAGACTGAATGATCACCACCCAATGCTACGTATCTTGGAGGAGCAAAAGAGGAATTGTTAGATGATCTTCTATGAATCAATTCTTCAAACGCTAAATTCATTTGTTTGAACGCCAACACATTGTCCATAGGAGTGACAGGAATATCACCGCAATCAATGATCTTTGCCCAACTCATATATGGATTGAACATGGCCCTTTGATTAAATCCTCTCAACGACGTTTGTCTTTGAGAAGCTGCTCTAATCGCTCTAGGGCCGAACCGAGCCCCTGGTCTATAAGACACAGCAGTGTCGAAAGGAACTCCAATCACGGCTATATCATACGACTTGTCAGGTTCTACAAGACAATTGAAATGCTCTAAATGAGCGAAAGTGTTGATGCCTTGGAAGGGCCAAGAGCTTCCCCAAAGATCATCTAAAGTGGGGGATTTCATGGTATCGTATTCAAGTTCAAAATCCACGTGAGGATTGACATTGACTTGGCCATAGCTATAGTTCAAAAAGAAGGCAATCAGGGTAAAGGTCGATTTTTTCATCTTTGGATACCATATTTTTGGTAGATTCTCTCTCTTTTATGTGTGGAACGAATAGCGGAACTGATAGCGGAACAATTACCTAAAAAGGAAACACACCGGCGGGTAAACCCAGCAGTACTTGTGAATGGCAAACATGCGTAGAAGTGAATAGGGGAGTTCCCTAAACTTGTACGAATGATAGTACACTCGTAGCAGAAAGAATTGAAGACTTTTTCTTCTAATGTTTTCATTTGTTATGTTCCTGTATGAAGAACCATATATTAATGCTCACCATGAATTTTGAAATACTGTATCGTAATTTAATTTAACAATTGACAATTATTGACAATTGAAAATGGGATTATCTGATATCAAAAATGCTATTAAGAAATTGAATGTTTCCAATAAAGAGGAAAGAAAAGGGGACAGAAATGAAAACAATGATAGAAGACATGATAAAGAAGGAGATAAAAAGGAAGACAAAAAAGACAACAAAAAATATGACCGTCCAAAAGCTCAAATACCATCATTTACGAATAACAAAGCTACAACGATCAGTGGAGGTGATATTTTTGCTGAACCAATCAGCACAGAGAGACCACCACAAGTCTTCAACACCAAAAAGCATGATCAACATCCTCGAGGATGTCAATGTGATGATGCAGATGTGCCAATTCATACCAACAACTTTTACAATAACTTGACTTTGGATGATCAGACCTTCCCAGTTTGGACTCTTCCATACTCCCTTTGGCTCAGCAAAGACGACGGCCAAGACGCGGGATTTGCATTCAACCATACGGACGCTAAACAGAGAGTTTTCGGCCCGGAACCAGAAGCCAATCCGGCTCAGTTTTTTTTCAACCCACCTAAAATTAAGTCTTTTGTATTGTCTGGAGATGGGATTGATCAAAAAAATGTTAAATTGAGCTTGAAGAATCATTCAAAGATGTCTGTGACTGCAATTATGAAAAAGGATGACTGTCAGGTTAATATCGAGGTTCCATTATGCATGGGTATGGGTTTTATTACTGCAATCTACCATGGCATTAAAGCTATTATTGCCTCTCAGGTTGGAGTCCACCATTTCGATAAGAGAGACTCGATTAATGGTGTTGCAAAATATAGAGTAGAGCTTTTCAACCAGGTGATCTGGACCATGTATGTTAGTGGAGACGTAGTTGATTTTGAGTTGAAAAACGGTAAAATTGTCGCCGATAAAGCTGCTAATAATGTTGTTGTTCAGTTTGCTAAAGGCGAATCGAAAGCTTACGATGAGTCCGCTGGCTCTTATGCCACTAGCTGTGTTCTCTCAGCTAACATCTCGTCAAAGGATGGAAAGAAATGTAAGTACAGCTTCAACTATGGCGTAGAAGGTAAATCAAAAAGTGACAAGGTAATTGTGTGGTGCTTACCTCATCATCAGGAGGTATTAGATGATTCTACTAGAGGATTTGACGCTCAATTAGCACTTGACTCCACAACTAAAGGAGTAATGAAAGCATACAAGACTAACGTGTTAGCTATGGAAGAGAAAGGCTTACCAGTCGATATTAACTGGGAACCATGGTCAGAGGTTGCTGAGTTTTCTGGGAAAAATGATTATTCTCAAAAGGCATTGGATTCCATTAAAAGAGCCGCTCAACAAGAAGTTGAGCATGATGTTGTTGCAATGGCTAATATCGACTCAATGTACACCTCAGGCAAGATCTTGGACAAATTTGCTTATATCCTTTATGTTTGTCATTTCATTTTGAAAGATGATGAATTAACCCAAAAGCTCTTCTCGAAAGTTACCAAGGCAATTGAGATTTTTTCTAACAACAAGCAGAAATTCCCTTTGGTTTATGACACTATTTGGAAAGGATTAATATCATCAGCGGAACCCGGCGCTGATTTCGGTAACTCAAATTACAACGATCATCACTTCCACTATGGATATCACATTCACGCTGTTGCCTTAGTTGCTTATGTTGATGCCTCCTTTAACGGTGGTAAGTGGTTCAAGGAATCTAGTGTAAAGGAGTACACTGATACCTTGATAAGAGATATCGCTAACCCATCCACAAGGGACAGATATTTTCCACAGTTCAGGTCCTTTGATTGGTTTCATGGTCACTCTTTTGCTCATGGTATATTCGCTTCAGGGGATGGTAAGGACGAAGAATCATCCTCCGAAGATTATCACTGTTATTACGGGATGAAGTTATATGCCAAAATTATTGGTGATCCATCCATGGAACACAGAGCAAATTTGATTCTAGCTATCATGAGAAGAGCCATGAATATGTATATGCTTTTCTCCGATGACAACAAGATTCAACCAGCTAACTTTATCAAGAATAAAGTGGCAGGTATTACTTTTGAGAACAAAGTTGATTTTTCAACTTATTTCGGAAGAGGTATTATTGCAAATGAGTGGATTCACGGAATTCACATGCTACCGATCACACCTATCTCTTCTTTCATCCGCCAAAAAAAGTTTGTTAGTGAAGAATGGGAACAGATTTTGGAGCCAATTATTGAAAGAATTCCGGACGGGTGGAAAGGAATTTTAATGCTTAATTTGGCCTTGGCTGATCCAAAGAGGGCCTGGGAATGGTTTTCTAGAGATGACTGGAATGATGCACTTATTGATAACGGCATGTCCCGTACTTGGTCACTCGCATATGTTGCTGGCGTTGGAGGAGAGAAATAGTGAAATAACGAAGCAGAAGGGTCCCAAAGGACAGATTCAACTACGTTTAAGTATTTAGAAATATGTATTTAATGGTGGATTTGAATGGATTAATAGAAGTTGTGACTAGTATGCTTACATTAGACTGCTTAGGAATAAGCTAATTCAGCCAAACACAGCGGATTATTTCATTTAATTGTATACAGAGGAGACCTCAGAATGAAGTTATATGAAACTTATATTCATGTTTTATCTCTATTTTAAGTATACAAAAAGCATAGAGAACCCCATATCCAGATAAAATATTTATAAAAATAGCCTTGCAAATTAATTCAATGCTAAAAAGATCACAGATAATATCGTAATGAAGGAAATGCTTAATTTAGATCCAGAAGACTCTGAAAGTTCTGAAATTTGTGGGGTAGCAACTGCGTCTGCAGATGAAGAAGCGGAAGATTCAGATTGATCCGCATTGCTTGAAGAACTGTCGTTGCCACTAGAACCAGAGCCAGAGCCAGAGCCAGAGCCAGAAGAAGCGGCAGCATCATCGGTTGAATCAGGTCCGGAGTCATCACCGTTTGGTACAGTCTGGGTAGAAGTAGCAGTTGAAAGAGTCGTAGGAGTACCAGGGACACCAGCTACAGTCTGTTGACCAGATCCAGCATGATTGGATGAAGCAGCGGGAGCATCAGAATTGGGACCAGAATTTCCAGCACCATTACCGGCACCATTACCAGAAGCATTATCAGCACCATTTCCAGCACCATTTCCAGCACCATTACCAGAGCCATTATCAGAGCCATTATCAGAAGCATTATCAGAACCATCACCGGAATTATTACCAGAGCCATCATCAGAGGGCCTTGCAGTGATAATTGCGGTTTTAGTAGCAGTTGGAAGGTCGGTTGGAGCAGATGGGACGTTAGGAGAATTTGGCCCGTTAGAAGAGGTAGAAGTGATATCAGTACTTTTCTTTGGAGCAGAGGTTTTGGCACTGTTGACTGTAGCAGACGAGGAATCAACAACGGTAGAAATAACAGGAGTGGTGCTGGATGCTGCTTCACTTGATGATTCAACAGCAATAGATGATTCAACAGCAGTAGATGAGGATTCAGCAGTAGATGAGGATTCAGCAGTGGAAGATTCAGCAGTGGAAGATTCAGCAGTGGAAGATTCAGCAGATGAAGTAGCAGTAGATGAAGATTCAGCAGTGGAGGATTCAGCAGTGGAAGATTCAGCAGTGGAAGATTCAGCAGTGGAAGATTCAGCAGTGGAAGATTCAGCAGTGGAAGATTCAGCAGATGAAGTAGCAGTAGATGAAGATTCAGCAGTGGAGGATTCAGCAGTGGAAGATTCAGCAGTGGAAGATTCAGCAGTGGAAGATTCAGCAGTGGAAGATTCAGCAGTGGAAGATTCAGCAGATGAAGTAGCAGTAGATGAAGATTCAGCAGTGGAGGATTCAGCAGTGGAAGATTCAGCAGTGGAAGATTCAGCAGATGAAGTAGCAGTAGATGAAGATTCAGCAGTGGAAGTTTCTTGGGCGGAAGAAGATGGCTCGAAAGTACTAGAAGCATCATCCGGAGTCGAAGGAACATCCTTACAGGAAGGACAAGTAGATGGTCTCTCAGTGTTAACTGGAGAATCTTCGTAAATCAAACCACCGTTAATAACCTTACCAATACCTGGACCAAAGTCTGGGGTGATTTTCTTGATTTTAGTTACATCGTAACCAGGACCAATATTGAAGTCATAAGAGGAAACAGCATTAGCTTTGATAGTTAAGATTCCATCCTCACTGTAAGACCAGGATGACATTGGAACACCAACACCAATAACGTTATCATCGCCCCAACCAACGACCTTGAAAGTTTGCTTTCTGGTGTAAGCATCAACCTTAATGGCACCATTGTTGGACGAGAAGATGAATGTTTGATCTTGAGAAATATCTTGTAAGGAATAAGCTATCCAAGCGGTAGCTTCAGAACCAATATCAATACAACCAGATCCATCAATAGCAGTAGCTTGTCTGTAAGCCATCTTCGATAAGCAGATAGCTCCATCGTTGTTGATTCTTTGCAAATCCCAACCCAAATTAACCCAACCAGCGGATCTGTATAATTGATAAAAATGGATGAGACCGTAGTTGTTCCAGTTCGAGGAAGTAATAGCCATGGTAGGAATACCGAAATCCCCATTTCCGGCGAACCAGATTTCACCATTGTTGGTGAATGTAGTAGCTTTAGTATTGTAAAACGGAGTCAATTCAGAGTCTTCTGAGTTCAATACAACTTTGCCATTTTTACCAACGGACCATTCGTTATGAATACCACCCAAGTTCACATTCAAACCAATGTGTGGGGATTCACTAGTAATGTACAATTCTCCGTCGACTTTCAAGTCACCTAGGAAGGTGGAGAAGTCGTTATCGACAACAGACCAGTATACACCTTCAGCAATAGAGGAATCACCAAAATTAGTGTTGAACTTACCTCTAGAAATTGTGTTACTAGTGATGTCAATAGCCATGACTTGGGCAATTAGGGCCAAAGCTGGTATTAATGTAGAAGCAAATTTCATTTTATGATATTAAGCGAGTGTAGATAAAATGTTAATGACTGGGAAGACTTATGGAGAAAGATAGAGATATTTATACACGAAATCAAGAAGTTGATCTAACTGTAAAAATCAAGAGCCAATTCACGTATCCTTCTGTCTGAGCGGTTCGTAGTTTTCGCATCCACATTGTTCAAATACAAAAGAATATACCAGAGTCACGAAACCTCTCGAGTTAAGTGATCAAAATTGGACAAATCTTCCAATTCTTCCTGATGCGGTCATGTTGTTTTGGCGAATGTAAAAAGGGGTCTTTGTTCTTCGAAATACGTGTTTTAGAGTTTAGACTGTGATGCGATTCTTCAAGAAGGCTGCAAAGTGTAATTATTCCTATTTAGGAAATGCTAACGCTTAACCTCGCTAAACACCTAAATTAGGACATTATCCTCAATAGGGTTAAATAAGACACTAATTAGGATTGTAGCTAATATGATGTACGATCCAACCATTGAGCCCTGGTAACTCGTATTCGAAACGTTGTTAGGAACAGCAGTTGGGCTTTCAACAAACCACTCTTTCTACTGATCTGCGCTATACAGCTGTTTGGTGATACTATGCACATGTCCATCATTTATCATACTCAAGATATCACCGCACTGTAATATGAGTAAGAGTCTTCTTTACCTACGATCCGCTTTGGCTAAGCGTGTCTGAGGAACTTCATCACCTTGGTATAAAACGTAAAAACAAGATGCATTTCAAACTATGTACAGGAATTACCACCCTATTAAGGACAATTTATATTTTGCTCATTACATTCGTCTCCACGAGATCTTGAGAATCAAAACCTGAATATAAGGATTTTCACTCTTTAAGAAAAAACAGGGTCAAGACCATGAGCTGTTTTTAGTTAAAACCCCCCATGTAACATAAATTCGCCACTTATACCAAAGCAGCCTTAGCCAGTTGCTTGAATATGTGTCGCACGCCACGAAACTTATAGTATCGGCTACTATTGTTCAGCTCTTGAAAAGTAATTATTCAACTATTTCTTTGCATCTCTTTTTACCTAAAAAAGAAACAGTACAGTGAATCCCATTCAATATGAACACCTCTTAAACTAATGTCGCGTCCATCAACTATTTGTTCGGCAGGGGAAAATTAAAATGTCGCCCACAAACAATATTTTCATACCTCCAGGTTGAGAAATAATCATTTTCCAATTGAAAAATTTGGAGTACAGAGTTTAAATTTTTTGGGTTTTGTATACTTACTGTGTAGTAGTAAGATAAAAAAAAAAAACAAAAAAAAACGTCAGTTGAAAGAATGTAATCGGCGAAAAGTAATTTTTTGTAGGATTTTACTGTTGTAATTTTTGGCGTAACTGAAAAGTGATGTTTTGCGCCCAAAATTAATACCGTGGGAAAGAGTTATAAAAGGATTAAAATGAAATAAAGAAATGGTAAATGACAACAGATGGGCTAATCTAAAGAGGTTCTCCTGCTTCACAGATGGAAAAGCATTTGACGGAATGGTCGATACTGTGTTGTATATTCACTACGGGAATGACAATTGCAGCTTCAGAGATCCTTGAGCTCAAAGTCTCTCTATCTAACAATTTGTGTCTTTTCAATTGACTCTTCACTTGAAACCAAAACTGCTCAATTGGGTTAAGTTCTGGCGAAAAGCGGTAAATAGAGCAATCTATATCTCTTAGCTCTAACAATTTTTTGGATACTTTCATGTTCATGGATACTAGCATTATCCATGGCTAGATAAGCACTTTTGAGATTAGGTGCTTATCCAATTCGTTCATAACATCAATAAGGAAGTGTTTGAAATGACTAGTAATTGTTTTCCTGGAAGTGTCTAAAAAAGCTTCAGGTCCCAAGTTTGCGTGGGATTGACTGTACGCATCATGTGCTAATTTGTTTCTTTAAAACTCTTATTAACCCAATTGTCAATCCTTAAATGATTAAACACCCAATCGTCCCCGTATAAAACCAAATATTTGGTGAGCCGGAAATGTGTTTTGGGGATAATGCTTTAAGAATCACTAGTGGTAAAATCAAGACAAAATGAGTTTTAGCGTCATGTGAGTTAGTGAAATACACTAAATGATAGATCACTTCGTGGAAAAGTATTTTCGTCCAGGTTGCAGGTTTGACGGGGTCTGGGAGATACAAACTGGCATCTACAGTAGCAGCAATGCCAAACGAGATGCCAAATACTAACCATAAGTAACAAAGTCCGTACACTACGGTTCTGGCTCTAAACATAACTCGAAAGTTGTGCCAACAACCATCGGCGATTAAAACTTTAAAGCACTCTAGTAATATTTGTATTGCTAATATAACCCCCAAAGAAACGCCAATCACTTTTTATTGGGGAATGAAATAGGAGGTAGGATTGGAAATAATTTTACCTTGATGGAATCCAGCAGCAAGTATCACGATTTTATCTTTTCAGTTCGAGGCAACTTCAAATGCCAAAAACAAATCTAATATGCACGTCAATGTCAAATTAGGTTATAAACATTGTTTTGACATCGTCTAAACCAACTGAACTCTTGCAATACTCCTCAGTTTTCGGATACTATAAGGTTGATACTTGAAACCTGAGACCTTAATTAAAGTTTATACCCTCGATAGGTCTTCAGACTGGGCTCTTGCCTTTCGACCAAGAAAAAATTGAGAAGATGCTCTTTCAAAGTGATGTGCGTAAGTTGAAATATTAATACAATATCAGCTTACTCAAAGCTAAAAATCTCGAGCGGTTCCTAGCATTAGAGTCCGTATTGTTTTTTATTTGAGTGATTGGATTGCATTGCGAAAATTTATGGGTATTATGGCTGCTTGCTGAACAACCTTGGCTCAATATTGGGTTTTTTGATTTCAAAATTGGTTTTTGCGGGGCTGTAAGTGCTCCGCTAAAAATTGTGAACCCTTCAAGTGGTTATGTTATGTATATACCAATATTCGGAAATCTTACCTTTGCGATGTTGAACAATAACAACTAGCGAGCTGTGCAGGCGCGGATGCTAACCGCTACAAAGCCAGGTTATGAAACTGGCAACTTCAAAAATTTGAAAATAAACACTCCTTTCAATAGTTTTATTGTTAAAACCGGGGAAGGGTTGCCTGCTTGTATTGTACTCCGCTGTGAGAGTTCATTGAGCCCTCGAATAGGGTAGGTTAGTTGACACTGTTGGTAAAGAGACAACGTATTTATATGGTTTGTAATTCATGAATGGAGAGTATAAATAAAATCAAGAGTTTGCACTATTCGATAGTGCATCATGTTATTCAAATATTCTACTATCACTTTATTCTTGGCATGTATCCTTAATGCAGCATTTACGAAGAGAGATGACCAATTAAAGTTTCAGATAATATCTTCCAATGTTAGACAACAAACTGATGACTTAGAGGCAGGCGAAAAGCCCTGGCAAGATCGGAAAGGCCCTTTTGTGAATGCACTTTCTAAAAGACTGAACCAAGAAGACACTATAATTGGTTTACAAGAACCAGCAAAAAATCAGGTTGAAGATATTGTTAGTGGCTTGGGAAACGCTTGGTCGTATGCGGGAGTGGGCCTTGAAAACAGCGAGAAAGCTGCAGATTTCAATGCTATTCTTTATGATTCTGAGATATGGGAGCCTATTAATACAACTTACAAATGGTTGAGTAGCACTCCAGATGTCCCCTCAAAATCTTGGGGGTCTGTGTATACTAGAGGAGTCACTATAGTGGAGTTTAAGCACAAGAATAGTGGTAAAAGTATCAATTACATTGATGCTCATTTCGACCATATTAGTATTGTTGCAAAAAACAAGTCCGCAAGACTAGTGCTTGATTGGATTAACGCGATCCCTAACGCATACCCTACATTTCTCAGCGGTGACTTTAATAGTAACAGGTGGACTTGGGTTTACCACAAACTCAGTACAGGTCTAGAAGACTGCAGTGTCGTGGCAGAGACCAAGAGGTCAAATAGTGACACATACACCAGGTTCATTCCTAATCGGAATACTGTGACTCTTGACTTTATTTGGATGAAATCGAATACCACTACTGTACAATTTTATGACGTTATCGACAACAAATCTGAAGAGGGCTTCTTATTTTCCGATCACAAACCTATTGTTGCAGGATTTGAAGCATAAATAAAGAGATTATTGGATGAATTGTTTATACCAAATTTAATATAATCTATTTTGTAAACGATATGGTGATTGAATTATTTCCCAAAATTATTTAAACAGCCTGATAAATCTTTAGTACACTTTCGTTTTGACTTTCAGCTGGAACATGCATATCTGCTCTTTATGATACTCTTTCTGTAACTAAGGGGCTATTGTATTTTGAATTTTGTAGTTAGTTGATCTCTATTCATGTCCGATTCAGCATCCTATGGTGTGTGGGAATAGAATGATTTCGGTTCTATACACGATTCGAAAAAAAGGTGAGGTATGTGACACAATAAGAACCTAGGCTAAAATGGTTACACTGTATACAGGTAAGGCTGTATATAATATCACGTGACACAACAAAAAGCTTTGGAGAAAGTGTGGATCTGGTTCGTTGATAACACGATGTCCGATGAAAGGTTTCCTATTTGGGAATACTGTCTCACGTTCTAAAAATACGATCTGTACCAGGAGAGAGAGGACATGATCGGTTTATACTATCTACGAAGGGTTATATCTCAGAAGTAAAGGGAGGAATTAGTGGTTTGGGTAGGATTTTGGCAATCAAATGTATTTTAGTACTAACAATACCTATCTTGGTTCTCGTAATTGTCTAGCTTTTAAGATTTTATCGTTATTGGAGATAAACCTTTTCAACTTCAACTCTGGTGCAAGGCCCCTTCTCTCTAGCTTTTTACCTTCGTATCTTTCGAACGTTAATCTTTTAGCTGCCCCCTGTTGTCTTACAGTATCCCACAAACCATTGACATATTCTCCTTCTCCGGGAAACTTGAATCTGTGGAATTGAGTGCCCCCTCTTTCTTCTATTTCTTCCTGAAAACTTTGATTCATGTCTTCATGTGATGGCAAAGTGATTTCACCAGTAAAATAATAAGCAATGAACGCACTTTGTGCCTCCACAACCGGAAATGGGCTAACATCTTTGAGTAATCCAACAAATGTCAATGTAGGATCTTTGGTATAAAATATTTGCCTATACACATCATCAATATAGCTCTCAGTACAAATATCCAACTTCAAAAAAGGAATATCGTAGCAGTATCCGGTGCAAAAAATCACAACATCAATTCCAGTTATCTTTCGTTCTTCTAGTTGTATGGATCTGTCTATCACGTTGTATGAACTGACTCTGGGAATAACCTCTAAGTAAGGGTTGTAAACACTGGTTAAATTGGTTTTCTCATCACACGAAACGTAAACTCTCTTAGCAGTTCGGGTTAGCTGGAGAGCGATATCGCTACCACTAGCAACCCCCCCTACAACCAATACAGTCTGGCCCTTATATTCATCAGCATTCTTGAAGAATTTAGAATGGAAAATTGAAAAAGGATCTTTTTCTTTCCAGTAATCGAGACCTTCCACTGTCGGAATTTTTGGTTTTTCGAAATGTCCATTTGCAACAATTACACCATCGTAGGATTTTGTTTGCGTTTCTTCATCTTTGACGTTATAACTGGTAAGTTGCCATGTTTCGTTCTTCCACAATGATACGACCCTTGTATTGAAAAATGCATTAAAAGGACCCACTGTTCTAGAGTAAGTTATCAAGTAATTCAAGACCTCGGTTCTGAAAGGAAAGTCGTCAGTTCCTCTAGGGAAATGCACATCACGAAATTCCATTGTCTGATGAGTGATATTTGTCTCCAATTGCTCGTACATGGCAGAGAATTCTGTTTCTTTATTCTCTTCAATTTCTTCGTCTGACTTGTATTTATCCTTGGTGGGTAAATAGTTCCATACCCCACCAACCAGACTACGTGATTCGTATAAGTCAATATCGAAGTTGCCTATCGCATTCAAGGATTTCACCAGAGCCAACCCACTAGGACCGCCACCAATGATGGCCACTTTTTTAATCGGCTTCACAGTCATTTTATAAAAAATTCAACTTTTCGATGTACATGATGTTGCGAGAGTTTTATAAAACAATTCCAATACGAGATCAACTTATGTCCGATAAAAATATACCTTTTTTGGATGTCGCGTAAATCTTATCAGCCAGGCTTTTGAGGTCAAAATAGAAATGCGCTATATGATTGAGAAGATGAGATAAATATGTGTAATTGACTGCTCCGTCACCGTTCGACTCGAATCTACTTGCATTCGTAGGTCGGTTATGAAACAGAAGTTTGAGAACGTACGTAGGTTCAGAAAATCCGCTGACTTTAGTGATCAATAGAATGATCCTTACACAAGGGTAGCACAAGACAATTTGTACGATTGTCTTTCATTTTTGATTTCCGAAATATTGAGGTATTCTGTCCTTCCCAAAGATCGAGAAATCTAAACGTCAGCTTACAGTAACCTTTAATTCTCATGTTGATTTTTGCAACTTTGGTTGAAGATATTCTATATTTTATTTTCGAAACTTTAAGATTGCAATACCATAAGAGCTTTATGACGTGATTTGCTAAAATTACGCATGGTGCTTTTGAGTCTTGAGTTGGGGATGTGTGTTCTTTGAAATCCAAAACTTTGTACGTTCAAGTGCTTCTAAACCTCTCGCCTATCACCTAATACCTAACGAGACTGACTACTCAGTTTCAACCTCTTCTGATTGCCTTTTGTTCTTTCTTCCCATCTACAAGTCTCAATTTCTTCCTTCAAGTCTGCCGGATCGCTTTACTTTAGAACTTTTGCCTCCTCTTTACTTACATCTTCCGCTAACGTTGAATAACTGAAATCGAATATGTACACCTTCTCTTTGAACAAGATGTTCCTTAAGCTGACATCACCATGAATCACCCCAGCCTTATGGATGATTACTAGCTGTTTTTTTGTTTACTCGAAGAATCTTTCAGTTTCGGGAATGCGCTCTGGTTATATGTATCTTGAAATTATTCCTGGACCTTCGATCAATGCTCTAAATCCTCTTTCATACAGAACATCAATAGGAATATGGCTCAAATAGATATTGTTATAACCCTCTACTCTAATCAATCGTTGTATCGCACGTCTTTCTTTGAAGTAGCATTCCTTCACGAAATTCTCTGCTTGGGAATTATGCCGCTTCCCCAAAGGATCAATAGGCCTCGACGGATCGTAAATTTTCACTACAAGATCCATATCGCCACCGATGTCATCTAGAATTACATCCCAAATATATCGTGCTTTAACCTTGTAGACCACTGAATCACTGATATTTGAAAACTGCAAAGGCATTGCCCTTGAAGAGTAACCGAATTTGACAATTGCTCCATCTTTGTTATCACTAGAAGCACTACTGGGTGCTGTGATGAGCTGTTTATTGACCTCTTTGATGCTACCAAGCGTAGGATCAAACGGTCTTCCCTGACTGGAACTTCCTTGTTGTGTGTCATCTTGGGAATTTGGGTTTCCCGGTTTACTCTTCTCTGCTGTGTGATAATCCGGTGTGCGCTGTAGCTTGAAGGGGAGATCCAACCAAAATCTTTTATTATTACCACTCGGGTTACCTACTTTAGCTTTTTGAAGGAGAAGAACAAATCCTTCGAGTAAAGTGGGACAACTGCTATTCACATTCAAAAGTTCAGTTTTGAATGGAATGCAAGGGCCATTTTTATTGTCGAAAGTTCCATCAAACTCCACAAGAATCAAATGGTATCCATCATACAACATTTCATATCTTAAAGATGATGCGTACATATAGGATTGGAGCTGCTTAGCGATTTTTGCAATATTTTCCAAACAAAGAGATTCTTTTATCAAGGGAGGACTTTGTTTATTCCCGGATAGGTTCGGTTTTTTTATTTCAACAACGCATACAATCCCTTCCTTATCGAGAATACAATAATCAGGTTGTACCGGGTCATATCGATTGATGTTTCTGGATCTGAAGGGTCATTATTAGGGGGTCTCAAGACTTGCTGAGGCATTACCTGCAACTCAAGGAATTCACAAACATTATTAAGAATAGGGAAAAAGGCATTGGAAACAGGTGCCTCTGAAGGTGCCAGTAAGATTTCCAAGGATAGTGAATAAATAATCTTAAGTATTTCCTCTCCTAATTTCCTGTTATTCAATACAGAATGCAAAATACTTTTTATGTCGTCATCTTCGATGTTAGTTATAGAGTCTGGTCTCAACTGGAGATTTAAATTTGTCGTGAAAGTGCTGGAGGTTGTTGATGCTGTATAAGAGAGTGTATCGAATTGTTCAATTCTGTAAGTGACAATGGGCATGGATAACAATAATTGAGATAGCCTGAAAGAATCCAAATCCAAACCATACTCGTCACTTAGGCAGTACAAACTATTCAAAATTCTCCAACATGACGTCTCGTCCAAATGGTTAATAAATTCACCAGAGGAAGTCAATAGGTTTGCTAGTGAGTTAGCTACACAAGTACATAGACATAGCTAAGAGGGGTTGCAAAATGGCTGCCAAATGGCTGCAAAACGCGTGCGAAATGGTAACACTCAGAAAGTAAAAATAGCCGTGCGAGGGATCGCAAGAAAAAGTTCAAGTTTTCCGCCGAAAGCGAGTATGTAAATAGTGTATGGGATATTATCAAGGAGCAAATTTAGAAGGAGGATTTTTATTAAAAAGAAATGAAGGAAAAAGCCAGAAACAAGAGGTCTTGCCTCAGAATTGAGATCAGTTAGATTCATTGCTAACAATGACAAGGTTTTGGCGTTTAGAAAATAATCTTTTTTTGCTTAAAATATTGATATATCTCATTGAATACTAGATTTAATAATTACATCCCACTCCTCTTTCAAAATTGGATCTAAAGGTAACAAGGGTGTCCTTCTGAATGAGTATTCGTATTTGGATATATCTGTATCAGACCAGCCAGATGTCCTCACAAGCTGTATTCCTTGATCTGCCAATGGGGTATATGATGCTCTAAAATGTGTTGTAGACTTAATAGCAATTATCAAAGGTCTTTGTTCCCTAATATCAATCCCCAAGCAGATGAACGCATTGATATCGTAGGCTTGTATTCTTTCAGTGGTCACAGCAATCAAGCCATTTGGTACTTTCAATATGACAGTATTCCCCCCCCTCAACCTTGCACCATGCATCATGGGCCCGACATTGCAGTATTGATAATCTAATAATTTATGGACCTTTGCCTCAACTTCGAGTGTTTCACTCAAAGCATGACTCGAAGAGGTTCCAAAAATGAAGGTTGAAGTCCTTTCGACTCCAATTTCAATTGCTTTCTCAACAACTGATGGATCGACGTGAAAAGCACTTACAAAATTGCTACTACTATTCACAAGCTTCGCTAACAAATGTGTCTCGTCAGCCGATCCTCCAGCTCCCGGACTGTCAGATACGTCAGCAACGACTATTCTACCGACTTTGGATTTCTCTTCAATATCGGCCCAGCAGTCGTTTAAATTGGGAACCTGTTCAGTGAGATCTGGAATCAAGTCCCATACCAACTCCAGAATCTCTAGAAATGCCTGGAAACAATCTGTGTACTTCTCATTCGTCGCTATAACACACATTCCAACGTCAGCACAGTCACCGAAAGCAAATCCTCCTGGCACGCAAATATCCTGTATGTTGTACTTGGCTCCTATTTTTTCAACTCCCTGAATAAGTCTATGATATGGTAGATTTTCCGTTGTAGCTTGAAGAGGAAGATTAACTATAAGAGGTAGAGGGAACTTGAAGGACTTCAAACTCCAGTTTTCAAGTGCTTTTTTTCTAGCCAAAGTAGAAGCCAACTGGCCTCTGGTAAATGTGTCTACGTGAGGATATTCTATACCCACGATTACCACATCGGATAAGCCTATTAGTTTATCGCTGATGTTTGCATGGAAATCTAATGTCACTCCAACAATAGTTTTGTTGTTGTGCCCTTTCAAGGATTTGAATTTCTCGATCAAATACCCATCCGGGTCAATTAAGCCGTCAACCAAATTTGCACCGTGTAAGATTAGCATCAAAACATCTGGAGACCCATTCCTCAGGAGGTAAATTCCATACTCCTTTAGCATATCTTCAAGTATCTCTTCAAATGAGTTCAATTCTATTACTCCTCCAGGGTTACAGCCCGTACAGACACCGATTTCTATTTCATCTTGGGCTTCCATGAATGGTTGCAACACCCCAGACACCCAGTCTACATCATTTTCGAATCGAGTTTTTACTAGCTCAAACCCCCTGAGGTAATGTCGACTACGAAAGCTATCAGTAGTCACTTTCTTTGGCACAAAAGAGCTAGCCTCATGGAATAACTGGGAAACGAACACTTTCATGCTGAATTATCTCGAGATTTAGATTCCGAATTTATGAATATTTATCAAAAAATGGAAAGAAAATATCGGACTTTCAACCAAGCATGCTATATTGCAAATTTCTCCACAGTTTTTAAGCTCTCTTGCATGTCACGTGAGTAAAGATTAGGCGGTTTTGCATAAGCTCGTAAGACTCGCCCAAAGCAAATAAACTGTACGGAATCTCTATTTGGCTAATATTCATAACCTGCTACATAGCTGTAAACACTTTAAAAATTGAAAATTCATTTGTAGTTTTGGCCTACTCTGATTTTTAATTTATTATATTACATACTCAAAAACTCATTATTATACTCCATTTACGGATTTATCCAGCTCGATTTGTTCAGATTGTACCTCTGGTTCACGGTAGTGTCTGTTCTTCAATTTTCCCTTCTTCTCTAAATATTGAATCCCGGCGATCACAACGGCAACAAGAGCTTCAAGGAGAAAGAACATAAATGTAATCGGGTAAGCGAAATTATACCTTGGAGCTTGGTTAGCAGGGTATAAAAGGAGTGGGATCCAGGCAGAGAATGTAAATGAGAAGACTTCAACGAATCCAATCATTAAATATCTTCCTTCAACGGTAGTGCTGAAAGTTTCAGAAATCCAAGTGATGAACAATGCACCAGCACCAGTTTCCATGAATAGAAGGTACCATCCAACGAATAAAGCAGGACGATTGTTTTCGGGCCAGGCCCATAAGATAGCACACCCAATAATGGCTGGAGAACATGCTAAGGTAATAATTGACCAACGTTTACCAGTGGCATCAGATAACCAGGCCCAAGTCAAAGTTGCGACAATTTGTAAACCATAACCAGCTGTTGGATAGTTATTAATTTGATCAACTGAATAATCACCTGTAGATTTCAACCAAAGGTTCATAAAACCATATAATCTTATTCCAACAACATGTGCAGTAAAAGCAAGAGAGAAAAGGTATACTGGCCAGTCTTTAAATAAATCGATGATATCAGAAACCTTGATATTTGGTCTGGTGTTTCTGTTTGATCTTTCTAATCTGGCAATACCAATCCTTCTATCATTTTCAGTGAACCATCTAGCTTTAGAGGTGTACGGTTCATCAGGAATGGCAAAGAAACCAACAAGAGCAACAGGGATAGTAATAATCCCATCAAAGATAAACAACCACCTCCAAGCAGCCAAACCATGCTTTCCATTCATACCTTTGTATAAACCACTTTGTAAATAACCAGAGAACATTTGAGCAGCACTTGATGAAGTTTGGAAGATACATGTTCTTTTACCTAACTCATCAGGTAAGTAGAAATTAGAAAGAATGGTCATTATACCAACATACGCAGTACTCTCAAATAAACCGATAAAGAATCTGAGAGCATAAAGGGCCTTTACATTTTTCACACCAGCCATTCCCATAACAAGGATACCATAAATGAGTTCCATCGAAGGTAACCAGATAGAAGGTCTTATTTTATTAATAGCGTATTGAGAAGGTACTTGACCTAAAATATAACCGATAGTATACCAAGTCGAGACCCAATTATACTGATTACCACCAAAGTTCAAATCTTCTTTCATACCTGAGACATAAGCATTAGCAACATTTGTAGAATCTAAGTATTTAACAAAGTATGATATACATACATAAGTCATAATCCAGCAGTCAATTTTGAAGACATAATTTCTCTCTTCTGGAGACTTATCGAGAGAATCCCAGATGATTCCTCTAAATGTTTGCCAACCTGTTTTTTTAGTGGGAGCAAGAATAGTATTAGTGTTCACAGAACCCACGTCACTTTCTGTCGATTGTTTGTTACTCATATTCTATGTAGAATTGAGACAATAAAACAGCTTTCCATCCATAATTTATATTCTATTTCACTTTATGTGGATCTGGGTGATGAGATATAAAATGTCCGCAACGGAAATACCATAATTGGAAATACTTTAGATAAAACTGTGGATCTATGATGAGATGAAAAAATAAATATATTTGAGGTAAACGCTGTTCTATGCTAAAAAACAGGCAATACATAAGTTTACACCTAATTTATACGCAACGATAAATTACCATATAAGCCCGAGGAAGCCCGGATTTACACGTCTTGAATGGAGATGATTGCAGATTTGTGGCAGATAATTTTCCCCGATACTTGTTCCCCTATTTAGGAAATGTGCGCTTTCCGATAAAGCATCGGAATTCTGGTTATATAAGAAGTCACCCAAGGAATTGAAAAAAATATCATCTGACATTGCCATGGTTAGTGAAGAAGAGGCAAGAAAACTATATAGGGATTCCATCCATTTTGACGGATTGAATGTCTGTAATTTTGGTGAAGCCATCTTCAAATCCTGGAATAAAGGTGGAATCACCGCTGTTTCCTGCACGATAGGGCTATGGGAGAATTTCCGTGACTCCATCGCCAATGTGATCCAATGGAAGAAATGGTTTGACGATTACTCCGATTTAATAATTCAAGTTCACAATGTGAACGATATTAAAAGAGCAAAGGAAGAAGGGAAAACTGGTGTTCTTTTATCATGGCAAAATACTGCAGGTATTGAAGATCAGTTAGGATATTTAAGAATTTTCAGAGATTTGGGAGTTAGGAAAATGCAACTTACCTACAATACACAGAATTACTCGGGTGCTGGATATACTGAATTGAGAGACTCCGGTCTCACGGGTTTCGGAAGAGAAGTAGTGGATGAAATGGCAAGATTAGGTATAGTTTGTGATTTGTCCCATGTTGGAGAACAAACCACTAGGGATGTCATCGAATTTGCTAAGAAACCGCCTTGTTTTTCTCATGTTTTACCTGCAGGTTTGAAAGAAAGTGGAAGAAACAAATCTGATGAGTTGATTAAACTACTTGGAGACAAAGGTGGATTTGTAGGTCTCAGTCAATTTGGACCTCATATGCCCAAAGGAAATGATTCTACTATCGATGACTACGTTGACTGTGTCGACTACGTAATATCCTTGATTGGTGAAGATTTAGTTGGTATAGGATCAGACGCTTCTGAAGGACATGGAAGGCCTTCTGCATTTATGGAGTGGTGTAACAGCGATAAAGGATATGCTAGAAAGTTGGCCCCTTGGGGATCTCAAAAGGTCATCAAGCCTTTGGGACTTTTAGCCGAAAGAGAAGAATTGGCTGTTGCCATGGCTAAGAAAGGATGGTCCAAGACTAAGATCGAAAAGATATTAGGATTAAACTGGCTAAATTATTTAGATAGAATATTTAACTCGTAATCAATATATATATATTACCAAACAAGAAAAGTCCGATCGGATATCTCGTAAATTGGGAATTAATATACTAACCACAGTATCCTGAGTCTGTTCACAGGGGCTAACACATCTCCAATTTTTTGCACCCGAAGTCGTGCAGTTATCCACAAAGTTTCTTCCAGTTTTCCACACATTAAAGGACGCGAAATTTGATATGGAAAGAGCCCAATTAACTACAAAGTTTAAGATCCAAAAACCTCTGACCTATAAGCAGAGTAAACTGAAAAGCAAGTACTCTTGCTCCAATTGTCGGAAAGCTAAAAGGAAATGCACAAAGGATATTACTGGTTGTCTAAATTGTAAGAGATATAATAAAGCCTGTGAGTATCAAGAGAGGAAACAGCGTATAGCTAGTACTCATTTTACAACTCCAGATTTCGAAGGCTATGATGATTCAAAAACAGAATCTCTGTTTGAATGTCTGCTGGGGTTCATACGTCCGGTTTCTCTGGCAGAAAGCCCTCGAGTTGATTCAGATTTCCTTTTACATTCACTTGGGTTTTCCCATTTGATCTTACGAAAAGTTGATGGTTTGGTAACTCCTATAGTATCTAAAAATCTTGCTAGAAAGTTTGTGGAGGCATTCTTTAAACACAATCACCGATCGTATCCCTTCATATGCCAATCGCAATTCTTCGAACGGTTTGATCTGTTAGAAGGATTAAATGATGTTATAACGAGCTATCACGAGTTTGAAATATACATGATAATGGCCATAGGATGTACGACATTGTCACGTGTTGGGCTATTGAAGCAGGAGGATAATTACAGCAAATACTTTTCTTACAAATCAATAGGCTTTCTCTCACAGGGTTTTGAAATCTCAAGCTTAGATTCTATCAAGATGTTACTTTTACTTTGCATATATTCATTCTTTGAACCACAAGGTTTGTACTCGTGGAATCTTTTCGGGCTTATCTCCCGATCCTCCATAACAATCGGTTTGAATAAAGGTTTGAAGAGTTCTTCGAAAGATTTGAATAACGAGATGAGAAATAGATTGTTTTGGAGTGTTCACAATATGGACAGACTACTATCATTTAGTCTAGGAAGGCCCCTAAGTATTGACGAGAATGACATCGACGTCCCGTTCCCCGTCAAGCTCGATGAAGAAACCCATTTTACCTTCAAGACGATATTGGCTATCATCAATCTCAGAAAAATAGAAGGAAACATAATCAAAAAAGTCTATTCAATAAGATCTCGGGATTTCTACAATGAAAATGACTTCAACAGGATTAAGAGTGATTTGAATAATTGGATCAAACTCAATCAGCCTAATTTACCTGAAAATTTGAAATTTTTCTCTTTCCACGGTTCCGACTCTTGGTATAAAAGTAGGTATTATCATAACTTGATGCTTTTGTATAGACCTTCTTACCTTGTGCCTCAACCTGATGTATCCCTGTTGAATCTATTGGGAGATTATTGTTTGAAAAGTCTTGCTTACACCTACAGGTTGTTCAAGGCTAACTTACTACCTTTGAATTGGATTACCTTGTACCGAGTCTTGACTTTATGTTCTAGTACATTATATTGCTTGTGCAATTGGGCTATAGATTTGAATGAATCAAAGTCAGAAATTTACTTTTCTGTAGAGATCTTAAGCGCTTTCAGCGAGAACTGGATTTTTGCTAACAAGTGCTCCATGGTATTTCAGAATATAGTAGAAAATATAGTAGAAATTTCACTTAGCGCTGGAGGAGATGAAGTTTCAAAAGTCCAACAGCTTTCAGGTGAACTTCTTGGTGCAAGCAGTGCGTACCACGAGATTTTAAATGATAACTCCATCAGTATGTCATTCACCGATATGATTCACGAAGGCCTTGTGACAAATTACAAATGAAGTACCCACTCAACAACATGACTGGAAAAGATGTCTTGAGTAAATAAATAAAGTAATGAGCTAATACGTAAAATTAATATTTTTAGTAACTACAAACCTAATCACAACTTTTGTTTTTGATTTCAACCGGTTCGATAATTTCGAAGTCATCGCTGGATTTACCTACTTGAATTTCATAGCAACCTGCTTCCGAATTCCATTTATCGAAGTATTCGTCAAAGAATGACAAAGAGCCTTTCAAAGATAAATCAGATTTGGCAGTTGAGGTTTTGCCTGCTTTAGCGCTAATCTTTTCGAATCCCTTTATATCTTTACTGGATTAGTGGTATTGGAATCCCCGCGAGAAGTGTATAATTGGACAATTTCATCACCATACTGGGTGCTGTGGTCTTACTGGGTGCTGTGGTCTACTGGGTGCTGTGGTCTACTGGGTGCTGTGGTCTACTGGGTGCTGTGGTCTACTGGGTGCTGTGGTCTAACTGGGTGCTGTGGTCTACTGGGTGCTGTGGTCTACTGGGTGCTGTGGTCTACTGGGTGCTGTGGTCTACTGGGTGCTGTGGTCTACTGGGTGCTGTGGTCTAACTGGGTGCTGTGGTCTACTGGGTGCTGTGGTCTACTGGGTGCTGTGGTCTACTGGGTGCTGTGGTCTACTGGGTGCTGTGGTCTACTGGGTGCTGTGGTCTA
>JAKTTN010000020.1:0-35833 GCA_030581475.1 Yamadazyma akitaensis
AACCGGTGATGTTATCGTTACGACAGATTCCGACGGTGACTTGACCACGACCACTGACATCATCGGCGACTGTCCTGAGTGTACCGAGTACACAACTACCTTCACCACCACTGATTCTGCTGGTCACACTATTACTCAAACCGGTGATGTGATTATCACTACTGATTCCGACGGTGACTTAACTACTACCACTGACATCATCGGCGACTGTCCTGAGTGTACCGAGTACACCACAACTTTCACCACCACTGATTCTGCTGGTCATGTGATCACTCAAACCGGTGATGTTATCGTTACGACAGATTCCGACGGTGACTTGACCACGACCACTGACATCATCGGCGACTGTCCTGAGTGTACCGAGTACACCACAACTTTCACCACCACTGATTCTGCTGGTCATGTGATCACTCAAACCGGTGATGTTATCGTTACGACAGATTCCGACGGTGACTTGACCACGACCACTGACATCATCGGCGACTGTCCTGAGTGTACCGAGTACACCACAACTTTCACCACCACTGATTCTGCTGGTCATGTGATCACTCAAACCGGTGATGTTATCGTTACGACAGATTCCGACGGTGACTTGACCACGACCACTGACATCATCGGCGACTGTCCTGAGTGTACCGAGTACACCACAACTTTCACCACCACTGATTCTGCTGGTCATGTGATCACTCAAACCGGTGATGTTATCGTTACGACAGATTCCGACGGTGACTTGACCACGACCACTGACATCATCGGCGACTGTCCTGAGTGTACCGAGTACACAACTACCTTCACCACCACTGATTCTGCTGGTCACACTATTACTCAAACCGGTGATGTGATTATCACTACTGATTCCGACGGTGACTTAACTACTACCACTGACATCATCGGCGACTGTCCTGAGTGTACCGAGTATACAACTACTTTCACCACCACTGATTCTTCTGGTCACACTATTACTCAAACCGGTGATGTGATTATCACTACTGATTCCGACGGTGACTTAACTACTACCACTGACATCATCGGCGACTGTCCTGAGTGTACCGAGTATACAACTACTTTCACCACCACTGATTCTTCTGGTCACACTATTACTCAAACCGGTGATGTGATTATCACTACTGATTCCGACGGTGACTTAACTACTACCACTGACATCATCGGCGACTGTCCTGAGTGTACCGAGTATACAACTACTTTCACCACCACTGATTCTTCTGGTCACACTATTACTCAAACCGGTGATGTGATTATCACTACTGATTCCGACGGTGACTTAACTACTACCACTGACATCATCGGCGACTGTCCTGAGTGTACCGAGTACACCACAACTTTCACCACCACTGATTCTGCTGGTCATGTGATCACTCAAACCGGTGATGTTATCGTTACGACAGATTCCGACGGTGACTTGACCACGACCACTGACATCATCGGCGACTGTCCTGAGTGTACCGAGTACACAACTACTTTCACCACCACTGATTCTGCTGGTCACACTATCACTCAAACCGGTGATGTGATTATCACTACTGATTCCGACGGTGACTTAACTACTACCACTGACATCATCGGCGACTGTCCAGAGTGTACTGATTATACCACTGGTTTCACATCTACGAACTCTGACGGGTCAATTGTTACTGGAGATGTTGAGATCATTGTTACCACCGGCAAAAATGGTGACCTCACTACTGAATCATCAATCTTGGATGCAGCTACTGTCTCTGTCGTATGCGTCAGAGGTGAATGTTTGACTATAACGTCTACTAAAGAATGTCCTGTTTGTACTGCTTATCCAAGTACTGTTGTTACTGTTGTGGATGAAGTCACTGTGACCGTTCCCTGTGATGTTGAAGTCACTACTAATGCTGAAGAAGAGATTGTTACAGTGGTCTACACTAAGGGGGATTGTAATGTATGTAAAGGATACCAGACAACAATTGTTTCTGAAATTGAAGGAGCCGCTGTTACCGTTCCTTGTGATGTTAGTGTTACCACTGATTCTGCGGGTAGTATCATAACTACCACAATCGCTAATGTATCCACCAAAGCTACTGAAACAGCTGAACTTGGAAACACTTCCCTATACACACTGGCTTCCCAATCTTCTTCAACTAGTACTGTTCCGATCACCCCAGCTAGTGATTCATCTGCTGCCAGCCTTAGTTTTTCTTGGGTTTTAGTCGTAATCGGTCTTGTATCCCTCATCTTTGTTTAACACTTATCTTGATTTAATTATTTCGTTTGAGTCCTCCTGAGTGACCTCGTTTTTGTTTATGTTTCATTTTCCTTTGTTAATTCTAATACCCTGTGAAAAGGGCGCCTGATACCACAATTTATAGTTTTGTCTGCTAAATAGTGGATATAATGTACGATCACCTTATTATGAAGTTTATTCGCGTAGAATCCCTCTTACACTCTTGTCGAGTAGAATTTCCTATAGCTTCATACAGCAGTTTGGATGATAATTGTACTGGCAGTTAAAGGGATACCATGTGTGTCCTGATTTCCTGAGTTCTATTGAAAACGAAACGAAGATTTCGATGGTGGTCGTATTTATGATAGTGGAATAAAGTTTAACCACTCTGGTGCCAGTCTTAGTCCTGGTTGAGTATTTGAAATTTTGTCCTTTAAAGCACCCGCATATTTAATAAATCAGTGTGCGATACTGTAATATTGGAGGTAAGCTTTCCAAAACAAATAATCCCGATGCAAAATTCGTAGTAACATAACTAAACATCACACATTTAATCGAAATTTCAATTGGATCTTCAAATACTGGGCGAAATAGAAAGAGACCACTTTACACTAGTCGATTGTTTTATTGACAGGGCATACATTCTGCACAAGAATTACCCTAAGTACTACACATAGTTCCATAAGAATTTACGTAAGCGATTGGCTGTATTCCCGCCATCGGAATCGAAATCTTTCAAGCCTGTTTCGACTTCGGTTTCATTGAACGACTCATTTTCTCCTGTAACAGGGCCGATAACCTCAAGGTCTATTCTACCTGTAACGAAATCCATTTTATCAGCAGTTAACCACTCGGTCTTTTTCCAGAACTTGAAAATAAAGTAGAAAATAGGAAACAAGGGTAACATGATATATAAATCCACAAATTGTCCTGCATCGAAAGGTTTAAAGACCGTCCAGCCCTGAACCAAGCAGAGGAATATTCCTAAGCCAACTCCAAAATAATTAGAATAAGGGTATAAGGGTGCTTTGAAGGGCAAATCCTCCACACTGTTACCTTGTTTAATCCAACCAGTTCTGAATCTTAAGTGGGTAAACACAATACCCGACCATACAATAAAAGCACTGACACCAGATAAACTAACAATATAAGTGTAAGCTTGAGAAGAGGTGCTGTTCATCGACAATAGGGAAATGAACCCAGTAAGGTGTACTACATTACAGGCCACCCAAGGAACACCATTTTTCGTCACCTTTCCGAACACCTTAGGGGCCCATCCTTCGACGGAAAGTCTCATGAGGCATCTAGCACAGAAGTAAACAGCACTGTTGATAGATGAAAGACACGTAACAAGAATTACGGTAGTTACGTAAATATCTGCATGTTTCCAACCAGCCTTAGTCAAGGCAATGGTCATAACGGAACTGATAATCTTATTACCACTGTTCAAATCGGGGTCGTTCCATGCAACAGTAATACCATATGCTATAGATAAACCATAATAGATATAGAAAATTCTGAAAATAGATTGCAGAACTGCCTTTTTGACAGCTTTTCTGACATTTTTCAGTTCAGAAAAGGTAACTGATAAACTCTCGATACCGATATAAAACTGGGCACAGTAAATAAAAGCACTTGCGATACCTTTAAAGCCATGGGCTAAAGGATAATTACCAAAGGGGTTACCTGGATTATGGTCCTTAATTCCACCAGCTGCATATATTATAGCAAAAATGTAGAATCCAGAAATGAACAAAATTTTAATGATAGCAAGGATATATTCAACTTCACCAAAAATTTCGACCCCAAACATTTGATAAATAGAAAAACAAAACCAAAGAATCAAATAGTAGCCATAAATCGGTACTTTATCACTGTAAATTTGCATAGTGGACGTCACTGCAACGTATTCACTTATTAAAGTACAAGCCCATAAAAAGGCATAATTCCATCCCAACGCAGCACCAAAAGCTGGGTCTACCCATCTTGATGCATGGGAATTAAAATTGAAATCAAACATGGTATTCAATTCACCAATAGAAAACATCATTATCACCACCAAAAATCCAACAATCGTAAACCCAACTAGAAGCCCCACTGGACCACCACTACTCAAAGCCCTTGAAAGACCAATGAACGCACCAGGTCCAATGATGCCCGCTAAAGCCATCATAGAAATATGTCTAGTTTTGAGACCTCGCTTAACTCCAGAGACTGGATCAAATTTTTTCCTACCAAGCGTTGCGCTAGAATCGCTGGTGGTTAATTCTACACTTTCCCGTTTCTCAGTTGGCATGCTTGAAGGATGTAGATTATATCTCTGATTTTTTTTACCATCACCTCTCTGTAAAAGCGGTATCGCAATTTTCCAGTATGCAGTACTACAGCGAAATACTGGCTCCACAGTTTTTTGAAATTTGTGGATTCTTGGGTTGCGAACTACACAAAAAATTGCTTACATTTAAATTAAGAAACGGGGTAATTGTCCTATATAGTACAGTTTTAATCATTTTGATAATTGAATATGAAGTTATCAATGCTTTCGAGGTTGAATAGCTCAGGCAGCAAAAAATTCTCGTTTAAGCCATTTTGAACTTCAGGAAGTGGTAGAGTATTGTGATATTCAATCTTCATTGGCGCATTTTCCATAGGAGTCATTTCGTTATAGAAGGTGATGGAGTTCATTTTGTCTTTCAATAGCCTCCTTAGTTGTGTCCACCATAATATAGCGTGCAGGAAAAATTCAGCATTCTTATTATTAATTTTTAATTTCCATACAAACTCTTCCATTTTATCAGAGCAAGTATCAAACTCTCTACGATTCTTGGAGACTAATGTCAACAAATATCCGAATACTACGATATTGCTTAAACCATTTCTAGCGCTGGTATACCAAAAAGTCTGTAAATGTTCTGCCTTTAATTCATTCAAAAATTTGATTACCTTTTCAAAAATGGACATACACTTATTGTAAACAATGTCTCTTATACCCATGAATTCTTTATCGACTGGAAGTTTTTTTTCTCTTATAGAGCTAAGACTTCTAAGGACCGGTCTTAATACTTGAATCTGGGCCATAAAATTGGAGATATAGATATTGGGTGCCCCAGAAATGAAACCCCTTGAAACATTGAGTTCAATAATCAAGACTCTAGGCAACTGTGCTTCCCAAGTACTCAATTTAATTTGGAGAGGTTTTATATATTCGAGAGTCCTTTTTAGATTCAGTAATGAATCAATACTTTGAAGACTCTTTAAATATTGTTCTCCTTTTACTGAATGAAGCAGATAAGAAATATCATCAATGATTCTCGTTAACCCAACTTTTTGCAAGAATAAAGCTTTACCACTAGTCAGGTCAATTTTCCCATCTAATTTCTTTGTTATTTCATTATCACTTTCTTGAAAGTCAGCAAAATCTTCGTCTGGGTTTAACTCACTAACCATCCAGTTGTCTCTAGATATATGCGAAGGTTTGTCAGTCGTGAAGCTCAACCATTTTTCTTGAACATAAAGAGCCCAAGCCAATCTTTTTCTTAGTGATTTCTCCCAAGCTGGTATATTCCAACCAGAAACATCTTTATTTAACCCGGCGTTTTGGGCACACGCAACAACCGCTGCTTGATTGGGCCAGCAATCAGATGGGTTGTCGTACTTATTTCTAAAACTTTGGTGTTGGATCAATAATAAACCAGCTTGAATAGTAGCTAAAGTAGGTCTCTTCATCTCTTTATAGAAGTTCTGCTCAGCAATAACTTCAATGTCACTTTGAGAAGGTCTCGTATCTGTTGATAAATCTGAATCAAACGACCACCAATTCAAAGCGAAAAGGTATAAGCAAGCTAGAAGGCATGGACTAATATTTGTGGAATTCTCATAATATTCCTCGAGAAACTTCAGTTTATATAAGATTGGGAAGGAAATATGAACAATTCTGAAATACAAATCCACGAGTTTTGGCCCCGAATCTCCAATGATTTTATCAATTTTAGATATTTGCTCCTTTCTTGACTCTAAATCCTCTTTATTTCCTTCAAACTGCAAAAATAATTCATCCCTATGTCTTACTACAGTTCTCTTGATAGAATCTATTGTATTGAGTTCCATCACATCGTCTGGTAAAAGCGAGCTAAATATATATGAATCAATCTCATTGTTACCCTCTACATTAAACACGTACTTCGGAAACAGTGATGGTCTTTGATTCTCGTCTTCCACATTTTGCAGCAGTGTATCCTCCACTTGTGTTGATCCCAGATTAGAGGCATCCATAGTTATCGGATTGGGGGGAGGAGTTTTGACTTTCCTCTTCTTTTTCAACGGAGGAAGATTGAATTCACATACTTGATGATCCATTTTACAGAGATAGCACTGGGTCTGTTGAGCTTCGAAGACACATTTGGTCTTCCTTCTTCTGCACCTATCACATGGCCTTGAGGGCTTTTCAAGGATCATTTCTGACATACTCGAATGGAGAAAGTATATATCACGCTATCGCGGACTTGAAAAATGAGAAACCTGATGAACAGGTTCAGTAAAGAGATACAGTATATGTGGTCATAGTGGTGTATACAATCGGTAACTGATATAATTCTGGTATCTCAGACTCAGCCATTGGGCCACAACAATTTACGGGTAAGAATAAACAAAATTAAAGATTATTTTCTTATTTATTAAAATTAGCTAGGAGAAAAAGGGTCTGTGCAGTACACGTCCTCTTGATTACACTGCTAGCTGATACTACCAAGAGCCTCTAGCACCAAAATATATTTATGAGAGAGTAAAATCAAAGTATTTTGCAGCCAAAATCAAAATCAAAACTGAGGATTACCTAATACTCTAAAACATTCCAAATTACGAAGTACATATTTTTTTTGTCTAAAATGGGAAAGATGTGTGTTCGGTTTAATTGAATCGGATCTAAATTGATTGGGTTGAGGGTGAGAGCTCGGGCTAAATAATTCGGGAAGCCGGGCTGAGATACCGGAAGTTAGAAAGCGCCCCACATTCCAAGTAACTCAATAGCATGCAACTTCACGACAGAATGCTCCGTGTATTTCTTGCACCCTTAACGATATATTGACAATCTTGTCTTAGCTGCATTGATGAATATAGAGATATGCGCTCGGGCTATAGGATTGTGTACGAGCTTAATCACACGACTCGTAAATACAAGGCACCGGCGCTTAAATATTCCAGGATTTTAAATTCCTTTTTCACAGATCTCTTGATAGGCATTTCCTGTTCCCCCCATGTTTGAAGGAAATCTCTACACTTGTTGGGCCCTCGGTGCCTTCTCTTAATTTCGCTCCCGTGGGCACTTCCTCGCAAAAGACTGAGAAAAAAGAGATCTCTAATACTACAACTTACTGCTCAATGCTCAATATTCTAGCTAAAACTTTATTGGTAGGGTTCAGTATGACACAGTGTTACCTGGCACTAATCAGATCATCGCATTTATAACTCGAGCTTTTGAACGTTTGAACCAATGTCTATGAATAGAAATAGATGTGCGGCAAAACGACCCTGTTGCGCGCTCTTACGCCGTTCTTTCATTGCAGCCCGCCCGCGCGCCAGCTCGGGCTGCGAAAAAATATAGACTTCTAAAAGTGGGTACATCTTTTACATCACAGAATTAAGGCAAGTTATTTAATTCAATAAATGTCTGAGTACTTTTCAGTTTTTAGGTAATAGTTTAGATAAAGAACTTAGTTAGAATAGCTCTATTTTTGTTAACACTCAAATAGACTTATTCATAGATCAAATATTTGTACTTAAACTATGGCTACTGCAGACTCCTCAGTTTCTAAAAATTTTGTTTCGTTTAGTGGAAACGCTAGAACAGTTGTGAGTGATGATGCAAGAAAAGCTGATTTCTCGGAAATCCCTGTGATTTCTTTAAATCAAAATAAAGCCCAATTGGTTGAACAATTGAGAGACGCTTGCACTAGAGTTGGGTTTTTCTACATTTCAGACCATGGAGTTCCATCCGATAGTATTCAAAAGTTACTCGGAGCTTCAGAAAAATTCTTCAACTCTTCTCAGGAGGTGAAGGATGAAATTCATTTCTCTAAATCTAAGCATTTCAGAGGCTATGAAGGTTGTGGTGATAACAAAACAGAAACAGGAAGAAAACCAGATTTGAACGAACAGTTCAACTGGGGATATGACGCTGCTTTGGATCCTTTATTAACAGAAGAAGAAATCAAAGAATACAACGGAGCAAAATCAAAAAATGTCATGGCAGGGGACAACGTTTGGCCTTCACAAGTTCCTGAATTGAAAGATGCAGTTAAAGTTTATTACGCCCATGTATTATCCTTAGCTAGGAAGTTAATCAAGCTTTTTGCACTAGCATTGAACTTACCAGAAGATTATTTTGATCCAATGTTTAGAACTCCTGGTGCTATGGGTAGGGTTCTCCATTACTTTCCTCTGGATCCAAAGGAAGACAACGTTTTGGGTATTGGTGCACATACTGATATTGAATGTTTTACTATCTTATACCAAGGTAATGTACCTGCTTTACAAGTATTGAACAGCTCAGGTGAATGGATTTTAGCTACCCCAATTGAAAACACGTTTGTCATCAACGTCGGCGATATGTTGGCTCGTTGGTCTAATGACGTCTTTATTTCGACTGTTCATCGAGTACGGAATTTTGCTGGAAAGGAAAGATATTCAATCCCAGTATTTATTGGAACTGAATACTCTACCATTATTAATCCTTTACCTACCTGTATTGGTAAAGAAGGCTCTAAGTATGGCCCAATTAAAGCAGGTGATTACGTGTTCAAGAGGTTGGCTATCAGTCGTTTGCCGAAGGAAGAATACGAAAAGAAAATCAAGGAACTTTAAGGTTCTAAGAAAGGTTTAATATTAAATCTCTCTTTCAATGGTGTTTTGATATTGAAATGAGTTGACAAATTTTATTGGATGCATTTGTATCAAAAGGATCATGTGTTAGTAGTCAGGTAAAGTATTTAAATTTTACCCCAATATATATACATATGTATATCTTTATGTAACGAGTCGTAGATCCTACTATTCAATCAATTCCAAGCCATATCCGAGGACATATGCAGTTAGAGATTCTTTATAGTGGAGGTCACATACTTGACTCCTCGATGCATACCTCTTATGCTTTAATTGATCTGTGGGTCAATTAAGTTAGCTTTCAAGTCCCTCACTTGACCTTCTTTATAGGAATTTTATACAGCAAAAGTACCACGAAGAAATATTCGATTGAAGTCCTAATTGATCGGATACACTAAATGTAATACCGAAGGTAGCTCTCTTTTTGGGGAATATAGAAATTTGGAAAAGTAATGTTATAGAGTGAAGCAAGCTCTTTCAATCCGATACTGACTCAACAAGCGTTGAAAATAATCACCAAGAGCTTCCGGAGAAATAAAGTCATTTTTCATATATCAAATGAGCCATTCCAACAATCATAGTGGTTCCGCTACCTAATTTTCTATAAACTGTTTTGTGAGTCAGAAACTCAAAAAAAATTCATCTCTATTATTATACTTGGTTGTAGAGATTCAAGAGAACAAGGTAATAGTAACTAAAGCATAATTGAAGTCAGCTTTGACTCCAATTAGGAAGAAGACATACTTTCCAAGATAGCATAAGTTGAAAGAATGAGTATTCCAGTTGTCAGTTTCTGTTGTGATCTGCTTGAAAAAAGTAGGGTGCTGTATGATCACGTGAGGTATCGTCTTGTTTTATCCCAGTTTACAGGCAGATAGACGGTTTAATTTTGTACCGTGTATCAAAAATTCCTTATATATACCCGTTGTATTTTATAAGTACGATCAAGCAAGTTTTGGGCCGTATAATCATAGACAGCGGTACAATATTTCGAAATTTAAAATCAATTCCACCGAACTTTAAAGTCACAATTCAGCAGTTTGTTCCGCGGCAAACTACAATATTTAACTAACTCATGAAATTAACTACCCTCTTAGGTATATTCACAGCTGCGAATAGCTTCCCTCTCCTTAGTGGACATTCGGATGAGCCCACTCGATTAATCAAGTTGGGACCTGAGAATTTCGAATTTATCAGTGAACTGAAGAAATTGGAATATAAACGAAACAATATCAATTTTATTGATGTTACCAATAAAATTAATATTGAAGATGCTCAAAAGCAAGGACTCGTACAAGTTTCCGACCACTCTTTTATGGAGGCTTTGATGAGACTTGGTTCTAAGCAATTGACTGAGATTGCTACCCCAAAGGAATATGAGTACCCTAAAAAAGTCAAATACGAAGACAAAGTAAAAGCCTATATTGATCAAATTGATACGGATTTGATGTATAACAATTTGGCAAAATTCACCTCTTTCTTCACCAGATACTATAAGTCGAAAACTGGTTTGGAAAGTGCAGAGTGGTTAGAGCTGAAGCTATTGGATTCCACTGAGGATACTGATATCAAAGTCACTAGAGTGAAGCATGATGGATGGGACCAATTTTCTTTGATTGCCACAATACCAGGTAAAGTAGACTCCAAGGTCGTTGTTGGAGCACATCAAGATTCTACGAATTTGATTCTACCAAATATCTTACAAGCTCCAGGTGCAGACGATGATGGATCAGGAACCATAACTATTTTGGAAGTGTTCCGGATCTTATCGGAAGACTACAAGAAGGGGGATTTTGAACCTCATCACACCTTGGAGTTCCACTTTTATTCAGCTGAAGAAGGGGGTTTGTTGGGTTCTTATGATGTGTACAAAAACTACTATAATGCTAACGAAACTGTGGTTGCATTGTTGCAACAGGATATGACTGGATTCACCGGAAACATGGATCCAGAAGATCTCCACATGGGATTGATTGAAGATTATACCACTCCAAGATTAAACGAATTCGTCAAGTTGATTGTTGATAAATACTGCGATATTCCATACCATGGAACTGAATGTGGGTATGCTTGTTCAGATCACGCTTCGGCCCTTGAACACGGCTACCCTGCCAGTTTTGTGATTGAGGCCGAGTTCAGTCTCACCAGTAAGTTTATTCATTCCACCTTGGACACCATTGACAGAATCGACTGGAATCATGTTCGTGAACACGCTAAGTTGACTGTTGGATTCGCTTATGAATTGAGTTTGTCTAAGGTCAAAGAAGTCGCTAAGTAGCATCGGGTATGCGAAGAAATGTTATAAGTAATTTGAAAATATACTACTATTCTAAGTTATAAGCTGCTATGTAGTTTGTGTAGTATATCTTGTGCCTGTCTTGCTCGGATAGGCTGATTTTATCAAATAGCCTTTGAGTGATCTCGAACCAATTAGACACTACACTTTTCTTGTTAATCTCGCAAACGGGCCAATTACTTGCCCAAAGAGTCCTATCAGCACCCCAAAGATCAAAACATACTTTGAACCATGGGAACACTAAATCAACACACCTATCTATGTCACCATTAACTTCAACAGGTAATTCACTAAATCCACCAGATAATTTCATATACGAGTTAGGAGTCAAATCATAGATTTGAGTCATATAATTCTTCCAAATACTGACATCTTCGTCTTTATATGTGGGCTTTGTTAAGTGATTGATAATATATTTGACTTCGGGTACTTTCTGAAAAAGCTCCACAGTTTCTTCAAACTGCCATTCCCCGCCACATCTAAGATCAATTCCCCAGTCGAATACGAAGTTGTTTTTTTCAAGCCATTTCAAAGACTCGATAAATTCGTTCTGGAGCATCACCTGCTTCGGTTTATCTTGTAACAAGTAGCGAAATCCTTTCACATAGCCAAAATTATGGTCTCTAAGCTTGTCCACATACTTCAGTAACAATTCTGGTCCAGCAGGCATGGGAGCCCAGGGGATCAAGCCTTTTATGAGGTGAGAGTACTCATTTGACCCTTCCTCGTCACTAAGCTTTCCTTCTATTATTCTACCCCAATACATGTATTCTTCTATTGCGTTCAGGTAGCCACCCACTGAGTACATATTTTCATTGACTGGGTCAAATTCTATAACGACCACACCATCAACTTGAACTTTTTCTTCACCAAACGAACTTAAGTAATCTTCGATTCGATTATTCTTATAGAGAGGATGACCCTCCTTCCATTTCAATACTTCTTTGTTCTTGAATGACAGGAGGTGGATATGAGAATCGATTAGCTTCATGGTTTATCTTGAATACGCGAAAATGTGCATATATTTAAAATACGGGTTAAAATTGAAGGGATTTTGTGATATCTAGTAAAATTCCGTCCATACCGAACTCTGCTATATAGATCGAATCGTCAAATTTCACAGAAGGGAATCCCAAAAGTCTAACGATAACTTGAGCTTTCTTTGTATTCTGGCAAATCAAAATGTGTGGTGCATTTTTAGGTTGGAATTGCTGCAAGATCTTTTGACGCTTCAGTAACAACTCTATATATCGAGGTGGTTGGGTGAGAGGTTTGTTTGCTTTTCCAATTATGTAAAGCTCTTCTTCCAAAAGCCCCTTCAGATCGTAAACACTAGAAAATAGGTCCCAGTCAAAATCTACAGCAGTTCCGCCTTTGAGATCCTGCACCGAAAAGTTGGCTGCAAAATTAAAATAATTCTCAATTCCTCTAAAATCCACCAGCTTTATAGGATACTCAAAATACTGCTTCGACAACGCATCTTCGCGGTCATATCCCCTCTCGAGGGCATACACGTGCTGTATGGTCTCGAGGGAAGGAGCAACAATAGCAACACTAGCAAACATCGTGTGAACAGTTCCGTGCAATGATAACATTCCAGAAGAAGAAGTAAACACCGGGTGTGGGGAATTGATATCCCCTTCGTTCACAGCCAACACAAATGAGTTTGCAGATAAATCTGTATCTATAGAGGGAGTACTCATATCCTTTGCTTCAACAAAATGGCCTTCGTGGCTTATGCATGATTTAATTAGGTTTGAGTCTTCGTTGAACCCTAGAGCGCTGAAATGGCCATACTTTAACTTTGGGTAGATCTTGTCCGGACCAAGAGACTCAGCTAGTTTAGCTAATTCTTCGCCTTGTGCTACATAGCCTAGAAGTCCATCATAAGCGTAGAAAGTGTTGATTGTCTCCTTGACGATGTTTTCACTGAAACCTCCTGTACAATCTACCAATACGCAGCATTCAAAGCCATGATCGTTAGCCTCTCTGAAAGTGGTATTTACACAACATTCCGTAGTAACACCACAAAACAATAAGTGGGTAATACCTCTAGATACAAGAATTTGGTGGATATCGGTATTATAGAACGTCCCCTTTCCAGGTTTATCTATTACGATTTCCTGTTCGAGCGGCTGCAAACCGGAAATAATGTCGTGTCCGTATTCACCCTGCACCAACAAACGGCCCATGGGGCCCTCATCCCCAATTAAAAGATGATAACGATCAGGAGTTGCTAGGTACTGACGGAGCTTCTTGGAGGGGGGTAAGTCTCTAAGATCAGGAGTATGACCTTCTCTGGTGTGAATAATTGTCAAACCTAGCTTTCTCGCGGCTTGCAATACTTTTTTGCAGGGATCAATAATTTTCGATACCAGGTGGAAAATTTCCTCACTACCACTCTGTAAAAATCCATAGCCGCCGTCCTGGATAAAATCCCTCTGCATGTCAATCATTACCAAGGCTGTTCTAGTTGCAGGTAACGCAAAGGGCATAGGTTTGCTGGTGTTCAATTGCAACGACATGTTAATCTTCACAAGTTTCTCTATTTCGAAAATTTGGTGGAATTACCCATTTAATAATCAAAGATAACAATCTCCAAAATTTAATCCCAAAGTAGCTCAAAATTCAATCGTAAAGCTGCCCATCGGGCGCGGCTATCTGTTCAGATATGCGCACTGATAAGCTCATCACCACTTCACCCGCTTAAAAATTTTAGTCTGGCAGCAAAACCTTCGCAGCACAAAAAAAAATATGGTTTTAAGACTACCGTTTTTTCCATAGAAGTAACGTCATAATACAACTATAAGTTCACAACGATATCCAGGTTTGATTATCATTTTTAGAAATCTAGTCCGCCTATTTTTCCGTTCTTCTTCTACTTATTCAAATGTCGCTTGCATTTATCAAGACCAGATTAAAAGTGTCTTCTTGGGAGCTTCCCAAACAGCAAAGTTCTTGTGCCCCTCCTGGGGTCTGGACCAATATTGATAACGACATCACTCCTTTGAATAGGAGAACATGGACATTGTTTATGATCGTTGGGTTTTGGGCGTCTGACTATCTTTCGGTTCAAAGTTTTGAAAACCCCTCCTCTGCTCTCACTATCGGTTTATCTTGGAGAGAGGCCTTGTTGAACAGTATTGTCGGTATATTCTTGATTGCTGTTCCTATATCCTTGAATGGTGCTATGGGCGCCAACCTTCATGTGCCTTTCGCTATAAGTAATAGGGCTAGTTTTGGGTACCACTTTAGTAAATTTGCAATTGTTACCAGATTTTGTACTGCTCTATTCTGGCACGCCATTCAAACTTATTCAGGTAGTCTATCGATGTATTATTTGATTGCGTCAATATGGCCCAGTTTTTTGCATTACCACAACAAAATTCCAACTTCAAGTGGGATCACATCAGCCCAGTTAATTGCTCACTTTGTGTTTTTCGTTATACAATTCCCAGTAATGATTATTCCTCCGCATAAGTTGAGATGGTTTTTCTTACTCAAGATTGTAGTCCTTATAGCTTGTTTGGTTGGAATGGTTGCAGGCTTAACCAAAATGTCTGGTGGTACTGGCGACTTATTTAAAATGAAGGCTCAGTTAAAAGGAAGTGCAAGATCTTGGGCTACTCTTCAAACTTTAAACGGTACGATCGGTGGATGGGCTACAATGTCTACTAATATTTCTGATTTCACCAGGTATGTCAAGAGCTCTAAAAGACAATATTATCAAGTGGCCATAATCCCTTGCTTCGCTGTGTTCGTCACTATGATGGCCATTATTTGTTCCTCTTCTGGTAAAGTTCTTTATGGAGAATATATTTGGTCCCCAACTGATTTTGCAGCTCAATGGATCCCTACAGGGTCTAAGGGTAGAGCAGCTTCTTTTTTCTTGTCATTCTCTTGGTGCTTGGCTCAAATTGGTACAAATTTGAGTGCTAATGTTATATCTGCTGCTAACGATTTGACTTCATTGTTTCCTAAGTATATGAACATTAGAAGAAGTGCAATAGTAGTCACTTTCACCGCTAGTTGGATAATGGTACCTTGGAAAATTGTCTACTCGGCTGTATCTTTTATCAATTTTATTAGTGGTGTTTCATTGTTTCTTGCGCCCATCTTTGGTGTAATGATCTGCGACTATTGGCTAGTGAAAAAGAGAAATATTAATGTGATTGAGTTATATAATCCAGAAGGTATTTACAAGTACGATTATGGTATCAATTGGAGAGCTGCTGTAGCTTTCTTGTGTTCTTTAGTACCTAATTTACCAGGATTGGCACAAAGCGTCAACACCAGTATCAGCCTCTCTACTGGAGCTCAGCACTTTGCAACCTTGGCGTACTTCTATGGTATTTTGAGTTCCGTTCTCATATATTATTCACTTAACCATTTTTTTCCTCATGAGCCTTCTTTAATTGGCTCAACAGTACAAGGTCCAGAATCTGTTGAAGTATCTGACAGTTTGGCATCCGCTGTAGATGAAGACGTTATTATAATTAATGACAAGTGAAAAGATAAGTTCTTTTGAATTTGGTTATTTATAGCTGAAACTGATTTCAGTCTGGTTCAAAATGTTAACTTTAATATGATTTTTATTTTTTGCTTATTCGTGAATTCTTCGCAAGGTTTTGTATACAACTCGAGCATTAGTTCAGAACGCTCCTTTTATAGACTTCAATATAAAACTCTCTATGGTTATAATTCGATTTTAACAAATATGAGATTAACTGATTTTACAGCAGCTCTGTTTTTGAAAGGCATCGAACTGCATACCTGAACTCATCGTCAGTCTAAAAAGTCTAAAGTTAAATTCCGGATTCTGCACCAACAAAAATGTGTATAATGCACGACCCAACCCGTAATATACAAGTTTTTTGCAGCAAAACATTCTGCTTCTACACGACTTTTGATTTTGTCATATATTTATAACTACTTTATCGAAATTAATATCAATCATATTCTAACTCTAGGAAGATTGAGTAACATTGTGTTTAGAGATTAAGGTGTTTCCTTGGAGAAGAGTCAAGTTTTCACCATTAGGACCAATGTCGAGACCTACCACGTTCTTGAATAAAGCTACAAGAATGTTGTAAACGGAACGATCAGAGCCTGGGTAAAGTAAATTAGTGAGTCTCTTAGTTCTCTGACATCCGCTTACTACAGGCTTTCCAGCAAATCTGTTCTTAACCCAAGCAATAGCAGCCCCACTACCCTGTATGATTTCGGTGATGTGACCTGCAGTTTCATCCACAGCAAATTCCAAAGATTTAATTCCAGCATCACACCAAGCGTCATAAACTCTTTCAGCTTGGTTGAAAGGAACAATTTGATCAATTTCACCGTGGTAAACAAACACTGGGATATCAGGCTTTTGTGAAGAATTCAAACCTAAGGTATTTTCTAAAATAATACTGTGAACTGGTTCCTGGCTCAAAACAGAAATACCATCTTTAAAGTATGGGTGCAAGCCACCAAAGTAGTCATTAAATGCATATGTTGCAAGGTCTTCGACCAAACACAAGTCATAAGCTTTTGTAAATTTTTTGTATTTGTCTTTAAACATAGCATTCTTGAAAAAGTCATTCAATTCTGGGTATTCATTGCTTAATCCAGCCATACCACTAGCACCTAATCCAGCAAAGATACCACCAGAAACGGATGTTATAGTGGCAGTGATGTTTGTGACCCACCCACCAACAGCTACACCAATCAAATTGGAAGCCAATTCTGAAGCATAACTTGGTTGTAAGGCAGCAGCCCATCCACTAGCTAATGAACCACCTGAGTAACCCCAGATTACAGTATCAGCATCAGATTTAACTCCAGTAATGTTAGTACTCTGTAAAGCAGCCTTAATAGAATCCAAGGTACCATGAGCAGCTTGAATTCCAGCAGTGAAAGTTGCCTTGAAACCTTCATAATCTGGAGAATTGACGTAATATCCTTGATCCAAGAGGGTTTGAACCAAATAAGTTTCAGATTCAGCAATAACGTTTCTAACTACTCCTCCATTCTGCAAAAAGTATGATGGTGAACAATCCACACTAGCAGAATCTTGAGCGATTTGATAAGATACTAATTTGGAAGGATCAGCATTGTGAGGTTCGAGAACAGTGGTAACAATAGCAGTTGGGTTACCGAAAGAGTCAGAAGATCTAACCAACAATTGATATGCATTCTTGACGTTAACATCGAACAAGATACTCTTAATTGGCTTAGGTGTGTTTCTGAATCTTAAAATGCTACCCAATGGTTTATCTTCGAATCCTTGAGGAGCAATATAGAAAGGATCTTTGCTAGGTAACTCTAACGCAGTTGGAAAGGCGAGAGCCAATTGTATCAACAAGAAGAATTTGATCACTGAGTGGAACATTTTCAGAACTGTTTAATTAAAGAACTAAACACTGGGGATTCCAGGGATTTTTATATTCGAATTTCTTCGTCGAAGCTATATCACTCTACATGTTTGCGTAGTAGATGGCCTCTCCAATGTTTACCAATTCAACTCTGGGGTCGTGTACAGAGACATCTTAAGGTTTTTATACGGGAATTTTATTGTACCAGTTGCAGGAAACCTGCAGAGTAGATAAAAGCTAACTAAGAAAGACATTCCAATTGGTATTTTTTTTTTTTGTTGTTGTATGCATGGTTATTCTATGTGGAGGTTTGGCCTAGCTGCATGTCTAAGCTGCGAGTTTCCTATTCGCCAGATTTGAACATACCAAACTAATCAATCACTTCCTCAAGAAGTCACCTCGGAACTGCCACGAGAGCCACTGTTGTGACGACTCTACAACTTAAGTTTAATGAAAAATAGTTGTTCTTAACAAATTGAATAAACCAAAAAGTACCAGTCTTTCTAGAGGACTCGGAAGATTCAACGTACTCATGTATGTATGGCGAGGAAAAAAGCTAAATGAAGAAGACAGACCGAAAGTGCAAAAACTTTTAGATTAGCTTTCGAACTACCTGTACTACACCTCATCTTCTATGTATGTAACTTTCGCAATCAATGCCTCGGGATGTATCCATAAATACTAAAATACACGCAAAGAAATGTTTAAACTCTAATATTGAAAATTAAGGTTTCGTTGCCCTGAGACAATCACGAATAAGCGTCAATTTCAGCTTACTGCGTACTGCAGTATGTTGAAAGGGCCATCAAAGGAAAAATTATAAATTGAGACTAGATTAGTTATAGTGCACACCTCCTAATACAGTTGAACTTGTAGGAAAGCTCTAACCCGTTTATTGATGTACAAGTATCTGTGATATTTGGTTTCATTCACTTTGTCTTTAATTTTTACGCAAATAATCGAACTGTTTTATTATGTTATGATATTAACAATATACCTGCAGATAAATAGTATCTCGGTCTTTTTTTCGCTTAGTATTCTTCCGTTATTCAAAGGTAGCCCACACATATCGCTTATTAGTACTAGCGTTAGGATATTCACGCTTCCTGTTTCAATCATATCTTTCCAAATGAGGGTGCCGAAACAAGGTTTGACTTTCCCTATCCTGATGCGTATCAGCCACTTCCCAAAGTAATAGATCGGGTATCTTTAAGCTACAACCCTAATATGTTTCAGAAAGTATTACACTTCTTAACACCCTCAACATCTTCAAGTATCCGAGGCTTTAGTCAGTGAAGGATATCGCTAAGGTCCTCGGGTATTTTGCAAATCATGATCTCTGAAAGCTAAAATTACGGAGTTTTTGTACTGGCAACGCGATTCCTCGCTGTGCAGCCAAGACATTGAAGTTATCCGCTGTTCGGTAATTGAAAAGTAACCACTCGAAAGCATGAGGCCGCAGGGTATTTATTACGCGTACTCTTAAAATGATTTATTTTACAAGCCCCTTTTTAGGTTTCAAAGTGAAACCTGATTATTTTTTTTTTTTGCAACTAGTTTTAGAATTTATTTTAATGCAATAGAAGCAGCTACCGAGGTTGCAAATGCACATCTTTTTTTTTGCAATATCCAGGGTTTTTCAAAAATAGATTTCCACGGCCAGGATGCTCTCGTACGAGTGCATCCAATTACTGATCCGAAAAACCTTTCGAGCTCAGACGCAATATTACTGTGGGGTGATTTTTAAAAGATATGTTTGCCCCACACCAGGTCAATACAATCAATAAAATAACGCGGCTACCCAATTAACCTTTAGTGTGGTTAGCATTCTAGCCATAATTCATTCATTGCTAATCTACCCTCAAACCTTTAATCAATTGCAATTAGCTCCCTTTCCAATTTAGCTCAAAATTTACCAGTTTTATCAGTCAGTAACATTACGTGTGTATACCACTCTCATATCTAAACGTGTGCGAGTGCAGGATTATTTGCAACTTCCCAATCCGGCTGCGATATAAACATCGAGGATTTATCTCTTGTCTATGGCTCTCATTTCTCAAATTCTTGATCTCAAAAACCTTTCGTACTCTAATCACACCTTTCCTTCAAATGACGTCTGTAGGCGATGAGTACGATCCACTTGAAGTTATCGGTAAAGGCTCGTTTGGAATTGTTCGTAAAGTAAGACAAAAGTCAGACGGTCATTTGTTTGTACGGAAAGAAATCGATTACACATCGATGAATACCCAAGAGCGGAACCAACTCATCTCTGAACTTAGAATCCTCAGAGAGCTAGACCACCCCAACATTGTCAAGTATTGTCGTCACGATCACATCATGTCTAATAAATCCATTCATATCTACATGGAATATTGTGACGGTGGTGATCTAGGACAAGTCATAGGCAATTTTAAAAAGAACAAGGAAAGTGTGCCTGAAGAATTTATCTGGCAAGTATTGGTTCAGACTTTACTTGCATTGCATAAGTGTCATTATGGAATTGACGCTAAGAGCGTAAATTTATTTTCAAGTCAAGAAGTTGAACCATCTATTAACTCAGAAACTGTAATAATCCATAGAGATATCAAACCGGATAATATTTTCCTTCTTAACTCTGGTAAAACAATAAAAGTTGGGGATTTCGGTTTAGCTAAAATGTTAACTTCCCAGAATGAATTTGCAAAAACATATGTAGGTACTCCTTACTATATGTCGCCCGAAGTTTTAATGGATAATCCATATAATCCTGTATGTGATATCTGGTCTTTGGGTTGTGTTTTGTTTGAATTATGCACCTTACAGCCCCCTTTTCAAGCGAAAACACACCTTCAATTGCAGAGCAAGATAAAGAAAGGAGTGGTACCCGATCTTCCAGAGACTTACTCGTCGCAATTGACATCAATCATCAAAGAATGCATTACTGTTGATCCTGGACTTCGCCCGTCCTGTTTTGACCTCCTTCAAACGTTACCTGTTAGGTTTTTAAGAAAGGAAATGGAGTTAAAACAAGTTTCAATGGACTTGAAAGAGTACCAAAAACAATTGGTAACAAAAAATGAGGAATTGAAAAAGAAAGAATCACATTTGTACGCTCTTGAACTGAGGGTCATTGAACAGAAAGATGAACTCCAAGAAGAATACGCTAACATTCAAAAGAAATGTGCACTACAGAAAAAACAACTCGAGGAAGAGTTAATAGAAGAGTTTGAAGATCGAAAGAAACTAATGGATCAGGAAGCTAAAGAAGTGAGGATAAACTATCAAAGAGAATTCAAGTTAGTTGTAGAACAAGAAGTTCAACAAAGATTGAAAGAAATCCTTTCGAGTCAAAAAGCTTCGGAACTAATTAGAAAAAAGTCTGATCCTTCACGCCAGAATCAAGATGTTTCCACGGCTCAGGCTAAAAATTTTCTCTATCAGAACACCCATCATTATCTGAGTGAGAAGCTTTCTCTGCCTACCAAGCCAAAGGGTCCCAAGGAATTGACTAGTGACAACATCTCAAGTCCAACAAGACGCACGCCACTCAAAATTCGTAATGACTATGATGAATACGATTCATACAACAACTACAAACCAAACCAACCGCTACAACAACAGCATACACCCACAAGATTCCAAGGAAATAATTATAAAAAAAGAATCACCGATGAGCTTGAAAGACTCACGATCGACAAACGCAATATACCAGGCTTCGAGGAGCTCTATTTGAAAAACAAAAACTACAGGCACTAGGTAATAAACGGAGGTATACACATTTTTCGCATGTTTTAATGATGTTAATATATAAAAGCATTAATATTACTCGACCCATTTTTTACCGGTCAACAACTCGTAGGCTTCTATATACTTGGCTTTCGTATTCAATACAACATCATCAGACATGGAAACGCCGTCTTTATATGCCAATTCTTTAGATGTCAACCAGTCTCTCAAAAATTGTTTATCATAAGAATCTTGTGATTTACCAAGTTCAAATGTAGAAGCATTCCAGAATCTAGAAGAGTCGGGAGTCAAAACTTCGTCAACCAAAACAATGTTATCATTCTCGTCCAAACCAAATTCAAACTTGGTATCAGCGATTATGATACCTTTAGTTTTAGCGTATTCTTTAGCTTTGGTGTATAATTCTATAGCTTTACTTGCAAGTTTGTCACATAAATCCTTGCCCACAATCTCAGCTGCCTTCTCTGGAGAAATGTTTTCGTCATGTTCACCTTGTTCTGCTTTAGTAGAAGGAGTGAAGATAGCAGTAGCAAATTCTTGAGATTCTTGTAAATCGCCTTGCTCAATCTTAAGTCCATGGACAGTCTTGGACTTTCTGTATTCTTTCCAAGCAGAACCGGTAATGTAACCTCTGACAATTACCTCTAAAGGGATTAATTTCATCTTTTTTACAATTAACGATCTACCAGCTAATTGAGATTTGAACTCTGGTTCAGATAGTTCTTTTTTTAAAAACTTGAATAGGTTTTCGTCACTATTATCACTGAACTTCAAGTGGTTTTTTATATCATTCTTGAAGAAATCGAACCAAAACTCGGACAATTTTGTTAAAATCTTACCTTTAGATGGGACTCCATTGCTCATTATAACATCGTAGGCAGAGATTCTGTCAGTAGCGACAAAAAGTAAGGTGTTTTCATCAATCTCATAAATATCTCTGACTTTTCCCCGTGAGAGAAGAGGCAATATACCTTTGAGGTCTGTTGTGTGTAAAGATGACATGATATGTTTTAAAGAAATATATGATTTAATTAGCTCGCATTATTTTGACTCTGGCAACGTGTGTTAACCGGGTGCAAAAACTAATATGGCTGAAGTTACACTAACTCAGTTTGATTGCAGAACTTTCTCTTTGCTTATGGACTTGAGTGCTTTTAAGCATTCTGAAAAGCAATTATTCAAATATGTCCAATTTGAGTATGTTTGTTTTGTTGTTTTAGTACCCACTTCGAGATTGACGCATCGAGAAGAAAATCTCCATAACGAAATGCACCACATTTATCTAGTAGCTCTCATTCTACAAAAGTAATGCCAGTCTTGTTATTTCCTCTAATTCTCCATTGTTGAAAACTATTTCCGATCTCAACTGTTGCTAAACTGGCATCTACAAATTACCTTCTAGCCTGGGCTACATGGTGTTTTTAAGGTTTTTTTGTGTAGAAAGGTCTCTAGTGACTTTAGAATCAAACATTAATGTGGCTAATGTAAAAAAAACGAACCATTTCGCTATCTACTATAACTACGAAGCTACATTGCCTGCTCCATACACGTCTGATTGATAGTTATACTACGCGACTCACCAAACGCGAATAATTTTCAGATCGCGTTTATATCTTCTTTAACATGTCTAGCACCAGGCCCGACTTGAAGTTTGGGGATAACCTCGAGGAGAGAAAGTATTACAGTGGATTTACCCAGTTACCGGACAAGAATCTGAACACTATTCGATTCACGGATCATAATAATAAAGACTATTTCACTGCCATTGATTCAGACGCAGAACTAATCGCTGATGCCATCTTTAAAACCCAATCTGTTATCAAAACAAATCAGAATAAGAAAAACAAGTACGTAACCATTGCTCCCCAGGTGTTTTTGAATAATGTTCTAAAATACTGTCTTATTGAAAATAATTTAAAGGTTGAAGTGTACGATCACAAAACATTCAGGCTTATTGCTATGGGAACCCCAGGGAACCTTGAGGCTATTTCCAATGAGTACAACGTAGACTTGGAAAGCATGGTACCTGACGCTAGTGCACCAATCACTGCTGCTATCAAGTTTCTGCAACAAGGCTCTGAAAAGAAAGTCGGGATCTGTTTAGTAGACTTATCGAGTAATTCTATTAAAGTGAGCGAGTTTGAAGACAATGACTTATTCTCCAATTTGGAAAGTTTGATCATTCAACTTGGGGTGAAAGAAGTGATTTTGCCTTCCAATTATGACCCAGAGAACAAACTGTCGTCGGATGTTATCAAATTGTATCAAACATTAGACAAGGTAGGTGTTGTAATGAGCACTGTGAAGAGTTCAGTTTTCACAAACAAGGATGTAGAACAAGACTTCATCAAACTTTTAAGTGATGAGGATACCAATATCGAATTGGTTTTGGGAGGTAAAGGTATCTCCTCCAACGATTTCCAGTTATCATTTTCCTGTTTGAACGCATTGATTAATTATTTAGAGTTATTGAGCGAAAAAGAAACTGGTGGAACTAGAACTTTTTCTATCGATAAGTATGATTTGGAAAGCTATATGAAGTTAGACTCCTCCACTTTGAATGCTTTGAATATTTTCCCTCTCAAACTGGCTAATGCAATGAACATGAATATGAAATCCAACCAGATAAGCTCAGTCTTCGAATTGTTAAATAAATGTAAAACGAATAGTGGCTCAAGGCTTTTATCGCAATGGTTGAAGCAACCGTTAACTAGCCATAAAAGTATCACTGAAAGACAGCTTTTGGTAGAAAAGTTGATAAGTGACACAAATTTAAGAGTTTTTATTGACCAAGAGTTCTTGACTCAGGTTCCTGATATTAAAAGACTCTTAAAAAAAATTAATACGAACTTGAAGAAGGCTGGCTATGAAAATAAGAAATTGGAAGATGTGGTTAGGTTGTATCAATTGTTCCTCAACTTGCCAAATTTGATCGAAATACTCAAGATTTCAAGCGAAGAAGAATCAGAGGAGTTGAAAGAATTGATTGAAAAGAATTGGCTCTCTCCAGTCACCGAAAACTACGAAAAGTTGAGACAGTTTCAAGGTTTAGTGGAAACATCCATTGACCTATCTCCTTTAACTTCCTCGAGCGCTGACTTGAACACTGATTTCAATGTTAACCCTGATTTTGAAGAATCTTTGAAAGACGTGAACACACGTTTGCAAGAAAAGGAAAGAGAGATTAAGGAACAACATCAACTAGTAGCTGAAGACTTGAACGTAGAAATCGATAAAAAGCTCAAGTTGGAAAACCATCAGATTCATAATTGGTGTTTTAGGGTCACGAGAAATGACTCAGTTGTTTTGAGAGGGACTAATTACAAAGAGTTACAGACTGTCAAAGCTGGTGTTTTCTTCACTAACAATGAACTCTCAAACCTATCCAAGGAACATTCCAGTATCCTTCAAGAGTACAATTCTAAACAAAAAGAAATCATTCAAGAGATATTGCTAGTTACTTTAACTTTTGAATCAATCTTCCTTCAATTGTCTATTCTGTTGAGTCAAATCGATGTTCTTTTAGCTTTTGCCAACACCACTATTCTCTCTCCTATTCAATATATCAAGCCTCAGTTGGTACCCTTGAGTAAAAGAATTGATGATGAAATCTTCCAAAAGAGAAAGCTAGACTTGAAGAATTCAAGACACCCTATTTTGGAAGCACAGGATGATTTAAGCTTTATTCCTAATGATGTCGGCTTGTCAAATAGTGACAAGAATTTTGCTATTATCACAGGTCCAAATATGGGTGGTAAGTCGACTTACATTAGACAAGTAGGGGTCATAGCTTTGTTGAGTCAAATAGGTTGTTTCATTCCCTGTGAAGAGCCCGCTACATTGCCGATCTTTGATTCTATTCTTTCCCGAGTGGGTGCTGGTGACTCACAATTGAAGGGATTGTCGACGTTTATGATTGAAATGCTAGAAACTTCGTCGATTTTGTCAAATGCTACTCAAAATTCCTTGATCATTATTGACGAATTGGGTAGGGGGACTTCTACCTATGATGGCTTCGGTTTAGCCTACTCCATCCTGGAATACATCATTAAATCCAAACAATGTTTTACTTTATTTGCTACTCACTTTCATGAGCTCACTGAATTGAATACAAAGTATGACAGAATCCAAAATTTACAGGTTAAAGCATTGATTGAAAGTGAAGAGGGGATTACATTGATTTATAAGGTAGAACCAGGTATATCCTCTAAATCTTTTGGAATTAATGTTGCAGAGCTTGTGAAATTCCCTCAAAAGATTATTAATATGGCGAAAAGGAAAGCCAGTGAGTTGCAGAATGAAGAAAATCAAGATGATTACATTAAAATTAAAAAGGCAAAGTGCTCCCAGGAGGAAATCGAGAAAGGCATCAATCATTTGAATGAAATACTCAAAAAGTGGAAGAGTGAATGTCTTAAAGACGATGAACTAGTATATTCTAGTGATGAAACAGTCAAAAAGTTGAAAGAAATAACTTCTCAACACAACATTAGTAATGATAAATTCATTTCAGAGATTGTTTCGTTATTGTAGTGATGTTTTATGATCAACATAAATAATAAATTTAAATAAGTATTCATAGTAACCCAGAATCATGAATTTAATCTAATTTTTTTCTTTTCCCGTCGTTGACACTTTCACTTTTGAATTTTTCGAATCCTTCTGCGTCATATAAATATACAATTGGCAAGCCCCACAGAAACTTAAACCTATAGAACTTGTCAGTTCCATTTAAGTAGCATCTCAAATACTCTTCGTAAACCAAGTAATAATAAACTCCCAAACCAGTAAAGATATGCCACCAGCCATGTCCTTCCAATAGGAATCCATAAGGCATACCAATTTCTCTCCTGATACCCCTAATGTTAGAGCAGAGATGAATATCCAAGTTCCACAAGAAATATCCGAACCCGAACAAGCCGATACCGGTGAACATTGTTTTGTTCAAATTGGATCTGGCTGAATTGTCTGAAACATATTTTTTACTTAACAAATATGACTTCAAGATGATCAAAAAGTTCAAGATCCCGTAGGCTGCTTGATGCAAAGTTGGATCTTTGACATATAGATAAATCACTGTCAACAAATTGGCAGCCATGAAGATTCCAATTCCAAGTAATATTGAATCTTCCCTATTCCTGAACTCACTGAATACCGACCAGAATGGTACACAGGTAGCATAAATCATAGGTAATTCATCTAGCAATTGGAAGTGGTACTTCAATGTCATATGAAATAACCAGGAACCAACTCCTACTAGCATAAACCCTAGACCTGTGAATATGAATCTCGGTTCCATTCTATTCTTTAGTGCGTGGTAAATAGCAAAGCCTGCTAATATAATGAATAGGGAGTTGGTAGTGGTGTTTAAAAATTCTGCAATGTAGTCAGAAACCACATAGTTTTCTTCACACCAGTCAATTGTTGATGTTATCTCACCCCAGTACCCCAAAGTTTGCTCCTGTGGGTATTCAACAGCAAACGGTAACATTTATTTCGGTTATAAGTTATAGGCAAAATTGAAGTTGCGAATCATGAGAATTTTAGACCCTTTCCGAATGGTCCAGTGCGGGAAACGTTAGCTGTTTATTTGCAGCTATATACATATTAATTTTTAAGTTGCATACATGCGATATACTGTAAGTGTTAAACTAGTAACTATAAAACTCAAGCCAACACTCTTCAAAATAGGGCCTTGTAGTGTACGTATCGACCATTGTCATTTTGTCTTCATCAGTGAGCACTTTATTTGAGAATTTTGCACCCATTTTTAAAGGGTTCGGGTGTTTAACGAGCTCCGGATATTCTACAATTTTTGCCCAATTTGAGCAAATCTTTGTGTGATAATGCCAAAAGATATTAGCGAAAGCAAGTTTCATCTCTATCTGTGCTATATTCATTCCAAGACACATCCTGATTCCTTTCCCAAATGGCATCATATACTTGTTCATTCTCTTCATTCTTTCATGATACTCTCCTTCGGTTTCTTTTTCCAATTTTAACCACCTTTCTGGGACAAAATGTTCAGGATAGGGGAAGACATCTTCAACCCGATGCATCGAATATGGTTGGGCAGAGATTATAGTGTTAACAGGAATCAACACGTCATTTACCTTATATGGCCTATCCACTAATCTAGGTTCTGCTCCAGGGATTGAGGTGTGAATACGTGACGTCTCCAAGATCAAAGCATTTAGTATAGGTAAGCCATCCACTGTTTCACAATTTGTTATAAAGTCAGTAGAGCTTGTAGGTAACCCGAAAGCTTTATCTAATTCTTGCTTCAACATGACTTGCCAAATTTGATTCTTTGGTCTCGAAAGCTCATAAGCAAAATAGGCCATTTGTATAGCCGTGGTTTCATGGCCAGCCACAATATTATCGGTTAAGAAAGAGTATGCTAATTTACCTTTAATACCATTTTTCTTCAATAATTCCAAAGTTGTTAGGTTTTCTTCTTCAGTAAAGCGAGGAACATTATTCTCTGCTTTCTCGTAAAGTCCTAACTGCCATTTTTCAATGACTACACTTGCCTTTTTGATTAATGAGGTGGCAGCCCAGCTCCATAGCCTAGGCATCAATGTAGTGTAGAAACCCATAGATGTGACAAGCAGGTGATAAATAATAATCTCTCGATCTTCGGGATTTTCTAATAAGTTGGAGCTGTTCTCAGGTCCTAGCTCGAACGAAGACACTATATCCAATGCCAATGACCCAAATAGAGTATAGACATCTATCCCTATATTCTTTGTTTTACCTCTCATAAACCATACCTTATCATTACAGGTATGTCCTTTGCCATGAACGTTGAGCTTCGATTCCCCGTTGATATAATCTGGCTTAACGCCCTCCACACTCAGCTCTCTAATACATTTCATCAACTTACCAACTTTTTCAATAATGACATTTCTAGTCTTATTTTTAGAAGTATAGACTGCAGATTTAGAATATATTCCCATGATGTTTTTCTTATACCTTAGATGTTTTTCGTTCTCTAAAGTGCTGAAAATATTATCCTGATTACCGTGGTTTGTGAATTGACCATAAAATGAACTTTTGGGGAAGTTTTTCACATAAATATCATTGATATACTTTGGATCACCATTTACACTAATCTCGTTAGGAGATAAAATTACTACATCTCCGTACTGTTTATGTAAATTATGCACCATGAGAATCCATTGGTGAGTTCTTTGGTAATGCAAACAAGGTAACGTTGAAATCCTTAATAAGTAGGGTCCAGGAATCCTTCTCAATGGAGAAATGTAGAATGGCTTGAGGTATAATTGATAAATAAGGGCTAAGATTAGGAGGAATGCAAATGCGCCTCTTTTGTTAACTTCAATAGCTTCATATATAGCCACTAAAATATCTTTCAACATGTTTAGTGAAGGAAACCAAAGTAAAGTAAGGAATTCTTCTACGTATTATATAGAGTACTGATAAGGAATAGACGTTCCGCTTATAGCTACCATATCCGGTAATTCATGCGGAATTTCCATACTGAAAGATCTTTTAATCAATCTCCCCTCTTGTCATGGTTTGCTACCTATATTCGAATTTCGTATCGGCTGGTAGATACCCAGATGTGAGTTTTACCCCAATAAGCTAATCCCCATGATACGCACGATAAAGATGTGACATAAATGTGATAGAGGTTCGTAAAGTCTTCCCGGTTGCGATACGATGAAATGACAACAGGAATGGCACAGCTGTAGCGGATAACTTACCTGAAAGGAGTGCTTGAATATAACGAACACTGATAGGTACTTGGTCGAAATCATATTGGCCAAACTGGGATCTTTAAAATGGATAAAGTGGTCGATTCGCTGATATCGGCTGTTAACGGTGCATTACAAATCTGCAGCCGAAAAATTCCTGTATATAACCCAAAGACAGAGAAATAGGTAAGCTATCCGGTAAGCTAACATTAAGTCCGCTCTGATTACAAATAAACGAGGTGCGTATATTAGCAAAATTACTCATGTATTAGCAAGCACATTGCATAGATAAATCTCGAGTAATATTCCACATATCATTATATACGACCTAGCATATCACGAGTTCAATCTTTGGGTTCACTGATAATCAATTTGGATATGCAATCTTCGAAATGTCTAAACTTTGCAACCGTCAAGTGTAAGAAACCTTTCCCAAGTTATTTTATTAGCCATGGTGGTCCTACTATGATCCATAGAGATGGCAAATTAACTGACACTGGAGCTTATGATACTCTACAGAAAATAGGAAAGGAAATTCTCGAGTATAAACCAGATTATATTTTACTTACCTCGGGTCACTTCCAAAGTGATGACAAAAATACCATCCAAATTTCCTGCAATAATCTTGATAACCACAGTTATGAAAATAAAATTATCTATGACTTTCATGGATTTGATGATGAAATGTACCAACAGGAGTTCCATTCAAAGTCTAGTCCCTTCATATCGTTAGTTCTTTACAATGAACTTGTAAAGCATGGGTTCAAAGCATCTCTTGTGGATAGAGGTTTGGATCATGGAGCTTGGGCTCCATTGAAGGTCATGTTTGGGGATAATCTTGATATCCCCTTGATAGAAGTATCTGTACCATACGGTGATGATTTCAATGATAGTTACAGACTTGGGAAGGTTTTCAAGATTTTGAGAGAGCGATTGATCTGGGATAATGAAAAAAAGACTGATCTAAAAGGTTTAGTCCTCTGTTCAGGGACCTCAGTTCATAACCTCCAAGATTTGAGAAGAACTTATGGAAACAGTACTTCACCTGGTTTTTCTTATCCCGAGGAATTTCACAATTTATTGAGGAATACATTTGAAATATCTACACCCTTAACGTTGTTGCAAAATTTTAATAATTTTAAAAAAGATGCTAATTTGAAACAATTACTTTATCAAGCTCACCCCACTTTAGATCATTTTCTACCATTTTTAGTGGCTATGGGTTCTAATGATGGTTGTGCCGATATTGAAGAAATATATTGTAATGAAGTTTTGAGCTTAGGATGGGGAATGTACAGATTCAGAAGTCCTACCATGATGGAAAAATTCATTCCCGAACGGCATAATCAACAAATTCATCGGGTGGACAATAACTCATAACGTGTAACCGGTGCTATTGCATTGGTGTGGAAGTGAAAATTAGTTCGGAGTATGCATTTAGTTATACAAGTATGTATTTTTTATAAATATGGTAATTTAATTCATTAATTCTTCAATAAAGTCTTAAGAGCGCTTTCAATTCCTTGCTCATCGAGGCCCTCTAAGCTGTTCTTGACTTCTCTACCTTTTTCGAATCTAGCCGTGACGCTTGGTGGTATTCCGTAAGCTTCTCTGATCAAAATTGGTAGCTGGTTCTTCAGCTGAGCTTTTAAATTAGGATAGTTACTCGTCAAAAATTTTCTCAACGGAACAGAAGCTTCTCCGGTTTGGGACAAGTGGAATCTCAATTCTCTTAGAGTGGTAGGTAATATATACTTAGACATGATTTTTCACTTATTAATGGCTTAATACATCAACTTTTACTGGTAGAAAATTTTCGATTTGTCGCGGAGGTCGTGTGAATGGTCAGTATTAACCTTACACGACTAGAGTAAGCTTTGGTAAGTGACAGTCTTCTGAAAAGTGGAATGGTGATTGTGACAAGAAAATCAAGTACAAATACGTACTTAACGTCTACTAGTATTTTTTGAAAGCATCTGCTGAAAAAAAAAAGAGATTCCCAGTATACATTTTTCTTGAGTGGTTCGTGAAATTCACAGATTTGTAACTCGGCTGGTGGTTTCAGCAAGTGAATATTAGGTACAAGTGTTATCTTAATCGTTTATACTTATCTATAGTTATTTACTCGAATATTTTTTCGTCCAAGTCTAGTTTCAATGAGTCAAAATCCGGTCTGACTTCCGTGATATCTGGTATTATTACAGGAGCCCCAGTTTGAATCGATTTCTGCACAGATTGAATTACTATTGAAGCAGAGATACCATCATCTATATTACACTTGGGCATTTGGTTTTCATTTATGATCTCCACAAAGTGGTTGAGCTGAGTGTCAAAAGGCTTTTGATCTAGTAATCTACTAGGATCTATAAGTTGCTTGCATTTAATTTCTCTTAACCAACAATTATCATCAGAATCGTTCAGATATAAATTCAAGTCAGGTATGGATAATGTTCCGTTCGTACCAAATATTCTATATAATCCATGAACACCGTTGTGGAAAGGAACTGTAGGGTTTTCTCCGGTACTACTCTCAAAGTTGAATGGTGATGGGACATTATCACTACATATGAATGTACCGCAAGCACCGGACTTGAATTTGATGGTAAGTACTGCCCCTTCATCAACATTATCATAATCTCTCTGAAGAGGTAATAATTCAGCGTAAACTCGGGAAATAGGTCCTAGAATATATTGTAAAAGATCGAGATCATGAACAAGATTGATTAACAAAGCACCACCACCAGTTTCGCTACTGGTTCTCCAGGGAGATATTTTGAAGTATTCATCGTGTTTCTTTAAAGTCCAAGCTCCCTGAATAGCGACGACCTTTCCTACTTTATGAAGATTTTTCTTCGCTGCTAATATAAAAGGATTGAACCTTCTGTGGTGGCCCACCAAAACCTTTACTTTTTTAAAATTAGAGTAAATCTTCAACGCTTTGGATTCTTCAGCAGTGGGGCTGATTGGCTTTTCTACCAATATATTAATACCATACGATGCTAAGCTGGCTGAAACTGGTACATGTGTATGGTTAGGGGTACAAACTATGGCTCCATCGGGTAATGGAATACGGTTCTGCTTACAATGGCTTACCATGTCTTCTATGCTAGTGAAGAATTCTGTGCTAAATTCTTCTGCAAGGGTTTTAGAATTGGGGTTCAAGTCTACTATTGCAAATAAATTTGTTGATTCATTTTTTTTGACATGCTGAGCGTGTCGAGGACCAATAAGGCCAACGCCTACGACTACGATATTCAAAACTCTGGATGGCTTAGATTCACTTGTATGTTTCATTTGGCTAGTCTCAGGCACCCGTTTGCTAGTTTTTTTTTTGTTTTCTGGTGAGTTTATAACCCAAATGACTACTGATAGAACAATAGGTCCTAAACTATATTCTAGCCAATCTGTAAATTTGAGGTCACAGAAAGCTTTGGGACTATGTTTTAGCAACAATAGGAGTGCTCCTACTCCTACTATGAAAGACAACTTGGCACGATGTTGTAAACTTATTTGAGACATGTTAAGCTCGGGTTTTACCGTTTGCTCATGAGTGAAAAATTCACAAAATTGACTCATCGCTTTTTTTTTGTGGGGTACACCCAAACATTTCGAACCCTGCGCATTACTTTAGTAAAAGACTGTAGTTACGGGGCACTAAGTAGTAATAGTGCTATTGATATAACTGAGGAATTCGTGGTATCATTGATTCGTATTGTGTGTATCCTCCTTGCTTTGGTTGGCTCTTCTATTGCAAAAACCAAGTGTTTCCAAAGCTTAAATTCAAATACAGACCTCAACTGACAAGCGATGGATTTTTTATTCTGATTGAATTGAATACAATGTTGTAACCCCAGAAATATATGTTTGCCATGAATATGCTGATAGTGAATATAGGAATTAATGGAGCTAAGGTTTGCGGCCCAATTACAAATCAAGTAGATAGGGGATCATCCGTCGCGGTGGAGTTTGTCATCGACGGAAGTAAATCGTGCCGACCCACGGCCGCAGCCGTCGCTTAGTTTTTCTAGTTGATTCGATTTTCTAGAAGGTTCCGCTGTAACTACCATTTTAGGTAATTGTTGCAGCAAAATTTCCAGAATCTTCCAGGTAGGGCTCTATTTTTTGCAGCTATAGCTTCTTAGAATAATTGCCACAAAATACAAGAATGACTATAAATACTTGAGGAAGTACCTATATATTTTTATTATTCAACTAAACATTAGTTTACACTCCATTCAACAATCTAAAATGTTAGTCAATCCATTATTTTATCCACAACAATTTGCTTTGTTTGACAACAACCAATTCCTTGAACAATATTCCAAACCAAAATTACTCAAAAAAATCGAAACTGAGGATGCTATAAAATTCCAAATTTTCAAATTGGGAGGAAACTTCAACTCTTTTGAGTTCAAGTTGATCCAGTTGAACGAGTGCCAAGGTTTGTTAGAGGTTTTCTCATTAGTCGATAACTTCAAAGTTTCAATCAAGTTGAATTTGACCAAAGTTGATATTGATGCTATAGATTTCGAAGTTGACAGATATGATTCAAATGTCTTGTTATTAAACATACCAAAACTTACGCAAAGATATTATTATCCTCAAGAATGCTACCAACCTCAAGAATTATTTGGCAATTATTTAAACAACTTTTTTGAACAACTTAACCATCAGGCTTCTCGTCCAAAGGAGAGGTCTGAAAGGTTAGAAGAAGCTGAAAGACAAGGAAAGCTTAGAAAGCAAGAAGCTATTCGCAGAGAAAAAGAAAGACAAGACTGGCTTAAGGAAACTGAAAGACAAGAGAGAATCAGAAGAGAACAAGAAAGAGTCAGAAGAGAAAAGGAAAGACAAGAGAGGGAAAGAAGGGAACAGGAAAGACAAGAAAGAATCAGAAAGGAGCACGAAAGACAAGAAAGAATCAGAAAGGAAAAGGATGCCAGATTCAGAAAGGTTAGAGAAGAAAAGATCAGAAAAGAACAAGAGAATGCTAGAAAAGCTAAGGAACAGAGTCAGAAGCAAGCTCAGGAATTCATGAACCAATTCTTACAAAGCTTCTTTGTTCCTGCAAGAGAACCATCTGAGTACCATCCATTTAATCCTTTCCAAGTCCCATTCCAGGTTGCTGAACAACCAAAGGAAACATCTTCTGGAGCTCAATCTAAAGCATCGTCTTTCAGGTCTTCCAAACCTAAGCCTAAGAGTACCCTTGTAGAAGACCCAGAAGTTTCCATTCCATTATCAACTCCACATTCTGAACCGGTTGCAGAGGTTGTAGAAACCACTGAACCTGAAGTTGAAACGCCATTGTCTTCCATACCTTCGACACCAGAAGCTGATATTGGAGAGACCGAATCTATAAATTCTGATATAAGCATCGAAACTCCTACATCTCCAACCACCTTACGTAAGCATCCTTCCATTGAAGAAGTGGAAGACGAAGAGTTTGTAATGTTAAGAAAGAAATTCGGTCAATAGATAATATTAAAATAGATAATGAATATTACGATATGAATATAAGATAGTATGCCAAAATTTTACAAACAAATCGTAGAAGTCAACGGTTTTAAAATTGATTAACCTGTCCTCTTGTAAATATATGGGAAAGGAAGAGGCCAAAGCAAACACTTAAGTTGGACTCAACTGCAGCATGTATGAGCCTTTTACAGCTGAACTGCGTCCTTTGCTCTTGCTACTCTGAATCTTTTTTTTTTGAAAGATTGAGAATCGGATTGAATACTGAAAAATTGCGGATGTCTATTGCAGTATTTGGAGGAAGTGGATTCCTCGGTAGTAAGATTTGTGAATACGGGATAAAGAATGGATTCAAAGTCACATCCTTCTCCAGGTCAGGTAGAGCTCCAATTTTGACCAATAAACATTTGAAGGAAGTCAAATGGGAATCTGCTGATATATTCAATACTTCTACCTATCAATCTAAGTTGTCCGAATTCAATACAGTTTTCCATTCCATGGGTAAATTGTTGGAGGATGAGTCTTACAAGGTCGACATGAATTCAAAAGGGTTGAAACTAGGATTTGTCAAAAACTTATTACTAGGCCCTAATCCTATGAAGAAAACTATTTATAATTCATATGATGGCCTTAACAAGAACAGTGCCTTAACGTTGGCATCTGAATACTCGAAGGCAAACAAAGATGGGAAAATGGTATATATTTCTGCCGACAAGGGCTTACCTGTTGTCGTACCATCAGGATATATTAGATCGAAAAGAGAAGCAGAAATTGAATTACTTAACTCTAAGCTCAATACTCTCATCGTCAGACCTGGCATTATGTATGACAAATACTCTAGGGATAGCAACAGAGACTTGGTTGTTAATGGAATGAAGAAAGTACACGAGATAAAAACTTTGACATTCGGGAATGACTTCAAATGCATGAACAGTACTATAAGGCCCATCCTATCTACAGATAAAGTAGTATCAGCTATTTTCAAAAATTTAAATAAGGATAATTATATCTTGACATTAGATGAAATATCAGGTAATTAGTCTTGTATATACAGTAATTCACACACTTTCATGAGATTTGGTAGTAGGATTAGTAGTTGAGTCATCAATGTCTCTTAGCTTCTTTTGGAGTATTTCCAAGTATTCAAATTCTATTTCGCTCAAATCAAGAGACTCTG
>JAKTTN010000021.1:0-18108 GCA_030581475.1 Yamadazyma akitaensis
AATTTCAAGATACATAGAATCAGAGCGCATTCCCGAAACTGAAGGATTCTTCGAGGAAGCAAAAAGACAGCTCGAAATTATCCATAAAGCTGGGGTGATTCATGGTGATGTCAGCATAAGGAACATCTTGTTCAAAGAGAAGGTGTACATATTTGATTTCAGTCATTCCACGTTAGCGGAAGATGTAAGTACAGAGGAAGCAAAAGAACTAATGCAAAGAGATTTAAACTCCTTGAGGGAAGAAATTGAGACTTATAAAGGGGAAAGAGAGAATGAAAGGCAATCGAAAGAGGTTAAAGATCAAATAGCAGGTTATATTAACTAATGGGTATTAGGTATTCGTGATCTCATAAAAACATAAGAGAGGATTTCTCATGTTATTACTTCATAAGTTTATATGTATATACGAAACTATTCTTATGTTAAAAGACTTACTGCCGTTCGGACTTTTTTACCTTCTGCGAATCTAACAAGTCAGTAATCTGAGTGCAAATAGTCCTCTATTATAGATCTACAGTCATTCTGCGTGATAAGAGTAATTGCATCACAGATGAACTCTGGTTTCCCCTATGTGTCAGATTTCATAATGGCATTTTAGCTTCAATGTCGCTAAATATTTTTTAGGGAAGCTATTTAGGCTGATAACTAAACATAGAAATTTTGTGAGGATATTTGATGCTACGTATTGTCGTTATATTTTAACACTACATTTGATCTGTTAAGGCCACAGGAGAGCTCCATACGTCTACTTGTTGATACGATGTCAACAACTCGATTAGCTTATAGTGAGCTCCAATGTCAAATCCCAGTTTCAACGATTTTGCAGCCATTTTCAGCTACACCAATTTAATAGTATAGCTACAATTATTCCGCACTGTTCACTATTTTTTGGGTGGATACTTTGCTTCCAGTTTCTATCTTTTTGCAGCCATTTTGCACTTTTTCATCTCTTTCAATTTAGTTAGTCAAGCAGACCAGTCTACCTAGCTTCGTGAAAGAGGCGCTAATGTCCTGTTGGACGATTCAGTTCCTAGATAGTACATTTATTTCGCGACCTTCAGGGCGATTTCTCCAAGTCCTTTTGTGCGCTTATTTTTTATGGGATTACTTTTCATTTGCTTATTCTGATCAACTACTGGATGAGCGCTGGCCTTCTATTAGTTCTCCAAGCGAAGTTTGGAAATGTATTTCAATCACAATTCGTCCATCCTGAGGAAGGAATTGATCTATCCTGTAAAGGAATTGGTGTCGATGTGGGGTTGTTTACTGTATGTTCCACTAAAGCTCAGAGTATAGTGGATCACCCTGAGTCTCGATTTTGAGACTTGCTCAGCACCTTCAAATGTAGATCTGTTGGAGTTAAAATATGAAATATGACGTGCGGGCAGGAATTCGAGAAAGAGCTACCACGCTGATCTCTTTGGTCCTTGATTAAAGCATCAATAAAATTGTACAACTGTTTTATTATCGGATTTATTTTTTAATCCCAAGGGGCCGCATGACCTTTCGGTAAAAACTTCCCCAACCTATTTTGTCGTGCATTTACTATGAGATTTTATGTTCGAAGTGTAAGTGGCACAAGGTTTCGAAAGATGCAAGGATTGTTACTAGAGTACACTTCAGAATGTAGACTTGTATAAAAATGAGGATGTTTGGACGTATGTTGTGTACGGTTTTCAAGTGGGCCCATGATTACATGTTTGTAATGGCTGCCATGACTATAAATCGTAATTTTTCGCAAGTGCTCAAAAGCTTGAAGAATAAAACAGGCTAGAGGAAGCGGTCTTCCATACTTGCAGTATATTGTCACACGCAAATACCACAGCATATGTACCCACAGGCACATACCACTTGGAGGAAGCTATAAGTTTTGTCCATATGGCTATTAGAGTTTGACTACAAAAAATGCAATGCTGTATAGTATTGTATTGAACGGCGTTTTTAGATTTACTTGGCGAAATACGTTCGTGAGATGAAGAAATGGAATTCGAAAACTCTGGGAACGCATTCGCACTTGTACGCAGTACGACTTTGTTGATTTTACAAGTTCCACTTTACTCGTAATTTTTTCACAAGAGTTCCGAAGCCCTTTTGAAGAAAAAGACAAGGGAACAGTGATCTATTCTCCTTGACTATGTTGGTCTCTCCGAATTTGCAACTATAAACGATAATGCCGGTTTTTTCGCATTTTTTCCTCTCGCATTTACGACGATCTGGCAGATGAAGACAACTTCTCAATTTACATAAATTGACCCGCATTTCTTTATTTCACTTTCTGGATCCATATGACTGATGCTTATACATACGACATCAGATGTACTAAATGCGGCTGTTTCATGGATACTGACAACTCGTCGAGGTATTATTTGTTCGCTGATGGAAACACTATCAGTTTTGGATTTGATAAGAATTTTTCAGTTGAGCATCTAACTAGTGCAGGAGATCGAAAACTGATAATTAAGTTATCCGTGTTTTGTTTTGTTTTATTGTTTGGTCTCCTCTTCGGGGAATACCAAATTTAACGTTAGAATAACTGCAGCTATGAATACATATTCTTCTACTTTTTTTGCGCTCTGTTATAGATTTAAAGTCTTGCATATAATATACGTGCTCTCCCAGATATATAAATGAGCCACTTGCCCTCTCGAAAAAGTAATCCAAATGTCATCGCTAGGGAAATACCAATTGAAATGCTCCAATCTGGGATGCTCCTTGATTGATCATGATACCGGTGATTCCAAAAAGTATAGCTTCAAGGACAACCAGTTTGTCAAGCTTCACGTTAATTCTTTAAAATCTCAAGGACAGTGGACAAGTGGAGTAGGTTCAACTACTCTCAACAAGAAACTCGCTTTTCTTTTGTTAGGTTTTTTACTCGTCACTACAATTGGTGGAGACATTCAAATGGTGTATTAGATGTAGGCTTTGGATGCATATCAAATCATATTCATCTGATATAGGTTTGTAGTAATAAATACGATTGATTCAAGTAATGAGACGCCTTTCCCTACTTGAGTGTCGCGATTGATTTTTCAAAAAAGCATTGTATCTAGTTGACTACATGCCCAATATGTGCCATCCCTAAAAGCTTTGAGAAAGCTCGGAATACCTTTTCTAGTAAACCTGAACTGTGCCCCGGAATTTTTAACCATTTTTTTATTGAGCTTAATTCTGGCTGGTGTACCAACATAATTACATACTATGATCAATTGACAATCTTTTAACCACCATTTTCTTGGAGATATGCTGAGGTACTACTGAAACCCACAATTATCACTGCAGATCTCGATGTGGAAAAGGACATGGATACTGCTTTTGATGCGGTAGGCCCTTCAATACTTTTTAAGTCGCCTTCTTATGCACTAAGAATACAGATTTTTAAACGATAGAAATAAAAGTTACCACTATCGATTATAAAACACCTCTTCAGCAAATCTATTGAGCTCATCTGGAACAGGCAGTGGCTGTTTCAACAAGACCGTTGTGACATCTTGGTGATGCTTTGCCGCTTGTAAAGAAAGAAGCATACAAGACTGATTTGACTTTCGACGGTGTCAAGATATCCCATTTCCTCTTGTCCATGCTGGTTTTCACTCACAAGATTAAAACAGTTGAGTTGATCTCATTTTAACCTGTACCATCTCCCAGTATAGGGATTTAATTCACAATTCAAGTTGAGACTCCAGTCTATAACTGACCTCATTAATGGTATAAAAGTCTTCTGCACTTTGTACGAGTAATAGCATATTGAATGGTAAATCCTTTACAAGCATATATTCAAACAGATAAGCTGTTTGACTAGATTCTGCAGAAAAAGCCCTCTCTGAGAGGTTGGATGGGATTCTTTCTTTTGTTTGTAGCTTTCTCAAATTGAGATAGAGGTCCTGCAGGCCAGAAATCAGCCTATGGATTATGTGGTTAGGAAAAATGATAGGAATATCTTACTCTCTTATTGTCTCATTCTCGATGGAAAGATAATTGTGTGTGTATTGGTTGCTGTGGTCTACCTAGCTTAACCCTGATCACTTGAGCCTTCTAAGTTTGATTACCACTTTTGAAGTTTGACCTTAGTTCTAGGCTTCCTTCAAAACTAGAGTTCTAAACTTTAACGGCAGCGACCCTATTTTCCCTGGAGATCTAGTCTACTTACTCCAAAAAGCTGGGCTAATACGATAAATTAATAATTAAGCCTTTAGTCGGACCTCCTCCTCCTGTTTTAAAGACCCAGATTTGTAACCCACTAAGCTGATACAATTCAATGGAAGCATCCAAATGTTTGATTAAACAGCAATAAAAGACATCCTGATGGAAAGAGCCTGTTTAAGTCAACCTTGGTACAACTACGAGGCCAATATCTCTCTCCGCAATATTATTCTAGTAATAAAGTATATTTATTGTCAAGACTAGCTACTCTCAGGGAGGTGTGCTGTTGCAATACTCTGGGACTAGGATCTCAATAGGATACAAAGCTAAAGTATGTTACTTTAGAAATATGACATCAGAGAAGTTCGATGGCAAGACGGATTTAGTAGTGGAAATTTACCAGCCGTCAATGCTTATCGATTTTCAAGTGAATCAGCACAACTTTTTGGAAGATGAATTTGTAATCGAGTGTTATTTCAGAGGAAGGGATGCATAGAGAAAGTTGATTGGAACATGAGGATATAGCAATATCTGGTCTAATTTTTCCTATCGAATAATTGAGTGGCAGCGGATAAACTGTACTTTCATTGAGAGTTCAGAAGCAGCATCAATATTTATAGGATCAAAGCTATTTCCCGAGACCTTTACATTATAAATACGACTGGGGATATACACGTTGACATCGGCATACGGAGCTTCTTAGAAAAAAGTCTACATGTTTGACTTTGGTAATTCGACATCGGTGAAAGACAATTGAAAGGGGTTGGTGAGAATTCTCCGAGAATAGGTAACCACTAGACGATTGGTAAAGAAGAGCATTTGTGTAATTAATTTTAGTCATTTTGAACACTAACCTACTGCTTTTACTTAATCGCATGCACCGACATTTTTGCAGCAACGACATAAAGTTTTTCCGATACGGGAATCTTAAAATGCGAACCTATTGTTGCAAAATTCGCACAAGAATGCCGACGGATGGCGACACATTTGCATAAGATTTTTCCTGAATATTAGACTCGTCTTTAGCACCTCCCCGCAAGAAAATACTAGATAAGGCCAACGCAGGTGTTGAACTCTTTTTTTCGAATGATTTGTAATCGCAAATAGCTTCTTTAAATTATCTAACCGACTGATTTATAATCGCAAATAACGTCTTTTTGGAAAATGCCGACGGATGGGGTTTCCCAAAACTCATCAAAGAAAAACTATGCTCCTGCAAATCACTCTCGGAATTCTTCTGGGCTGTTGACTTGTAATCCATTAGTCGAAGAGAAGGTATGATATCTACCATGTAGTATCAGGGAGGACTTGAACGTTCACAGTTGCTAAATTGAGAAGTAGCTTCGTAGTTATCTGAAGAGCTTTGTAGTTTTCTCTGAGCCCTTGTACATTTTTCGGGCTTTAATCCAGACTCCGAGAAGACATGTTTTCATATGCTATCTTATGTTACCTAATGGCATCTTTAAAGCTTCAAGTTATCTATATTTATATGGTGTTTTTACCCATGACAATACAAAATAAAGTACCAATGCTGACTTTTGATCTTGGACCTTATGGACCAACATACACAAGTTGCGATGGCGTTTTAAACTTGATCCTTACTTTTCAAAATAACCCTGATCCAGGAACAGGTGTTATCCCCATAAGAAAGTATGCCAACAACTTATTGGGAGATAAAATTCCCCCAATTTTTCTAGACCACCTACGGATGAGGTTGGTCAATATCTTGGGCAATTATCCAATATATGAAGGCCCTGTTCCATCCGGAGTAATGGCCGGAGTATATGGCATTATAGCTATTGCTCATACCGTTTTGTTTACTCTAAACTTTAGTAGAGGGCATTATTTTTTCTTGTCTGTTGGTTGGGCCTTCACAGCCCTATTGAAGTTTTTAGGATTTGTGCTCCGGGCCATATGGACTCTAGATGTGACACAATTAGAAATCTATGTTACCAGTGAAGTTTTCCTAATTGTTGGGTCAGCCTTACTCATAACTTTGAATCTAATTCTTGCTCAAAGAATTTTTACTTGGAGGCACCCAGTCGGAGGTAACAGAAAACTTTTTTTGAACGTAATGCTAGGTCATTACATGATCGTGACTATAGTTATAGGCTTCACCGTCTTTTCTTCGGTGATTTACTATGCTCAATACCTTAGTAGATATGCGTTTAAGGTTTATAAAATGTGTGTATCGGTAACCGCTGTGCTTGTTGCGGTATATTCACTAACAGGAATGATTCTAGTTTCTCTTTCCTTTGTATTTCCACCAACTAGGAAGGATGAGAATTTGTATACGTACCAGCCATGGTGGATTGATTCATTCCATCCATTTTATTTTCCCAGAAGGAATGCTGCAAAAGAAGCAGCCGAGACTTTCATGAAGAGAAATCATAATCACAGACATGCTGTAAGGGTCATAGCTGCTACTCAACATCACCACAATGTGGTGGAAGATTTAAACAACGAAAGAGGTAGCTTGAAACATAATGCATCCATTGCGATTATTGCATTTACCACCATTGTAACCTTTTCTTGTTCTTTAGTCAGGGCAATTGTTTGTGTCAATCCTCGAGAGACCTGGAGAGATGTACCAGTTGCTCGTGCACCTGTTGCTTACGTGTTTTGGGATGTATTAGAGCCTTTGGCAAACCTCGCTTACTTGATTGGCAGAGTGGACCTTAGATTCTACATGCCTGATATCTTACCTTCCAAAGTAAGGAGTATAGTTACTGCAGAACAGAGTCTAGTTCCAACTACTGATGCTAGCGCAGATGAGTTTTCCATTACTTCAAATGACTCAGAATTTAGCGGATCATTAGGGGACCCCAACTACCTGCCGCCATCTTACGAGAAAGAAAGCAAGCTTTCAAACGATAGTGAATTTCGTTTCTAGGTTGTATAGTGTACGAATACATGAATATTTAAGGATAAATTTTGACTTCACAATTCCGTCCGTCAAGCATATACATAAATGATCGGTTATAAAGGAAAGCATACCTACCCGTTTTTCATGAATACTTTAGGAAAAAACCGAAATAATATATCATTTAACTATAGAAATAATGTAAGCAGGGCTTTATGTAAGATTGTAACTCCTGAAGAGACCACAAACTCGGCACTACCAGAAGCTATAAAAGGTTCATTCGTTCAATTTAATGAATTTTCGAAAGCGTCTTTGGATACACCAGCTCTCCATCTAAGGTCATAGGCAGGGTGACTTGGTTTGACGAATTTTTCACCAGCTCCAAACAAATTCTCTCTAAAAGTGAGATTCTTTTTTGGATAGTCATTCCAAACCAAGCCTCTCCTTTGTAATTCTGGAACCAAGAGATCAACGATATCCTCAAAGCTCTTTGGACTGACTGCATAAGTAATATTAAATCCATCTACCCCTGAAACGTTAACCCATCTCTCTAGTTCATCAGCCACTTGTTTGACGTTACCTATAACATTTGGGCCTAAACCACCAATGGTAATTTTATCAGCAACATATCTTCTGGTCTTTTTCAAATCAGCTGGTTCTCCAGGGTTTGGTTGGGTCCAGTTGGCAACGGCTGAAAGCTGGGCATTAGTCGTGACCTTGGACAACTCCTCATCGTATTCATATTCAGACAAGTCAATTCCAGTCCATCCTCCAAACAATGCTTGGGCACCATCAAGGTCTCCGTATTGATGGTAATCCTTGAATTTATTTATAGCATCCTCTTCAGTCTCACCTACAATGATGGTAATTTTGTTGATAAATTTGATAGATCCCTCTTCTCTACCAAATTTCTCCTTAGCTATCCTATTGATATCGTCAATTTGACCTTTCAAACCTTCGGGTGTAAATGAATTCGTGAACACCGCTTCGGCATTTTTGGCTGCAAACTCTTTACCAGCACTCGAAGTACCTGCTTGCAAAATTACAGGTAATCTTTGATACTGGGAAGGTTTTGTTAATGAAGGACCCGGGACTTTGAACCACTTTCCTTCATGATTGATCTCTCTAACTCTTGAAGGGTCAGTGTAGACACCTTTTTCCTTATCTAGGACTACCGCATCATCCCTCCAAGAAGACAAAAACAACTTGTAAATAACCTCTGTATATTCTTCAGCTCTTTTGTACCTCTCATCATGTGGAGTTAATGGTTCACCATTCGTGAGATTTCTTGCAGAACTGTCTAAATAACTGGAAACTATGTTCCATCCAACTCTTCCTTTTGAGAGTTCATCAATGGTAGCTAACCTTCTAGCAAAATGAAAAGGGTGTTCACTAATTGTAGAAAACGTGACTGCAAACGACAAGTTTTCAGTCACTGCTGCCATTGCTGGTACAAGAGAACCAGGTTCGATAATTGGTATTTGAGCACCTGATTTAAGAGCTGCATCCAAACTTCCGTTATAAACATCATAACCACCTAAGACGTCAGCAATGAATATAGCATTGAATTTACCCTTTTCCAAAAGTTTGGCTAAATTAGTCCAATATTCAATGGTATCGGTGCCAGTAGACTTATCATCAGGGTGCTTCCACAATCCAGGTGACTGGTGGCCGCTAGAGCCAATCTCAAAAGCGTTCAAAATAATCTGTTTCTTGGTCATATTTTCAATAGTCATAGTGAAGTTACATTTTCCGAATTTAAATAATTTGAAATGTGTGGCTTTGGACTGCAGGCTCTCAAATTTATCAAAACTTTGTGGCTCATATATCGAGAATTTGAATCGATTAGTTCATTGACGTGATCTACGGAAATCATCCTCCGTAATCGGCTGTTTGCTTTTATTCTGAATCAATAAATGCTTTATGTGATTGAAAAAAACTTTAAGATTTTGTGTCTGTGAGTTCTGTTCTCTGCATACTCGAATGCTTCTACCCTAAAATTTGTGGCTAATTGCGACTTCATTCTTTTTATTTCTATTATAATACTTGATTCACAACCACTTGAATTACACACACATGTATATTCACCCCCCACATTCTTTCATGTACTAACTAATACCTAAACCAAAGAACACAATGAGATGTGAGATTGTTCTAGTTCAATCCCGTGAGAAAAGTTCTTGGTACAAGAAATCCCTTGATTTCTCGACATAAACTATAATTCTGACTCCGGTTTCACAAACTGAGTAAAAGCAGTCTATATTATTTACCAGGTCAATTGTCGTTTGATTATTAGCCCACTTTGGGTCAGGTTTCAGATGACTGCTGCGGAGAATTGCTGCAACAAAGTTAATCCTGCATTGAAAAATACCACCAATTGAGCCATATACAAAAAAATATTATTGTATGCTTTGACCGTTTAAATACTTTTTTAACTTCATTGAGCTTCGGTCAAGAGACTGACCTTTTGTTCCTGTCTTATGAATGACTAGAACTGTTGGAAGCACGTGTCAAGTCAGGGATTTAGGGTTACGTCCACTCAGAAGTCATACTATTAGGAACTTGAGTTTCGCTTCACGCACAATAACAAAATCAAAACTCTGTCAGTAACCCATTACACACCATGGATTTCATATTCCTCTTCCTCTATTGAGCCCATTTCATAATGAATTTGTATGCTTCAAGAAACACTGCGATAATTGTAACCAAATGCAATAACCTTATAATTGCGTTTATAGTAGACCGTGAAGTTTCAACTATAGCGGGGAACAGCCAGAAACCAGAAATATTGGCTCTAAATGAAATCAAGTAACCAGTTTTAGAAGAACAAAGTGCTACAAAGAAACTTTGGAGGCTAATATTTTCAAGTACGGATATCTGAACAACCAATGGCTTTCGCACGCTCATGTGCTGAATAAACAACTGTTTCGATATCAGTTTTCTCCTTGGATATTTCTGGTGTGGAGTTGTCATTGTAATAACTTCCCGAATTATCCAAAATCACAATTATATATATGTATATATATATTTATGGAATCTACCCTATTAGTATTACAGACATTGTAAAATAGTTTGAAGAAGCGATTACACGTCCACAAGGGTGGCCTCATGTTATTAGTCAATGACGAGTGTAATAAACAAAACATGGTGCTAGCCTTTAGAAATTTCTAAAAACAGTTGCCCAAGAGCACTGGTATGTCATCCCCAAAAAGTAGTTTTAAGTCCGAACTTCGTACTTCGCAAAATGAAGTAACATTGGAACTGAACTAGAAATTTTGTGGAGACAACAAAAGGAGACATATCCATTTCAGTTAAATCTTTATAGGTACGGAATACATCGTGTCAAACACATCTCATCCTTGAGAAGTAATTGGATAATGGAAGCAATTTGAAATATGCCCCTCAAAATTTCTGAACAATATACCGACTCAATAGTGTATTAATACGCTTGGTGTTTCTAACAATGTGCAACATAGCTAGCTGTATCCCATGTGAACACTAATGAAGGGTCTTTGATTCGCTGTATTGGGTCGTTGCATTAAACCCACTACTTCAGTTTTTTTATGAAAGCATGCCAAATTTCTTCCCCTCGAACGAACACGGAGTTGCAAGCTGTATTATAAATGCGTTCATAAGAGACGACGCTAGAGAAACTATCAATTCTTTAACAAAATCGGGCTTTAATATCATGGTAGCAACGGGGGACAAGAGAGGTCCAACGGCAACTTTGTGTGAGTCTTTGGGTGTGAAAGAGTACGAGTATTCTTGTACCCCGGAAAGAAAACATGAATTAGTTGTGGAATTAAAGAGAAAAGGCCCCGTAATAGTGATTGGTGATGGCATGAACGACTCTGGAGCCTTGGTGGAGGCGGATTTAGCTATTTCTTTGGCTACCGCACATCAGCTCTCTATTGAAAGTGCCCAAGTTATACTAATGAAGGATAAGATTGTGTCGATTCGTGAACGTTTTGAAGTTGCTAAACAATCTGAAAAAATCACTCAAATAAACATTCGGTGCTGTATTATTTATAACTTAATTATGATTCCATTGGCAATGGGTGTTTTCACTTCTTATGGAATTTACGTATCTCCTGCATGGAGTACTACCTTGATGTCAATGAGTAGTGCTTTTGTTTTAACGAATAGTTTATGGATCAAGTAATAAATGAGCCTCTCTATGTATGCATCAGGACTCAAGGGAAAGGAAGCGTATGGAAGGTTATGACTTATCTTTTGGTCAAAGTCTTTCTACTGTGATTTACTTGCAAAAAATCATAATGGAAACAGTGGGTGGTACCACTGTTTGGTATTCCATGACATGAAATATGGGAAGATCAAAAGATTGAAGATGGAGAGGCTTTTAAACATATTATTCGGGTATCACACCTGAAAATAGTTGACTTTTAGATGAAGTGCATCTATAAAGTTTTCGATTGTTTCGAACAATCTTTCATTGAATTTTCCGTGAGATTAAAAAAATGGTTTTTCTTTACTTGATGTATAATATGGGAAGCTACCTCCAGTGGTAATGTAGGAACTATTCAACATTGTACGCTCCTCGAGCTAACTGGAAATTTTAAAAAAAACTCCGATACGGGGAATTGAACCCCGATCCCGGCATGGAGAGTGCCATGTGATAGCCATTACACTATATCGGAAATTACAGCATTTATTTTTAATTCGATTATACTCAAGCTGCGGGAACTAAACAGACAACTTATTTATAAAATACGCTTGTTCACCTCCCCCATTATTTCGATATATAGTATTATACTACTGAAAAAATAGGTATTCTCAATAAAATAATAAATCTTGATTTTGTAGTGCGTAAGGTATAAAGTTCTGCTAGAAGATCTCAAAATTCATTGGACATATATAGCTTTCGTCAGAGTTATATTTAAATGTTTAGGAGAAGTTTTCATGGCCTATAAAGAGGAAATACACTTTTAGATTTCATAACCTGATAACAATAGTATATATTTATCTAAGGTTTCTTTCAATGATAATATTTGAGTATCAACTAGTTACCTACAATTAAAAAGAAAGGAATTTGTTGAAAATATAGGTACAAACGTAACCGAGACCAAAAATTTAAAAGACAGGATTGAGAAACTATCAGAAAATCATTAATAGTTCCCAGCAAAGCAATAGTAACTAGCCCTACCAAAGTCTTTGCCATAAGCTCATCTTTCCATCGAAGTTGGATTTCCTACTCCTATTTGGTAAGCATAACCAAAGTACTATCATACTTGAGTATAATATGAGGAATGCAGGAAGGACTACTACTGCTCCTAGCTTCTGCGAAATTACACCTACCAAGAATGGGAAGAAAGCACCCCCAGACGATCCGAAAGCAGAAGCTATAGTCAAGGAGATAACCTGTATTTTTCTAGGCAATAGTTCGGCAGCTTGTTTGATCATCATTGGGTAATTTGGACCCACAAAGAAACCAGCAAGAGAAGCAAAAATACCAGCTGCAACGATATTGGGAACGACCCAAGTCATTAAAACCATCACCAAGGCTATTAAAGAGCATACCGTGACCCCTCTCCTAGCTCCCATATACTTGTGAAGAGGTCTCACAAGGATCAATCTTCCTAAAGCGACACCACCCCAAAAACCAGAAGCCACGTAACCAACAGCATGGGTTCCACCACGATAATCCAACAAATACGTAACAATCCAACCGCCAAAAGAGACTTCCGAGCCTTGATAAAAGAAAACAAAAAATGCATTAATCCAAGTAATTTTGTTAGAGAGAGCTATCTTGAAATTTTCAGTGTGGTCGTTTGGTGTCGACTGATCCTCAGTACCATCATTATCCCAAGGGGCTAAATCTTTATCGGAGCCAGCAAACACAATGAAAAACAGAATTAACACAAGCACCATTGATCCTAAGAGTATCAAGTAAAAGTAGTGCCATTGAATGCCTGCCCCTACGAAAGAAGTAGCAATAAGAGGTGCTACAGTAGCTCCAACTCCATAACAGGATTGACTTATAGACAAATACTTCGACAGTTTATCACCAAACTGGGACAAAAACACATTAGCTCTGGATAATCCAGCTGCTACTCCTATACCCCCAAATGTAAATGCGATAACTATTACAGGGAATTTTGTACCACTCAGAATCAAAGCATGCATAATAACTGGGAAAACAGCACCAAGACACATCCAATTCTTCAAGGTGAACCACTTCTCCAACTTGTAGGCCAAACAGGCAACTAGAATAAACCCAGCAGCATTACCTAGCCAAATCAAAGACGCCAACATATAATTAAGATCATAATACTTTTCGATCTCTGGTAATAAAGCTCCAGGAACTGCATCAGATGCACCTGCGAGAAGTGTCCAAATAGAAACAGATATCACGCGGTATAAATTCTTGGGGGGGTTTTTTGTTGTCATGGGTTCTTTTTGTTGCACCATGGCGGGTTCCAGGGGCAGAGCACTTCCGACTGTGACACTAACTAAATTAATCTCTTGATCACCGTGTTTTGCGTGGCTCATCCTAGGTGGCTCTAAAGATCTTTTATCATGTATTATTACAGTTTGCTGTGAATTGCCTTCGTAACCTGGCATTTTTATGAAGATTCGAAGATTGAGTAAATCGAATACTCATACTTGTGGGTCGCAAAGCGGGCGGTTTAATCCGCTGCCGATAATATGGGGAAAAGGTGCGCAGCGTGTAACGTTGCATTTTCTCATTGAAATTTTTTTTTCATATCAAACCAGCTTCTATTGAATGAAGTAAGAAAACCGACAAAGAAGACATGATTGTAGACGAAAAGGGAATGATATTTACTTCACTCTATTTCAATCAATGTTGAAAAGAATGACGATCCTTGAAGAGTCTAGAAGGTACTAGTCAGCAATTAGCTTCAAATGTCGGAAACGGTGTGAATATCCTTTTAGGGGAATTGAACAACATTGGGAGCAATAAACTGAACAGCCTTTTCACATCAAAGAACTAATCAACATTTTTGTAACGAGTTTATGGACCCCTTTCAAAATTTTGCATCCAATGGACGTGTGCTATCCAAACAAGCCAGGTGGAAATAATTCAAAAGAAAGCGGGAATATGCGAGATTGTAGCTTCGTTATACACTACTAGACACTTACCTACGTCGAATATGCCTCTGATATCTTTCATAGTTTTTCTGCCTACAAAATCAACGTATCTTTCATTATCTGCGTCTTGTGTATTCTGTTTCGACGACTGATTACAAAGGCAGAACTCACAAAATAATTAATGTTATTCCATACTTCCCCGAACCAAGACTATCCCACCGGTTTAGCTGAATATTATAGTTTCGTTGTTTTTGAACAACAGTTCGGTCTTTTCTTGGTATCTGCTTCTGTCGATGACCCGTTTTCCGGACATTGCCGGTGTTGATGTCTTACTGGTTAAATCTTTAAATGAGGTGAGTTGAACAAACCGCAAGGCTCATACCTTTCTTTCCTGTCTGACTAAAAAAGCCCATGCAAGCACTCGTGGCAGCATACTATATGACACATCATTCTTAAGTACTCCGCTTGTTTTATGACGTTGTTTTATTTTTTCAAAAAAATATGGCCATAAGTACAGATTAACCGGTGGAAGCTACTTTCCAAGTGCAATTAGCCCCATGCACTACCCTAATATTTTTGGGTGTAGTTAAGGTTTGAAAGTACATTCCTTGCCTGGGAGGAATAGAAATGGGATCAAAGTGCTTTCCGAAAATTAGATTAATGCCACGAAAAACCCAAAACAAAGCTTTTAAGTGAGGCCAAAGGTTTGATTCATGGGACAAAGCCTGGTGGAAATACAATATTATTTTGTAAGAGCCGGCCGTGGTGAACGAATCAGAAGATAGATTGATTTAAGCAAAAGCCCAAAATTTACCTTATTTTTTAGTTGTTCTTTGTTCCCCGAATAGGGTTATGAAGTTGGTTATGAGAATTTCCTTTCGTTATTTTTTTAAACCACGTTTAGTCATTACACTCTAAAAAGAGAATATAAGGATTTTGTTCATTGATTATAGGTAGAATCCCGAACGCACGTATAGTTGGCCATGAGTAAACTACACTAATATATTTATATATGACAGAAGTTTAGATCCAGTTTTAGTCCAGATGAGCACTGAACGAATATTTGTTAATTTATTTTATTGAGCATTAACATAATTTGCACTGTATCCCAGTTTCATTGTTCTACGAGTATCTCATGGAATGAAACAGTATATCACCTTGTTAAAAAATAAATCATTTTCGCAGACAATTATTCCTTAAAAAAGATACGAGCTCAACAATTACAGAAGGGAAGTGCATCAGCGATCCAATTCGTAAAAAATTTGCGAGACGCTATTTCCGTTTTGGGTAAGAATCTAGAATTTAGGCCCCACCGCTTAGACACTCCGCTTTATAACAAAGAATTGCATTCAAGAGTTTAATCCGAAAAGGCTCAGAACCAAGTAGTAAAACCCTAATTTCACACTCCATAGTCTATCTAAATCTGTAAGTCTTTCAAAACCAGGTTAGCAATTACCCTTCGTGGTTATTTTTTTTTTTTTTTGGTACCCATGTCTATGAAGGGACAAGTGCCCATAAAGACCATGTATTCCTGTTGCAACTACTCCTGCAAACTTAAAAAAATATTGTCTGAGATTGATTATCAAGAACGAAAGTTCAAGGTCAAGAACAAATTTGAAAATGCTTGATTTTAACAAAAAGACTATCTAACACGGTCCTTTCCCTTTAAATTCGAAGTCCTGAGACACCGAGTCTTCAATCCTCTTTGGCAGCTCTCGTACATTCTAATTGTAATGCAAAGAAGAGCGATCGGCGATATAATACGAAAGTCAACCTGCATATTCATTGCATTACTTTCTTATGTCAACAATATGATGTAAAAATATAATTCATACAAAGAGGGTCTTAAATTTTGAGGCGTTTCCATCTGGGATAGTCATGAAATACAGGAGCATCTTTGACCATGAGTTTATTTTATTTTCCCTTAGTTCTATCCTACAATTTTTTCAAGTATATAAATAAGTCAAAAGTTTACTTATTCGTATTCTTTAGCTTTGAAAATTTTCATCCATGTTTGGCTTCCCCTTGAAAGTTTTAACTGCTGTTGCATACCTGGCTCTCGCAGTCAAAGCAGTTGATATTACTTCTAATACTGTTGAAAGAGGTACGATTTCCTTGGCAATAGGAGATTATCATATTCACCCAAATGTCTACTGGTCTATTATTGATAATACTCTTTCATCTTTTACTGGATCTTTCAATAATGAAGGTGGTTTCTATATTACTTCTGATAGTCCTTTAATAGGTCTAACTGTAAGTATCGTGAACTTGCTTGGCTCAATAAAGAACTCCGGGGATTGGGATTTCAACTCAAAGATATCTCTAGTTGCTCCTTCGTATACTTTGAGCTCCGGAACATTTACTAATACTGGAAATATGTGGTTTGGGGGTGATGGATCTGTTGGTATTCCAGTTATGACGGTTCAAGCTAACAATTGGCAAAACAATGGTTTAATGGTGTTCTCCTTGAATGAAAGATCCACTAGTGGCGAAGTTATCTTGGGTGCTTTTCTTTCTGTTGGAACTGGTACTATCACCAATGATGGTACTATTTGTTTAATAAATCAAGTATATCACCAGTCGACTGCAATCGATGGATCTGGTTGTTTTGATGTTGGTGCTGACTCTAATGTTTGGTTAGCGGGATCTGCCTTAAGTTTGACTAATGGTGTTGATCAGGATCAAACATTCTACTTGAGTTCTTCTGACTCCAGCATTCGTGCTGAAGCGCTTTCTTCAAGTCAAACTTTCAGTGTTGCTGGTTTCGGTAATGGTAATATTGTTGGGTTGTCATCTACCATCCTCACATGGTCGTATAGCGGTGATACATTAAGCTTGAATGCTGGTGTCTTCCCCATAAATTTGGTTACCAAATTTGTTATTGGTGAAGGTTACGATGTAACTAAATTCCAAAAGGTCTCGTCTTTCTTCGGTGACGTCGGTTTAACTCTCCCAATTAATAATGCTATTAAATACAACGGCCCAGTACCACAACTTTCCACTAGTTCTGCCAATTGTAAGGCATGTATTCCATTTCCTAGTGCTCCAGATGACTCGTCTTCTTCTCAAGAATCATCTTCTACTGAGGAATCTTCTTCTACTGAGGAATCTTCTTCCACTCAAGAATCGTCTTCTACTGAGGAGTCATCTTCTACTGAAGAGTCGTCTTCTACTGAGGAATCTTCTTCCACTCAAGAATCGTCTTCTACTGAAGAATCGTCTTCTACTGAGGAATCTTCTTCTACTGAGGAATCTTCTTCCACTCAAGAATCGTCTTCTACTGAGGAGTCATCTTCTACTGAAGAGTCGTCTTCTACTGAGGAATCTTCTTCCACTCAAGAATCGTCTTCTACTGAAGAATCGTCTTCTACTGAGGAATCTTCTTCTACTGAGGAATCTTCTTCCACTCAAGAATCGTCTTCTACTGAGGAGTCATCTTCTACTGAAGAGTCGTCTTCTACTGAGGAATCTTCTTCCACTCAAGAATCGTCTTCTACTGAGGAGTCATCTTCTACTGAAGAGTCGTCTTCTACTGAAGAATCGTCTTCTACTGAGGAATCTTCTTCTACTGAGGAATCTTCTTCCACTCAAGAGTCATCTTCTACCCAGGAGTCATCCTCTACTGAGGAATCATCTTCCACTCAAGAATCCTCGTCCACTAATCCTTGTGCTGGATGTACAGAGTATACTACTACGTTCACCACTACTGATTCTGCTGGTCACACTATTACTCAAACCGGTGATGTGATTATCACCACTGATTCCGACGGTGACTTGACTACGACTACTGACATCATCGGTGATTGTCCTGAGTGTACCGAGTACACCACTACTTTCACCACCACTGATTCTGCTGGTCATGTGATCACTCAAACTGGTGATGTGATTATCACTACTGATTCCGACGGTGACTTGACTACTACCACTGACATCATCGGCGACTGTCCTGAGTGTACCGAGTACACAACTACCTTCACCACCACTGATTCTGCTGGTCACACTATTACTCAAACCGGTGATGTGATTATCAC
>JAKTTN010000022.1:0-16108 GCA_030581475.1 Yamadazyma akitaensis
TTAATAATATGCATTCGTAACTCACAATCAAAAGGTTCCTGAACTTACGAGCCCCCCTCAAATACTCAGTGGTGATGATGACTCGCAATTACAGCAGTACCACAGCTGGTGTTCAAGTGTCAGTTGCTGTAAATATACCCCAGAATTTTCTCACAGAGTCTTTAGTCAAGATCACATTTATATTGCCGTGGTCTATCTCTTTCTTCTTGACACGATTCGTCAAGCAGAGAAGCAAAATCTTTCTGATTTAACCTGGATCCATCATGGCTAACTCATCGTTCACTTGCCTCTTACTTTCGACAGGCTACCCTTAGCAGCTTGATTTTAGCTCGATCTCAGTTTGACCTCAGCTTGACGTCACTTGACAATCCATTTGTTCGCGTTTCTGGATTGTCTTTTTATATTTTCGAGTGCGATTCTTTTTCGTTCCCGATGAATCCTATTTCGCAACCATTTTGCAGCCATACTTAGTTATATTACCTTAGTTAGTTAGTATAGTAAATATATTGTTTAAAAAAACACAGTATATACTTAAGTACAATAATTTAGTCAGTTAGTATACTTGATATGTTATTCAAAAAAATAAAACCTCTGAAATCAATCCCATTCTGTATTCTTACCTCCAGATACACAAGTTCCTGTAGAGGTGGTCCCACAAGCAACATCTCCCCAATCTCCATTAGGAGCGGTTAACAACAACATTTCCAATCACCCCCATGGGAAGGGTTGAGACACCAAATACCATTGTAGTCGTGCTTGATATATTGATTCCAAGCCGCCTCTTAACCTCCCCTGATAGTGGCTTCCTCTGCACTAGTTTTACAACTTCTTGCAGCACAATAAACATACTTGATACATCTATGACCAGGCTTATAAATTTTGTGGGTTGCAATTCCACATTCATCGTGTGAAGACCGGTAAACAATTTCGCCGGGGACTTTGGTATGAAGTCCAAAGTACCAAGCTGCTGCTGCTCCCCCAGCAGAACCAAAAGCCCCGATTACTGTTGAAGAGGCTATTGCACAATCTTTTACATTAGTTCTTTTGCTAACCGGTGAGTGCAGGATCAAACTGAAGGATTAATTTCTCAGATCAGTTACAGCCGAATCAGTAAGATTGACATATAAAGACGGACTGAGAACGGTTCCATCTTCGAAAACAGCGGCTTTGATACAGTAGAACACCAGAAAGAAAGTCAAAAGGTAGAGACTAAAGTTTTTCATTCTGCTGTTTATGTTTCACTATCGAAAGGAGGTGGGAGATGCTACCCTATTTATTTTGAAATTTGAGTGTATATTCCCCATAATGTTTGAGGGGATATTTGAGGAGAGATTTGTCAACATATTGTAGCTCCTTCTTTCGTTTTAAGTTGGCACATTCAAAAAACCTGCATGTTTGCTTACTGGATTTTACCGTGGTATCCATTCTAAAGTTGAATTTGGTACTGCTATCTAATGGCATTATCATTGCGCGTGAAATACAGCTTTTAAAATCTGCCCTATTATATGCTTATTTCCCATCACTTCTTACATATAGAGAGTATCCATATGCGTACTAATAGATGTCTTCATACCAGCAAATGTGTCAAGATTACGTTATATGCACACTTCTTCGAGGATAATTCAACATCAATTTTACTTTATTTTATTTCGATACCTTTTAAAATCAAGAGCACTTAGAGTTACCAAATGTATACGAAAGACTGTTAGCACTAATCCTGGTATCCAAACTTTCCATATGATTCAAAGTGAAGACTGTCAGGGTATCCGTACATCTACGTCCCACATTCTTCCTCGCGTAATTCCATATCGCGTGCTCGTAATCGTACATAAACCTCGCATAAACCAGGATCAAATGACTAATGTGATTTTGACACATTTGATGGAAGCGGAGAAGGCAACATTTTATGTGCAGTTCAATTATCGGGGCTTCACAAAGGAAAAGGAAGGGTAAATTTAGATTCGTCTTTTGAGTCCCGCGAGACTATTTGAATACCTAACAATCCTCTTTTCCGCTAATTATGACCTCTATTAATTTTGCCCCTGTCTACGAACCGTATTTCCTTCAAGCTTTCTATGTAACTTCCGGAGTGATTATAGCCTTAACAGTCAATGCTGTTATTCCTTTCACGTTAGCATACATACTTTTGAAAAAAGGAGGATTGATTTAAGACAATAAATTACAGTGCTATTGAACTAATGTATTCTATTGCTTATGTCGTGAATATATAATTTTTTTCTCACAAGCCATTCTTAACATATAAGATATTTCTTTGGAGATCATAACGTAACAAGGCTTGCAATGTTTCTACGGGTATTAAAATCAGTTTTTGGTTTTCCCAAATCCACGTTCCAGGTTTTAGGGACCAGCATAGAGTTTGGAACAAGATTGCTGAAATAAGGGCAAGATTCTGTCTGTGGAAGAGTCAAATCACTGAACAACACGACTTAACGTAGATTTTTTATTGTTTTATTAAAGTTGATATATTGTCAAGAAATCTTTACTACGAAACTTACTTAACCATTGCCAAACCAGAGTATCCTACTTGTTTTCTTCTGTGAAATTCACACTTTCAGAGAAAGCAAAATCGCGTATCTTATACCATGAAAATTCTTTGTTCAAGTGAACCCATCCCAAGTGTTCCTACCTATTCAAATGTTCCTACACTCTGCTAGAAGATTTATCCTTAATGCTTTACTGCTGTTCTACAAACCAAACCAAACCAAACCTCACTATACTTTTGCTACTATATGCAGGAATTATATATTCGAACCTTGCGATACTTTTTTGGTTTATAGCAGTAATTTGCAGCCATTTCGCATTCACTCTTAGCTGTAAATTTAGTTACTATAGTTACTTTATTGTTAAGAAAAAACCCCTCAACCGCTACATATTCCCCCAGCAGTAGTGTATATTCATACTTAATAGATATACTGGATTCTGATTCAATAATATCTGACTACGATTAATCTTCAGAAGAGCTTATGTGGTACTCTTACTCATGATCCTTTTCTTCAACGAAAGATAGTTCTTTACCTTCGTCATCAAGAAATTTTCCCGAATCCTCGATTCTCAATCCATCAAAGAGTTTCAAAGAATTGAACACCAAAGTCTGAGCATCCTTAAACATTTCCTTTGGCACTTCCTTTAAAAATGGAATGCCAGCTTCAGTACTTACAACCCAGGATGTAACAAAATAGTGATGGAATTCTTGACTATAGGGTTCTCAGATACCCTGATCTCAACAGCAATCTGTGAGCCAACGTAGTTCAAACCTGCTTTAGAAGCACCGTAAGTATGATTGTAAATATTGGCTCCAATAATACCCGCAATACTACCGAGAAAAATGATCTTCTTAGCACCTTTACCTTTGATGATATACGGATATGCTGCCTTATAAGTCTTAGCTGGGCCACTAATATTAGTAGCCAAAATTTCGTCATACATATCCACATCGTACTTCACAAATGAAATTTTAAAGCTGTCGTGACCAACCATACCAGCATAGTTTCAAATCAAACACCTTCAGATTACGTGAGAATACTCTTAACCACGAAATACCCGTTGATTTGTCAGGGAAGATTTAGCAGGTTGTAAGTTCTCCACGAAATTTACAAATTATATTGCTGTTGCTTACGCTACTTACTATACGGTAACTGGATGTATAATTCTATCTCTATTGTATACGGTTACAAGTTTGGAGCATATGTACTTGTGTACTTTCGTAATCATCTTTATATCGTACTATAATCTATCTGCATCAATTAGTAATCTAAATTGGATGAAACAGTCGTTCTTGCGGTAAAAAGTGATATTGTGTATACCAGTTAATTTAGTCGTTAACAGCAAATTCGCAGTAATATGCCCTTGTGATTCATCGGTTAGAAAATTTTAAGCAAAAAGCATTTCACATCCATTATTAGTTATGTCAATTTAGGATTTGTTGTTATTAAGACACCCACTTTTAGAGGTATTCCCTTTCATGTTGAGTATTCAACCACCTTATCTGAACCTTGATGCAAGACGGTGGTCCATCTGCTTCCCCTTGGCACAATTCGTCAAGCAGCCAAGCACATTCTTCCTGAATCAACCTGGATGCCCTCGTGGCTGGTTCATCGCTTACGTGCATCTTAAGTTCGATACGCTGCCGTTGTGCGGCCTTGCTTGACTGGAATTTTGCTTCAACTCAGCTTGATTTCACTCGACGGCGCATTTGTTTGCTCTTCCCTGGTGTCTTCCTAACTTTCCTGGTGCAATTCTTTTCGATCCCTCTATTTTGCAGCCATGCAGCAACCATTCTCACCTACGTTGATTTAGTAGAGTTTATTTAGTGTTTTAAAAAATCCAGTAGACCATGGAACCCATCATAAACGCACATGAAATGCTGGGGTCATCAACTGGCTACATCCCTATTACTATCAACAAACCTCATCAGAGACCTTAGTCACTTCACCCCTCTACCTATAACAAGGATCTCGTGTAGCAAATGATGTGGTCAGGCATAAAATAGAGACAAGAAGACTATTGATACTCCTCACCGTATTTTAACTTCATGTCCATATAAAATACGGCAGAAACAACATGAAAAATACTTAGTAAGTGTGACTTATAAATACATACTTTGGCCTATCAAGTAAACCACATTGCGAGAGTACTACTTACATATAATAAATCATTCAGATTCTAACGATCTCATTCTTGCTCCATATGGCGAATCTTCAGGTTAGTAGAACAGGTAAGGTTGACTTGGTACATTATCTTTGCTGTTTCAATTCTACTTCAGAATTTATAAAGCTGGGACCGAGTGCTTTAATTTTAAAGTGGGTTGTGAATATTAGCTGTCCCCTGTATATGCTTGAACACATAATCAGCCAACTCCGGATCATTCCTAATAGCAATGAGTACTTCATCAACTGAAAGTCTGTTTCCTTCTTCTTGTGTACCAATGGTATCTGTCTCTGAAAGGAGCATTATCAGAAACATCGAATGAAGGGATTTTAGTCGTTCATACCTTTTCTATTGAATCTATCTTATCGTTGATTTTAATACTAGAATATTTTGATCTAGCTCTCAACTTGGGACCTTTCCAGTAGAACGTTATTGGAATACCGATCATAGCCACAGTTATGAATCCTAGTATGGAGCATCCCCACCCCACGGGGTACTTTTCACTCCCAGTGTTATTGAATAAAGCATTTGCAAAAAGAGGAAAACAGCCAGCACTAACTGATCTAAAGAAGGTATTTCCTGCAAATACAGAGGCCAAATAGTCGTTGAATGAAGCCCCCAAGTAATTGAAACCTGATTGGAAAATAAAAAATGCCCCCATCGTGAACAATGCAGATCCGACTAATGGTCCAAACCAATGCAGATTGGCAGTGGCAGACCAACCAAATATGAAGACACCTATAGGGATTATGACAGATCCCACAAGCATGATTGGTAAGAAAAACTCAGGCTCCACATAATCGCCTTTGAGGTATCTTCGTGTGTATGTCTTGTCGATATACAAAACGTAGAATATGGCTGCAATCACAACACCTGTAACGACACTTAGGAATGTGGTTCCAAGTGGGATCATTGCAAAATGAAAAACTCCTACAAATACTATGGGGAAAGCTTCAAACCAAAGATAGAAGATCGAATATACCAAGGCAATATATATGTCAATAGCCAACACGATCGGCTCAAACAATACGATTTCAACTGGTCTCCATAGGATTCGTATGATTAACTCTTCAACTTTCAAACCTTCATTCTCCAATTCCCCCTCTGAAGTTATGTGATCATTGCCTGTAATTTTCCTTAACCTTTTTGCCTTTCTTAGTAGCAAAGTCTTAGAGTAGGTCTCAGGTAAGAGCCAACTTAAAATTAAAAATACTATTCCTGTAACCATGCAAACAAACCAGAATGCCCAATGCCAGTCCCGTTTCACCATCATAATTGAGCCTACTAATGGTCCAAAAGATGGTCCCCACACTTGTCCCATATTCCAAACAACTATCACTATAGGCAAATAAGCAGGACCAACTACATCACCCATGGAAGCTCCACCTGTAGATATAGCAGGACATGCTAAAATACCGGAAATAAACCTTAAAACTGTTAAAGAAGCAATGTCATTGACTAAAGAGATAGGGATTTGTAACAAGAAGAAGATGAACAACGTCACAATATAAATATTGGTTCTTCCAAATAAGGCATTTTCAGACATCGGAGAGAGCACCATTGGCCCTAATCCGTATCCTATCAAAAACATTGTTAGGGGTAAAGTAGCCTTCGCTCTCGATATATTCAAATCTTCCATGAGATTTTCTATCCCCGGGGTGTATATGGCAGACGCCATATACACTGAAGAACTCAAGAAGAATATTTGGAAAGCAAAAAGTGCTTTCATCCAAATAGGCCAGTTGTAGGGATTTTCGGGATCATCTTCTCCATCCCAGTCCGTTAGTATTCTATTGGTACTAGCCGTGACCTCACACAGTTGCTCGCTACTAGATGTTGAAGAAGTCTCAGACTGAACGTAGACTTCCCCAGTAACATCATTCGATTCCGTTAAGTACTTATCTGGTATCACGTAATCTGGGGCTTCTTCTTTATAAGTGAATAACTTTTCACCTGAGAGGTGATAAAGGATTCTCCCCCAAAAGCTGTCTCTTAGTAATTGTGATACACTCATATTTTTTATGAATGAGCAGCTATAACATTGAATATACGAGTATACTTATAGTAAGAGGAAATCTCATCGTATAGAAGGAGTAATTTATCACAATTAATAATCAACTGCAACAGACTATACGACACCCAACTTGAGGCTATATTCCGAGGGGACCGTAAGAGCCCCGAAAAACCATTTTCGGTTTCATCAAGTTTAAAGAAAACTTAAAACGTTGGTTACCAGCTGACAGCCGCATTCGCATCATGCCACTTTTTGGATTCCTCTATGAAGGACTATTGTTAGAGGGAGCCTACAAAAGAGAAAGTCGCACAAAAAGAGATTTTAAGGCATAAGTGAGGTAATGTACCGCTCTGATCAAGTCGTACCGAGAATACCTCAAATCTAGGTCGTTTCTCTGTTTGTGATTCTCTTATTTGATGGGTCGTGTCCCTATCGAGGGCCTTTATTCTTTAGCTGAGCCAGGGTGACGTCCCTGTTATACAGAAGAGGAGGTAGCGATTGGTTGCTTTAGCGCTAGCTCTCTCATACTAAGCAACCCGTTCAGTTAGTGGGGGGCAAGGACTTTCGAAATCATTAGAGGGCAAGAAGCGGTAAACTTCCCAATTCAGGTTAATAGTAATCGCGATAATTACCTGTATAGATTACACTTCCTAATCCGGGGTGCTGTGCCAATTGCAGCACTATCTCGGAGAGTTATACTTCCGAAAACAGAGTATCGTTGAAGTGTTTGAAGTTTTTTTTCTAAGGATTTAAGTTCGCTTTTCAACATTCTTAGTTTGAAGCTTCACCAACTATTAATAATCTTATGATTAATAATCCGCAAATTTTAACTGACTAGTAAGGCTCCATTACTAAAAACTCATTCATTAATATCAAGAACTCTACCAAGTCGCCATCTAAATACGCTATGACTGAGACTTTACCATTTCCTCCTGGTGTCAAACAATTGGCGTATCCTGATGGGACTGTATTTCGACAATTTAAAAGAATTTGACTAGCTACACACTAGATTCGCACCAGCGATTGTGAGGTTCGTGCCAGTATTTCTTATAATTCGTTCTAAGCAGCATTATTCCCGATGTTTGGGCACGAATCTAGGAGAACCTCCTTTATTACATTATTGTGACTATAATTTTGTTCTTGATAAGGCGGTAATAATCTTCTTAGTGAGCGGGGGGTTGACAGTATGTAAGACGCCTACATCGGGTTGTTTTCAAAAGGAAATTGATCCTGTTTTTGAGTAGCTGATTGGAATCACGTGAACATAGCCATTTTGCAGCCATTGTTAGCTATATTGATTTAGTATATGGCTTTCTTACAAAAAAGAGAATCTTTACCTCAGGAGTTATTTCACGAACTCCAAACAGAAGTGTTCATCCACTTCCCTCGACAAGCTCAAAGTATCATTAAGGAGTACTTGAATTGTGAATAACATAAACAACAATTAAAACTGATTGAAACCAACTATCTTTCACTAACAAATCCCCCTTGTTTACACAAAGCATAGAAAAGTGATTCCTTATTTTTCAAGAGATTGTCTGGCGAATCGAATTCAGCAACCTCACCTTCTTCCAAGACGATGATTTTATCCGAATCCAAAATTGTGTTGATTCTGTGGGCAATTGTCAAGATGGTTCTATCTTTAAACTCTTTTCTAATAGTTGTTTGCAAGACTTGATCAGTTTCTACATCAACAGCTGCAGTTGCTTCGTCCAAGACCAAAATGTGGGATGGAATCAACAATGCTCTTGCCAAGCACACTAATTGTCTTTGACCGACAGACAAGTTGGAACCTCCTTCGGTGATTTTAACTTGTAAAGCATCGAATATCTTATCCTCACCTGTCTTGTCTTCAGCACTTTCATACTCTTCTTGATACCCCTTGAACATCTTTAAGACGTGAGACTTCAAGTGAGATAATTCTAAAGCTTTCCAGATCACGGCGTCCGTGTATTTATCGAAAGGATCCAAGTTAAATCTGATGGTACCTTCAAAAACTTGAGAGTCTTGGGGAATGATCGACAAATTTTGTCTTAAATCCTGCAAACCAACTTCACTAGTATTGACGTCATCAATGAAGATGTTACCTTGAGTGGCCTCAATGATCCTGAATAAGGCTAAAGTTAAAGAGGATTTACCGGCACCAGTCCTACCCACTATACCAATCTTTTCTCTGGATTTAATGGACAAGTTAATGTCTTTCAACACCAAATCCAATTCCGGTCTGTACCTGGTAGAATAGTTCTTGAATTCAACAAGACCCCTCTCGGGCCAAGATTCTGCTGGTCTATGTTCTCCGCTAACTTCTGGTGCTTCAGGCGTTAATTGAGAGTACTCTTTGATTCTTTCAACAGACACAATATTAGTTTCAACATCGACTGTCATTCTGACCATCCAATTCAAAGATTGGGTGATTTGTAAAGAATAAGTAACGGATAGACCAACTAAACCAGCACTCAACTTACCAGATCTTAAACCCAAAATAGCAAATCCAGCAGCACCTAAAATAATGATGGAACCTAAAAATTCTAATCTCACTGTTAACCACCTATTGGCATTAGTAGCAGGGAAATAAGCTTTCAGATTTTTATCTATTCCCAATTCGTTCAAGTACTTGAATCTGTCTGTTTCGCCGAATGCTCTAATGGTACTAATACCGTTCAAAGTCTCTTGGAAATTAGCATAAATTGGAGATCTGGAAACTGAATCCAATCTTCTCAATTCTCTAGAAGACCTCATAAAATATTGCTGATAATAAACGTATAAGATCAATAGTGGACCGGTAATAAGGATAACTTGCCATGTAGAGAAGCAAATCACTAAAATGGAGAAAGAAACCTTCAAAGCATTGCTGAAAAACATACTGAACAGCCTACACAAAATTTCATCAACCTTGTACATATCATTAGAAAATCTGTTCAAGATTCTACCGATTGGTGTAATTTCGAAGAAAGACATAGGAGCTCTCAATACTGAAGTTACCATTTTGTTATGTAATTTGATGGATCCATTAATAGTGCAGCAAATCCAAAGAAGACAATTTTGGGAAAGAATTGAAACAGAAGCCAAAACACCTAGTAGAAGGTAGATACCTAAGTAATAAGCAACATCAGGATTGTAACCGTGTGCACTGTTGATTTCTGACCAATACTTCAACCAAACATTCGCAACAAGATTGATAGCTGTGGTCAAAGCAATCATACAGAGCCAAGTAACAACCATTTTAGGATTACAAGCTCTTGCATATTCAAAATAGACGTCCCAATTGACCTTTCCTCGCTCGAAATGCTCTTTTCTCTTAGCCAGCTCTTCAAGGTCATCCTTATTGTCTGTACCCTCTTCTAAATCCTCATTCAAAGTGACAAGAGAAGCTCTTCTCAAGGATTTAACGTCAACATCAGTGTCTGACTCCAATTGAATGGAGCTTTCCTCAGAGCTTGTTTCGATTCGTTGGACTTTCTTTTTCTTCCTTCCGGCTTTAACTGAAAGTTTCTTTTCTTCTTCGACGACTTTGGATTTACCAAAATCTTGTAGCAAAACGAATAGCTTTGATTTCATTCTACCTCGAATTTCGTCGTAAGTACCGTCTTCAATTATCTGCCCATCACTAATCATATGTGTCCTATTGGCGATATTTAAAACGCCAATGTTGTTAGTTGCCAATATCCTGGTCTTGGAGCTTAACAAACCTTTGGGGCCCAAAACGTGGTCAATCAAATGTCTTCCAACGTGCTCATCAACAGCGGACAAAGCATCATCGATTAAGTAAACATCAGCTCTGGCATAAACGGATCTTGCTAGAGATAATCTAGCTTTTTGACCACCAGAAAGAGAAATACCCTTCTCTCCAACCAAAGTTCTATCCCCCTTCGTCAAAGTTTTCAAATCAACGGTCAAAGCACAAGCCTTGATTACAAGGTTATAGAATTCAGGGTTATATCTATGGCCAAACAAAATGTTATCTTTAATAGTTCCGTTCGTAATCCAAGGAACTTGAGCAACGTAAGCAATACTTCCATGAACTGTAACATCCCCATAAGACTTGAACAAATCACCTAAAATGGCTTGAATAAGAGCAGACTTACCACTACCAACTTTACCAACAATACAACTTAACTGGCCCTTTTTGGCTTCAAAATTGATACTTTTTAGAGCGGCCTTGTTGCTAGAATCATCGCAAGGTTTACTCCAAAAGAAATCACCCTCTTTTATGCACACAGTTACCTCACCATCCTTGGAAATCTTAGGCAATCTAGTTATAGAGTCAAGTTGAATTTCTGTACTGTGTAAGAATTTATGCAATCTTCCCAAAGAGACCTGAGATTCAATGAAGTTAGAAATGGCCTGGGGGATAACTGCTAGCGGAAACGCCAACATGTTGAACAAGGCCATTGCTGGGAAAACAATATCTGTGGACAAAGGTCTTTCCTTTTCTATCAAGAAAAACAAAGCAAAAGTGGAACAACTAACTAATATTGGTGCAAAGTTCCAAATCATAACTGTTAAAGCACCGAACACACCAATATTTTTCAAATTTCTCAATTCCTTGTCATTTCTAACGTGGTTCAACTTCTTCAAATAAGGAACTTCCCAGCCGTACAATTTTAACGACTTGATATTATTGAAGATTTCAGAAGTCAATCTAGATCTTTCATCTTTATATTTCATCTGAGTTACCTGCAATTTCTTTTGGTAAGAGGCAAGTTTGGCATTAAGCGGAATCATCATTATCATTATAAACACACCAATCCACATAGCGCTTCCGAGTAGATCATGTAAAGAGAAAAGACACAAAATAATCTGGAATGGACCGGACCACCCAATGTGGATGTAAGAAAGAGACTCTTGCAATCTTTGAACATCAACAGACATCAAATTAACAATTTCCCCAGTTGAAGACTCTTTTTTGGTATCATTCGATAAGACCATGGCTTTATTATAAATGACTGAAATCAAAGAAGCCCTCATACACATACCCACACCATATACTATTTGAAAATACTGTTGTAAGAAACTGGTTTGGACCACAGAAACAATGAACATACCAAACGCGATCATGAGCCCCTTCGTTAAAGGGAGTGCATTACTTTCCGTCTTCGATTCAGCATAATCGTTCACGAATTGAATTAATAACTTAAGTAATTGAGGTTGGGCAAAAGACAAAATATCATGTATACCTTTGAACACACCACCTAAAGAGAACCTAAGACCAAAAGATTTGATCAATGCAATGAAGATGGATGGTTTGGTAGTCTTTTGATTATGCCAATTCATGTAGAAAATGTCACTAGTACTAGAAGCCTTCATTTGATGCGGTAAAGGAGGCAAGTCTTCTTCTTCCAAAAACTTGTAGTAGCCCTTTCTCATTAATTCGCCCATCCACAAAAATGTAATTTTAGAGAGCACGTTAGCTCTGGCAAAAGGAGAGATTTTGATTGATTCTTCGAAAGAAATCTTAGAAACGCTAAGAGGAATTAAAGCTTCAGTATTCAAAATCAAAAACGCATTAATGCAAGTGAGTATGGTCAATACCCCTGAGATCTGGCCGATTTGGTTTCTTAAGTACAAATTGACAATTTTGAGCATATTCAAAAGTACTGCAAATAACCAGTAAAACAAAATAACACTATTAGGAATAGTCACCTTGAAAGATTCAATATAGTGAAGAAGTAAAATTACCAAAACTCCAATTGCGTTTAAGGACAATACAGATCCAATCAAACCATATCCCTCATAGTTAACCCGAAGGAAAATTTGAAACATAAATTGTGTTAATGTGAGACTGAGCTTCACGTAAAAAAATTGTGATACCTTTGTGCTGATTACCTTCTTCTGGTATAAGATTGTGAACTGGTAGCTTCCAGCCAATATAGCGTACAAGCCGAATACACCAAACAAAAAACCTTGAACAAAACACGGTGATAAATCATCATATTTTGGATCCAAGAGAGACCAGCCACCATCATCAGCACATTGATAAAAGAAGTATGAAACGGGCTTTTTTAGCATTTGAGCAGCAACGGGAATACCAATTTCCTTGCCCACGCTTACAGCGCATTTATTCGCGCTTCTTGGGTGTATTAGTTTTTTCGTGCGCTCTTTTTTTGTCCCTACTAATTTTTATTTTGCAGCCATTTTATAGCCTTCTCGGCTTTTTTTTGGGTACTATAGTTATTGTATCATTGAAAAGGAACCTGAGCTCTATTTTTGGATACGATAATTCTTCAATTCATTCCCCTCAAGTCTCCCTTGCACACTTATGGTTATAATACATTGTTCAAAAAAAACAGACGTGCACCATACAAGACCTTTATCTCCGGTCTCCGGTTTCTTACTTTCATACAGCACTATATAATCTTCAGAAAGATTGTAGCAGAGAATGAAATTACTATACGAAATGCCTAGAATTTTAGTTACAGGAGAACCCGGCCACACCGCTATCTTCGCTATCATTGAGTACCGTAAGAAAGGATACGACATCAATGGTACTATGAGAAACGCTGTGAATATTGAATGGGTTACGGAACTGATCAGAAATACAGGAAACTCGTCAAATACCGAGAATCTCCAAAGTAAAACTTTTTGAGGCTAACTCGGGAAAACCTGGAGGTTGGGAAGAAGGTGAGAAAACTAAATCTGTAAAGTATTTTGTATTTTGCTCAAGTTACGACGCATGTGGTTTTGCAAACTCGTACCCCGAAGGAACGGTGGTTAATGAGGAATTTTAGACCCTTGAAGATGCCAAGGTATTGGACGGGTACTTGCTCTCCAAAATCATCGTAGAGGAGAAGATGTGGGATTTTATTAAAGGAGAAGAAAATAGAAGTGGATTAGAATTCTGCTCAATTGTTCCATTTGCTATTTCAGGACGAATTCCGAAAGGACATAAAAAGCTAGTAGGCATTTCCGGTTTGTTTGATCACTACCTCAGTGGTCAAGCAGAAGCACTTTTAGACTTTCCCGATGCATCTCACTAATGTTGAAGACTTAACTAAAGCATTCATAGCTGCAACGAAGATCCCTGAAGCCCGTGGTGAAAAAAGTCTTGTTCTTAATGAGCACATTGTGGACTGTCTGGATATGAATACATGTTTTAAAAAGTACGCTCCTAGTGAATTTGCAGCAAAGATTCGAATCAAGATTACTCCGTACTTTTTGCCAAGAAATAGCACTATTGACAAATCTAGGAAAATTCTTAAATTTAAATCTACCCCACGAAAAGTGACAATGAAAAAAACTATCGAGGATGTTTCTCAACATGTTCAGGGTCTAGATCAAGAATAAAACTGATTCCAGTATTTAACTAACAATGTGGTCTCTACCATGCCAGCACCTAACAAACACTTTATGCTTATGTGATAAATACTATATCTATGAATCTTTCAAACCAATGATCAATGAATAAGCAGTATTTCACTCTATATCAATCTTTTCCTCATACAAATTATAAAACTTGCATGATTTTCGTTGATAAAAACATCATTACTACCTAAATGTATGCTGAGCTTTTAGCTGACTATCAACCTTTGATAGAAATTTTCTTTGTGTAGCAGGTGGATCAAATTTAAACTGTCTTTTGGAAACGACCGTGTATTCTTTTTTGCATCCACTAGTGAATAAGCAAATTGGCCCTTTCTAAAATTCATCACCTTTAAACGTTGTAATTGTTAAGGTATTTGATGAATTGGTCAACGGATAATGACGTTTGTCGAAGATCGTGATCTCCGAGAAAATTGCCATAGTAAACAATAGATAAAGAAAATGTTTTAGAAGTAAAGAATTCCCTCTTCGAGAATCATGAAGAAAAGATCTGAAACACCCGCCAAATGACCTCATTTTTCATAATCAAGAATGTGATTCATTCTCCAAGTAAGGAAGCTTTAGCTACCAAAAACGGAATATACTAACAACCCCGAGATAAGTTCGACGAGGTTCCGTTACAAAGAAATTTACTGAAATATCTCTTTGAAAATAAAAATACAATAATACGAAAACAATTCAAGACAAAACACTTGTTCACCAACTTCTATCTATTCATAGTCAATAACAATTTCCTTCTCCAAGAAATTCCAACGATAATATCCATTAATCTATTTTACAGTAATCCCGCAAATTCTTGGCTCTACATTAAATGGTCCCTTGGCCCAGTTGGTTAAGGCGTGGTGCTAATAACGCCAAGATCAGCAGTTCGATCCTGCTAGGGACCAATTGTTCTTTTGGGCGTGTGGCGTAGTTGGTAGCGCGTTCCCTTAGCATGGGAAAGGTCTCCGGTTCGACTCCGGACTCGTCCATTTTTTTTGCACCCAGCTGGGATGTTAAGATTATAACAATAACTAAGCTTGAATGCCTGGAAATGCAGATTTAACAGCAAGGAAAAAACTGTTTTGACACATCGTGGTGTCCCGAAAAATTAGTCTTCTATTCTCTTAGAGTATACAGGCTGTCAAATCCTTAGCAGTCTTCCGGTGCTCTTCCGTTCCTTCTTGATTTATTCTGCTTGCAGCCTCATGCCCGCTTTGAATGATGCCTCTTTGGTCGGTTCCTCCATAACTCAACTGGTGAGCTGCTTAATTCGAGAAATAAATTAAAGGTGCATTAACTGTATGGATAACCCTAGGAGGAGCAAATCCAGAAAGTTCAGGATGCTAAAGGAATAAACTAAATAGGCTAGATCGTAACTCAAGGGAATTTGTTTCGATGCCAGCCTCAAAGTTCTGGATATATACTTAGACGGTACATAAGAGTAGTAGAAATGTAATTCACTTTAGGTTGCTTTGTCATAACTTTAAACATTATCATTATAATTATCATGCATTTGTGGTTTAACGCAAACAAAAAAGATTTTTTCAAGCGTAGTCTTATAGCTCATATATACGATACAAATTATCAGCAAAAACATAAAAGTTCTATGACCATATTCATTATTTATATAAAATTCTAACTCAAAACTTTTGGACAGTCTTGTAGAAGGTCTTACCCTGGATTTCTGCGACATCTAATTCAAGCTTACTTGGTTGTCTAGAGCCGTCACCACCGGCGAGTACACCAGCACCCCATGGGGATCCACCATGAGCTTCGCTGACGTTGGTCAACAAAGGGAAGGCTTCACCATAACCTAAAGGCACATAGATCATACCGTGGTGAATGAAATTAGACAATGAAACCTTGACAGTTGTTTCTTGACCACCACCGAGACCACCAGTGGAAACAAATATTCCGAATGGTTTACCGTATAGAGAACCTCCAGCCCACAATGGACCAGTAGAATCCCAAAAGGCTTTCCATTGAGATGGGATAGAACCATATCTTGTTGGGATACCGAACAAAAAAGCATCATATTCCTTCAAAGTATCCAAAGTAGCCTCTGGGTCTTCAGACTTAGGAGGAGCATGCATTGCAGTCAAGACTTCCTCTGGTAAAGTTTCT
>JAKTTN010000023.1:0-13039 GCA_030581475.1 Yamadazyma akitaensis
CGTTGATCTCCCTCATGAAACCAACGAAATCATTGGCTCCGAGATCACTCATCTCATGTTGATATGGATTGTTACTCATGTTACGCGTAGTTTTGTAAAAAAAGGTTATACAATTTCCTCCCCCCCAAAATGGTCTTCACACAAATCCCCCTCACTTGACGAAAATGAATTTAAAAGGGGTTTAGTGCTGTTTTTTGTTTTAACCCATATTTTTCTTTAAGATTTCGAATTGTTTTAAGACGTATTCTTCACCCGTATAAGCTATTGTCTGTTTTACGTTTTTAATAATACTCATGGTATCTATATTAATCAACTTTCTTTTCAATATATCAAAATGATACGCTATACCCCCATTATCATCAACCATATGTTTAATTTGCTCGTAACTCAACATATCTTTGGGCACGCCTTTACAATATAATTTAATTTGTTCTTTATTTTTATCATCATTGTATGTGTATGCGTACATTTTAGGACCACCTATCACCATTTCTTTAATTATGTTATCTTTACTACCTTCTATTTCATCATCTAATGACCCTAAATTTTTATTGCAGCTTTCTCTGAATTTTTCTAAATCTATACTAGATTTTAAAACAAAAATACTATCTGTATCACTATATATTATCTTTATTCCTGGAAATTGTTTACATAAAGTGTATAATCTATGTCTTGAAGCACTTAATATAAATACTCCTTGTTGAGTAGCATATGTTGGATCTTCGTCTTTTTCTATTATCATTTTATCATATTTTTCACCATCTAGATTATAAAATATTGGTCTGTTTATTTTTACACCTCCCAACATGACCTTATTTTCTTCATCACCTTTTAAAGCTTCACAAACTCCTGCTACTATATCTCTTTTTACTATAAATACATCTTTATCAATTGGTCTTTGAACAAATTTACCATAACCACCTCCATTCAAAGCAATCTTTGCTATTAATCTTATAGGACAAGGTTTTTCCAAACATTCGCAATTACTATGATCTTCTTTTAATTTATATAATTTATCTATATAACTACTGTATATTTCATCTTTATATTTATATTCTATTCCTTCTATTATTTCTATATCATAACCTTCTGATTCAGCTATTTCTAAATCATAAGTTGTATAATTTCCTGTATGTTCTTTAAACCAAGTCCAGGTCAATCTATTACCCATTTTTCTAGGCACAAAATTTAAATAATTTTTGGGTTCGCTATCTTCTTTGTGGGTAAGTTTCACTTTGTATATACCTAATTTATATATATTTCTTTCTTTTACTTCTTCTATATCTCCATATGGATGTTTTAATAATCTCATAGCACTAGGATATAACGATACCACATCTGCATATATTATTTCTTCGTTGTATACACCATTTCTAGCTATTACTCTACCTCCGTACATACTATCTCTTATAAATGGATATAATTCTTTATTTGGAACCATCATTTTTACGTTCTCGTTCAAGCATGCTTCCATTAAATTCATGCTCATTTGAGATAACGTAAACATTTGTTTTGTTATAACTAAATTTAAGTTTTCTTTCATTAATATCTTAAACTTTTGCCAAACTTCTTTCATTGCTAACACATCTACGTTACAGTATTCTATAGCTTTTTCTAATATTGTTTGGTAATTTACTTCATCTTCTTCTACTAATTTTTCCTCTCTTTTTACTATAAAACCTAATTTATTATCATCTTTATACTCTATAGTTTTTCTTTGAACTTTAACCCAATTAGGTAATATTTTGTTTAAATCATCCCAACTATGTATTAAGTTGTGAGGAAAACTACCTTTATTAATTACATTAAATGCTTTTGCAGATTTATCTAAACTACTCAATAAAAATAAATAAGGATCTTTTAATGTAATTTTAATGTTTAGTAAAGGAAAAGTTATTTCACCATAAATAATACTACTATTCCTAATTATAATCTTACATTCTCCGTTGATATCTTTTAATGTAGATATTATATGTTGAAAATCATACCCTGAGCCATACCACGCGTATAGATTTATACTTTTACCTATGTTATCTCTTATTAATTTATATATAAATTCCTTTACACAATCTTTACCAATAGTTTTCTCCAAATTATTTTCATTATCACACCAACATAGTAAATAAGGTATTTGTCTTTTGTTTTTAGTATCTATTTCTTTGGTGAATGATTCTATGTCCATATATACTTCTTTACTATTATCTTCTGTATTCTCAAGCCTATTATTACTTTGTATTTTATTTCTAGCTTTAAATCTATCTATTTTACATATTACACCCATATGCCCATTATATTTTAATATTCTCGCAATTTTACTACATTCATTAGTTTTAGCATCTTCATCATTATCACTTATTAAATCTTTTATTTTTTCTATATCAGAAAATTCTCCTACTGGAGTATAGTTTATAATTTTCTTCTGAGGAATCATATCTTTAAATTCTTTTTCTGAATCCCACTTACCCCCTAGAAATTCTACACATTGTTTAACGCATGGTTCTCTACCAGAAGCTAAAAATAAAGTAAAATCTCTAAATTTTCTATATTTAATATTTCTATTTTTTATAAACTTTTCTCCCCAATTCTCTATACATTTCCAATCATTTATACTTATAGTTAAACTCATTACGTTACCATTTAAAGTATAAGTATTTTCTTCGTAAGTAGGCACATTCTTAATCACTTTTATTAAGTTTTCTTCTATATCATTTCTGAGCTCTTCTTCTGTTTTATTATTCACACTTATTTTCTTGATATGACTTCTAAATACACTATTACCTATTATTTCCATTGATATAAATGAATTTATACTATATTGCTCTACATTATCTATAAAAGCTATTTCTACCATTCTTTTCATTTTCTTTATTATAAATGAAGCGGTTGGTGCTTGTATAGTAATTTTATTGAATTCAAAATTATATTTTTCATTTTCTTCTAAATCTAACATTTTACAAATAAAAGCATTCTTGTAAATTACAGCTATTTTTTCTGTATCATTTATTTCTTCTTTCAACCTTTTCTTTTGTTTCTTCATTTTATTCTTCATAAACTTTCTTATGTTGCTTATTTCTTTCTCTAATATAACTCTCATTTCATCTTGATTTATTTCTCCTCTTTCTGATCTATTTAATATATCTATTTGTATATCATAGTATTCTTTTGTACTCTTTATTATGTTTATATCTGTGGAAGGATAAATATCTTTGTAAGATTTAAAATTTTCACTCATTTTCTTGTTATATAATAATAACTATACATACGACTCAATATTTTTTCGTCTTCTGTTCCAAAATCCATACAATATTTCAATTTTCTAATATTAAATTTATCTTTAATTATATTATACATAAATAATAAATCACATTTGTTCTCTACTATATTTGTACCAGTTTCTGTACCTTTTATATCTAAAAATATCTGATTTTTAATTATTTCGCACTTGTAATTATCACAACTATAATTTATTGGATCAGTCATTAATATTAATATAACTTCGTTTGCCTTCATTATTATGTCTACAAATTCATTTTTCCAAGGAACAAATAATATAGATACTGCTTCATATTCTATAAACTCGGGTAAATCTTCTATTTTTGAAGCAATTTCTATTATATTTTTATTTTTTGATCTCAAATTTAAGTTAGGATCAACTGCATACACTTTGTTAAAATTTAACATTATCCATTTATTTATATCTCCTCCTTTACCTGATCCTACATCAAGTAATATATTACTTCTAATCATTCTTAACATTTCAAATTTAATTTTATTATGATATACCCTCAAAGATGGAACTCCTTCTCCCATCACTATTTTGTATAAAGGATTATCATCATAAGGAAATTTATAATTTGCTATAACTTTATCAGGTCTTTCTTTTATATAATTTAAATTTAAATCAAATTCGTATATCTTATTATTTTCTAAAGTAGGTCCTTTATTGCATATTCTACTAGATTCTATTTCTTTTTCTAGATATAAAAATCCATCTTTGTATCTCAAATCTACAGTATTTATAAATTTAGATTTATAACACTTACCGTATTTATATAAGTGTGTGAGTATAAATCCATCAATTTTATATTTATATTTTTTATCAAATATTTCTTTTAAATCATCTATTGATTTATAAATATAAGCTTCTTTCTTAGTTTTTAAATAAGATCTTCTTTCTTTATAATTTTTATCTCTTATATCTTTTTCATCTTTCATTATACAATCAAAATATAATAATTTATTATCTACTAATTCTGCTTCATAAATATTTATAGGTTCAATTATTTTTACTTCTTTTTTGTTTTTAATATCCATAGTTTTACCATCATCAAATAACAATATTTTATTATTTTTATTTTCCAAAACCAATACATGTATTCCATCTGCTTTAGGAGATACACTCCAATTTTCAATATGTTTGATATTTTTGAATAAATTCACACTAGATATTTCCATGGGTTTAGGTAAAGGATAATAAAATTTTTTAAATGAATTTATTATATTATCTACTTTTTCATAGTTAGATAAATTAAATTCTATTTCTAATAGATATTGATTCCCATCTTTTATTATTTCAGTCAAAGGATCATCTATTATTTTCATTCTTTCTATTTTTCTTTTTATAGTAGGTATTATACTCAATTTTAGTTCTTGTTTTGTATAATTTCTTTCTATAGATAAATACACCATATTACCATTTATTTTTTCTCTTTTTATCAATTCTTTTGTATTAATATTTATATCATCCCAACTTCTAAATGTGATTTCTTTATATACGTTACAACTATAATAAGTTATTTCTCTTTTAATATCTACTTTAAAATCTTCTATCGGCGGAATTTTAACCCTTACTTCTAATTCAATATCACCTCCTTTTAATTTGTTGGCTAGCTTAGCTATAGATTTATAAGTCATGGATTCTTTGAACGATAAAATTATATTAGATTGTCAAACTATAATATCACATAAAATGACATGGAAAGAAGCGAAAGAACGCTATAATCTTAATGAAGGTAATATACAGAAAGTATATTTAAGATATATATTATATTTATATGGGAGCACAAAGTTAGAAGAATTATTATGTGATTAATAAATTATTATCAAATGGATATATTGCATTATAATTTTCTAAATAAATATCATTTGAGTGCTAGTCTAGAGCATCAAGATGATATTATAACATACTTACACCCTGAAAATCCATATAGATCTTTGCTTGTATTTTATAAAGTAGGATTAGGAAAAACTTACGCATCTGCTCTTTTAGCTCACTTATATTTAAGTGATGGTTTTAAGGTATTATATTTATCTAATTCTCTTAACTCTATATCAAGTTTTAAAAAAGAATACATTAAAGCATTAGCTGATAACAGAATAAAATCATTATTATATAATGTTGAGTTTATGACTTATTCTAAATTTTCAAACATTAAAATTAAAGATGTATATGGTTTAATAATTATGGATGAAATTCATAATATAAGAGAAAACGCCACCAGATATTCTAAAATTAAAAAATCTATAAATAACCTTAAATACCCCAAATTATTGATAATGACAGCTACACCTATGATAGATGATACTAAAGAAATGGATAGTATAATATCATTAACTAATGAAAAATCACCTAGAATTTTATTTTCATCTTTAGATAATTCTGATGATTTGAAAATAAACTATAAAGGAGAAAAAATAAATGGTGAAATACTTTATACTAGTGTAATGAAAGGTATACAACTAAAAGAATATAAAAAATCATTAAATTCAGATTCTGATTATGTTTATACAAATACTAGACAGGCATCTATATCGAGTTCAGATGTGTATGATCCATCTATCCCTTTAGATGAACAATCTTCTAAAATAGATAAATTAATCAAAGAATTAGATAATAAATCTAATAATGTTGTTTTCTGTTTTTATATTAAAAGAGGTATTAATTTCTTAGCTAGTGTTTTAAAATATAAAGGTTATAGTGAATGGAATTTATCATCTAAAGGTAAAACTTATGCTATAATTGATGGATCAACTCCTACTACTGAAACCGATTTAATCCTTAAAAATTTTAATAGTATCCTTAATTTTAAAGGTGATATTATAAATATATTGATTGGTTCCTCGGTATTGAGTGAATCTATCACCTTATTTAGAGTTAAAAATATACATATATTATCTCCTTTTTGGAATTATGGACAAATAGAACAATCAATAGGTAGAGCTACAAGATATGGTTCTCATCATGGTATGTCAGATAAAGAATTAAATATATATTTACACGCTGCGTGTGTAGATAAAAATTATAACGGTAAAGATATAGACATGTGGAAAATAGCTAATGAAAAAAGATTAAAAATTAACAGTAGAATGAATAAAGAAATCAAAAGCCATAAAAGAACTCCTTCTCAACCGTCTAACTTTAGTTATCCTCAGGTAGATAATAAAACCGTTTTCAAAGTAAAAGATGTAGTATGGGATTTAACAGAATGTTTTGAACATAATTCTTTTAAAATATCTTGGTGTAATATAGAATATGAAAAAGCGATAGGTTATGATTTGAGTAAAAGTGTTAAAATTATAGGTAGTTTTCCTAATGGATTAAAAATAAATAAACCCTTAGAAGATGGTTATACCATATGGAGATCCTGCATAGATGATAAATTGAGGATATCATGTTTGGGATCATCAAAAAAGAAATATAATAAGAGGGGTAAGATATTGAGCAATGTGAACACTAATGAGATTGTGAGTATATCAAAAGATTTAAGCTGCGAAGCAACATTACTAGATATAATTGATACCCTCAAAACTCAGAATCGCTATTTTAACAACCAAATCGAATATGATTTATGATAAAATTGATACTAAATTAATAAATCTTGGAAATCCTAAGAAGTTTAACGAAGAAGAAGAAAAATGGATTACTCCTTTATATTATGATGGTGCTCAATTAGATTTCTCTTTAAAAAATAAATTTATTAAGATTGAAGGAATTGAAGAAAACAATTATGGAAAAGAATTCATTACAGTTAAATCTAAAGAGTATAGTGATGTAATTGATACTATTGCTAAACATTTGGAAGTTCAATCTCCTGTTCAATCAGATGGAAGTTTCAGAGCTACCATTGGTGTTAAATCTAAATTAAGTTTACCAATTGAAGATTTAAGAAATAAGAAAGTTAATGCTTGTATCAGTTTATCGTTTGCTTCTACTTATTCAGACGAAACTAGAAAAACTTTACCTGTTCAATTGAAAGATTTAATCGTTATTAAAGTAATTAATGAAGATCTTGAAGTTGACATGGATAAATTGCAAGAAGCTATGTGAATAGCGTATATCCTTGAAAAATGGATTATTCAAATTATGGTCAAATTGAAATATATAACAAAATATTCGAAGATATTAATATAAATTCGATAAGAGGTAATATTAAAGAATGTATTGAAAATAAAACAAGCTATATTGTTTTATATAATAACCAGGAAATTCCAATAATGGTTGGGTCAAAATTCGACAAATCCTATAATCCCTTTAAAATAAATGGATTTTTTGTAGTTAATGGTATATGTAAGACAATAAATAATATTAAAATAGATATTAAAACTAAATACAGAAATGATGAATGTTATTTAGAAAATGGTTCAAAAATAAAAATATTGGATATGTTTAACTATACAATAATGGAAAATAATAAAATTAGTAAATGGAATTTACCTATTAATTATGTAGATATAATTAATAAAAGTGAATTTAAACAAGAATTAAGTAGTCATTTTGATATTATAATAAAATTGAAAAATAGAGAATTAAGTAAAGTTATAAAAGAAGAAATTGATTTGATAAATTTATGTTATATGTTCGAAACATGGTTAGGATTAAGAAAAGAAGAGATTATTGAACATAGATTAATTACAGCGGCAGAAATATTTAAAATTTGTATGAGTCAGAATCAAAATATTATAAATTCATTTATAACTAATACATGGAAAATAAATTATGCGATATATAATAATATATCCGAAGATATGAAGCATTACAATATATATTCAGACTACGAAGCTGTAAGGAGAATAACTATTATGAAGAATAGAGATTTAGTAGGAGAAGAAGATAGAATAGTTAAAACAGAAGAAAGATATAAAATATGTCCTGTTCAAACTAGCGACGGATCTATATGTGGTACAGTTAGATATTTATGTAAAAATGCTATGCTAATGGATTATAAACTAGATTTAGAAATAGAAAAAGGAGATGATATACATATATATTATAATAATATTTATAAAGGTAAAACTTCTTATAAAGAAATAGACAAATTAAGAAAATTATATGTAATAATTTGTATAAAAGATAAAATATGTTACGCTTTTTGTAATTATGGAATAATTATACCAGGAAATATAGATGTGAGTTATACAACTAATCTAATAAAATATAGATATAATAACCCACCAATAAGATCGATGTTTGCGAGTAACATGATAAAACAATCTATACAATTGGAAGAAAGAAATATAAATAATCTTGTACCAATGTCTAAATCTTTAATCAAAAAAGTTGATAAAATATTAGTAGGAATAATGCCGTGGTTTGGTTTTAACATAGAAGATGGAATTGTGATAAGTGAAAAAGTAGCAAGAAAATATAAATATAGAAAGACAAGAGTATATAATGAATTAGGAGTTTTAATCGATTTATACGTTAAAGTGGGATTAAAAGTTATGAAAGGAGATATTTTATTTAAAATATTTAATAAAGATGAAATGAAAACAACTAATTGCATATATGCCGAAGATGATGGAGAAATAAATAAAATAGAAGTCTATGATAATAGAGTTAAAATAATAATATCAGAAATAAAAAAGTTGAAAGTGGGAGATAAAATGACTAGTATGCATGGACAAAAAGGAGTAATATCTTTAATATTAAAAGAAGAAGATATGCCTTACTATAAAGATGGGACAGAAAAAATTTACTTAGAATTATTAATTAATCCTCATGCTTTTCCTACTAGAATGACTATGGGTCAGATAATAGAAATGGGTGAGAAAGAAATGGAATTATTTATTAAAGATAGAAAAATTGATAATAAAATTATAGTAGGAAAGTGCGAATATTTAGCTTTGAGGCATCAAGTAGATGATAAAATACAGTATAGAAATGGGGGTAATTTTGATATAATAAATAAACAACCAGTTAGAGGTAGAAAAAATGAAGGAGGATTGAGGTTTGGTCAAATGGAAAGAGATATATTAATTGGATTAAATTGTTTCAATACATTGAATGAATTTTGGACAATAGATAGAAACACCATAGAAATATGTAGAAAAACAGGAATAATTAATGGTAACTGTTGTAGTGAAAAACAAGAAGTAAGTCAAGCATTTGTTATATGTCTATCTTATGTAAGAGCTTTGGGTTATGATATTAAAATATTAAATGGAAAATATTCTATATGTAAATTGGATCTAAATAGAATTGAGAAATGTGAATCATTAAAATTTGGGGATGTAGATCCAAAAATAGTTAAAAAGTATGATGACATTGTAATACTACCAATATGTTTAAGAAATAATAAATTAAACAATTTATATATTAAAAATATTAAATATGGAGAAAGACAAAAAGATATATTAAAAGAAACTAGAAAATTATTATCTAGTAAGAAAGGAGCTTTCCACAAGTATGTTGAAGGACACGCTGTAGATAAATGTATGAGATCTGTGATATCACCAAATCCTAATATTGAAATAGATACTGTATATATTCCTTTAGAAGCTAATATAGGTTGTAAATATGGATTATTAAACAGACAACCATCTTTGAATGCTAAATCGTTAAAGTTAGTTAAGTTAAAAGTACACAATAATAGAACTATATCTTTTAATCCTTTATTATGTAAAAGTTTTAATGCAGATTTTGATGGAGATGAAATGAATATTTACGGGGTGACAAACGAAGATAGTATAAAAGAATTGAAAGAAAACTTAATAAAATCTTCGGATAAAACACAAGATTATATTTTAGGAGATATAAAAGAAGTTACATTTAAAGGATTAACTGCTAATAAAATAGGTATTAAACAAATGATAGATAAGGGTAGTAAAGGAAAAGATTTCAATTATAATGCTATATATAAAAATATAAACGATGACATAAAAGAAAATTACTACGAAGGTGTATCACCCGATAATTGGTATAAATTAAGTATACTAGCTAGAAAAGATATTATATCTATAGCATTAAATACACCAAGTGCTGGTAGTTTACTGTCTTTATGTATACAAAGATTTATATAAAAAATAATTTTTCGATCGGACTTTCGATATCTTTCCAATCGTTTTCTTTTATTTCTCTACCTAATTTAAGAGTGAGTATGGGAGCATAATCAATCAGTAAAATATTATTGATTCTTTCAGCTTCTTCCGATAAAGGAACATGAGATGGAGATTTAATATTTTCATAATTTACTATGTCAGAAAATCCATCTGAAAAATATCTTTTATAAGAATTGGAACCTTTAATTTCAATCTTTACTAAAACTCTTTTTCTGTTTTTAGAAATCAAATTTTTAAGATATTTTGAATCTTCATAAGATTCATCAGAAGCCGTTAAATGAAAAGCGCTTAAAGATTTTTGAGTTAATTCTGAAAAGAATTCAAGATTATCAACAATTTCATTCAGCATTTGGTACCTCAACGACATCACATATGATAACAAATTCAGCATTATATTCAAAACTTTCTAACCATCTAATAGGTGGTAATAAATAAGGACCTTTCTGTATAAGATTATAACCAGGTTTTAATATAAGTTCCAATTTACCAGGTGAATCACAAGTAGAACCAACTATAAAATTTTCCAATAATTCTCTAGGTATAGATGCAGAGTAATATTCTTTAAATTCAATTGAAGTTACTTTATACATGATAGAAGATATAGAATTTAAATTAAATTTCATATGTAGAGATTTTAACAAACTAAAATGGTTTGATAATTTTGTTTGCGATGAAAGGTGGAATATTATAAGAATAAAAGACATTAAACATTTAGAAAAAAGTTATATGGATAAAAATTCAAACGTAAAAATAGATAAAAATTATGATATCGCATTATATATTAAAAATAGATGGATAATTATAAAAGATAATATAGGAACAACTAAAACATCTTCTAAAGTTAAAATAGAAATTCCAGGAATAGATATTATAAGTTATAATTTTGAACCTATACTTAAAATATATAGATTCGATTATGATTTTCAATCTTTATTATACAGTTTAATGATAAATGAAAACTGTGATATTTTAGAAAGATATAAAGTAGGATTAACCGAAACAAAAATAAAATACAATAAATTAGACTTGTATATAAACGGTAAAATAATAAGTTATAGAGGAAGAGATATGGATAGATTTGAAGAAATTTGTAAAACAATAGAAAAGAATTACAAAGTATTAAAAGATAAAATGGAAAAATATTATAAATATTTAGATAAAGAAAAAGTGAATCCTAAAAGTTTACATAAAGCAATAGCATACAAAACATGGTATAATGCCAAAAGAGAAAACCAAAGAGAATGGCCAATGATATCAAAAGAAAAAGTCGAAGATAGTATAGAATTTCCCAAAAATTCGGGCATATATTACTATTATCCAGATAAATACGTGGGATTAGCTATAAGAAGAGACATGAATTCAGAAGAATACATACCAAAAGTATATAAAACAGATCATTTATTGAGTAAAGACACTATTTTATACAAGTACATAAATGATATACCTATAATAGAAAAGAAAATTATTAAAAGAAATATAAAAAATAACAATAAATATATAAAAGATTTAGAGAATGAAACATATCAAGAAATAGATTATGAAGGTAGAATAATAGAAAGTCATAAGAAAGCAGAAGCATTAGTATACATAGGAATGATAATTAGGTATATTGATTTTGAAGAAAAAGAAAATTTTAAAGTACAAATATTAGATAAAAATAATAAAAGAATAATGGTATTGACAGATGATGGTCAATGGAAGAATTCAGAAGGACCTAAGATAATAGGTATAACAGCATTACCATATAATTACAGACAAATAATTCATGATTATTATAAGCTTAACAGAATAAAAGAAGGAGAAATATCAGATATAAGTAATATAGGTATAGTTGATGAAGATAGTGATGATTATATAACATTCCCAAAAATTAAAAATATGCACATAAATAATTGTCTAGAAACACATAGATTGATGACATTTAAATACACAAAAAATAACAGAATAAGAATTTTATATGATAACTAATTCAAATTTATAAAATGGTTAAAACTAAGACTGATAAAACAATTTTATTGTTAAAGAAGAATATATTACAAGAAGTTATCGATAAACTCGAGAAATTAGAGTTAGATGACAAAGAATATATTATTAAAGAATTATTGAAGGATGATAAACCTAAGAGAAAAGCTCCAAAGATTCCTAAAGAAAAACAATGTACTAAAACTTGTAAGAACGGAAAGAAGTGTGTTGTAGCTTATTGTTATAAGAAAACTTGTTGGGCTCATTTGAACAAAGAAGAAAGAGAATCATACAGAAAAAGTAAAAAAGAATTAATCTAAAGCCCTTGTAGTTTGATGTGAATATTATTATATAAAGTATAATAATAACACATTATCTGACGATAATGGGGGTATAGCGTATCATTTTGATATATTGAAAAGAAAGTTGATTAATATAGATACCATGAGTATTATTAAAAACGTAAAACAGACAATAGCTTATACGGGTGAAGAATACGTCTTAAAACAATTCGAAATCTTAAAGAAAAATATGGGTTAAAACAAAAAACAGCACTAAACCCCTTTTAAATTCATTTTCGTCAAGTGAGGGGGATTTGTGTGAAGACCATTTTGGGGGGGAGGAAATTGTATAACCTTTTTTTACAAAACTACGCGTAACATGAGTAACAATCCATATCAACATGAGATGAGTGATCTCGGAGCCAATGATTTCGTTGGTTTCATGAGGGAGATCAACG